>CM070738.1:31482505-31956286 GCA_036346245.1 Bonia amplexicaulis | reverse complement strand
TTGGTTTTCGGATCCGTGCGAAGTTTGTCGGCCTTACGACCACTGCGTTCGTCTCTGTGATTGGTATCTTGCTATTACGACTTGGTGGTCGTAGGTGTTACGACCTGGTGGTCGTAGGCGTTGTTACGGCTTAGTGGTTGTAGGTGCTATTTCGACTTGGTGGTGGTAAGTGCTTTTACGACTTGCTCTTTACGACCACGTTGTGTGTCTCTATGTTCGGCAGTCATCCCTACAACTTTGTGGTCGGCAGCCAGCTTTACGACTTTGCAGTCATCAGCTAGTCTTATGACTTTGTGGTTGGCAACAAGATTTACGACTTTGTGGTCGGCAGCCAATTTTACGACTATGTGATCGGCGGTCGATTTTACGACTTTGTGGTCGATAGTCGTAGCACTGTCTGGCCGTGGTCCTCCTAGATGGAGTGACTATAGACTCATCTCTCAGAACAATATATTATCTTTCTATCTCTGTTTATGTTTGCTTGTTTTGGAGATGAGTTGGGTGTGGTCATATTAGTTGTGATCTCTCTGTTCTTTAGTTGGTTCTTTACTTTCTTGATCTAAGAGTTCTGCTTTCGGTTGTTTTTATTGATGATCTGACTTGCTATGTGTTAGGGAATCATGCTCAAAGCCATTTTGGCTATTCTACTAACATGAGCTATGTCCGATTGTCTTTTCATTCTCTTAGTCTTGGTTTTGAGTGCTTTTGATGAAATACCAGAAAGATATCTATTTTGTTGCTTAGTTTTCAATTAAAGATCAGAGTAACATCTTGAGATCTTGTTCTTACTGTGTTCAAAAGTTCATGACCAGTTGATCCTTGAATCAAAAGTTATTCGGAATTTGGATCGTGCGGTCGTGCGCCTCTCTGTTCTTCCTCTGTTTCTTTCGAGAAACTTATGACCACGTTCACTTCTTCGTCCTCACTTGAGTTTCTCACCGCAGCGTTTATATTTCCGATCACATTGATCGTTCGACCACTTGTTGGCTTACAACTACGTTGGTTCTGGTCTCGATGGTTGTCGACTAAGGCGATTTACGACCATGTTGTCGGGTATCGACCACATAGTCAGGTTTACAACCACGAATTCTGTTTTTGACCACGTTATCGTGCTTACGACCACGTTGTTGCATTTTGACCACAGTGCTGGTCTTTGACCACAGTCTGTTCTCTGGTGTCTTTTCCCTGCTATTCTGGTCTCGGGTGTCATCGACTACCGACTACGTTGTACTTCTGTCAAGTAGTCGGACAACGATCTCTTGGTCAGTCATCGACCACGTTGTTGAGACTTACGACCACATGGTAAGTTTTGACCACGCCGTCAGATCTCGACCAGCTCTATTTTTCTTGTTATGTTCAGACTGCTTCTTTGTTTTTTAGTAAGACTTCACCTCTAGTCTTCATAACTTAGTAGCTACTGGAGAAAAGAGTTAAGTGGATATTTGGGGAGAATTTGAAGGCACCATTCACCCCCTCTGTTGCCTGTCCGATCCTACAAAACCCAACCTGTTGCTACTAGAAATATAGGGATTAGATGTTATACTGAGAATGAATCGGTTAACCAAGCACAAAGCCAAAGTAGACTGTGAAAGTAAGTCAATGATATTGACCAATTTAGAAGGAGTAAAAGTAATAGTAAAGATATATCATACTCTGATCAAGAAAATGAAGAAGAGTGTTCACAGTATAATGGCAGAAGGTGTGATGCAAGCACCGATAGTCCAACAATATCCAGATGTCTTTCCGGAATAACTACCTAGAAGATCACCTGACAGACAGACATAACTTGCTATAGAATTGATTCCAGAAACTAAACCAATAAGAAGGCATCAATATTAAATATCAACTAATGAGTTGAAAGAACTCAAGAAGTAGTTAGATGAATTAATAGAAAAAGAGTTTATATGTCCAAGTGTTTCTCCATGGTTAGCCCCAGTGCTGTTTGGCAAGAAGAAAGATAGGAGCTTGAGAATATGTGTTGATTATAGAGGATTAAATGCAGTGACCATTAAGAATAAATATCCATTACAAAGAATAGATTATCTGTTCGACAAACTTATAGGAGTCAGGGTATTATCTAAGATAGATTTATGTTATGGATATTATCAGCTTAAGATTCGAGAACAGGATCAGGGGAAAACCGCTTTCAGTCACCACACGATATGGTCTGTTTGAATTCACAGTTGTACCTTTTGGACCAATTTTATGAATCTAATGAACCAAGTCTATATGGACCAATTAGATCACTTCATAATAGTTTTCATTGATGACATATTCCAAGACAGAAGAAGAGCACCAATAACATTTACAAACTGCCCTAACCAAACTACGAGAACATCAATTGTATGCGAACTTCACTAAGTGTGAGTTTTTGATATAAGAAGTGGCATTCTTAGGGCACATTATCATCGAAGAAGGAGTGAAGGTTGACCCTGAGAAAGTAAAAACCGTGATGGAGTGGAAATGACAAACAACAGTGATGGGAGTTCGAAGTTTTCTAGGATTGGCATGTTATTATCGCCGATTCATAAAAGGATTATCAAAAATATCTATACCTCTTACCCAACTCCTTAAGAAGGATAATCCATTTGCGTGGGCAGATAAATGTGAAGAAAGTTTTCAAGAATTAAAGACTAAATTAACCACAGCCCCAGTCCTAATACTCCCTAACCTTAAGAAAGATTTTCAAATTTATTGTGACGCATCAAAACAAGGGCTAGGATGTGTGTTGATGTAAGATGGAAGAGTCATAGTCTATGCTTTAAGACAATTACGATCCTATGAAGGAAACTATCCCACCCATGACTTAGAATTAGCAGCCGTAGTGCATGCTCAGAAGATTTGAAGGCACTATTTGCTGAGTAATCATTGTGAGATTTTTTTGATCGCAAGATTCTAAAGTACATTTTCACTAAGCTAGATCTGAATTTACGACAACGAAGATGGTTAGAACTTATTGAGGATTATGACGTGGACCTTCAATACCAACTTGGAAAGGCAAATATGGTAGCATATGCATTAAGTCGAAAGACATATCACGGTGTAGCTACCATTTCAGAATGTCCATCACAATTACAAGAAGTAATACAACGACTAAATTTAAAGATAATTGAGCAAGGATTGATAGCGACACTAGAGATCCAGCCGACGTTGACAGACCAAATTAAGACTGCCCAAGAAGAAGATGAAGAAATTCAACAACTCAAGAAGAGAAGTCAAGAAGAGAATTCAACATAATTCACAAAAGATGAGCAGGAAATCTTTTCATGGTCGCTTCTATATACCAAAGAAAAAGGACTTAAAAGACTTGATATTGGAAGAAACTCACTCATCACAATTCTCTACACACCCGAAGGAATAAAAGTGTATTAAGACCTAAAGAAGAAATTTTGGTGAAGTAATATGACAAGATAAATAGCAGAGTATATTTCATGTTGTGGTGTGTGCCAGAAAATAAAGATAGATTATCAAAGGCCATCGGGATTACTACAGTCATTACTAGTCCCAGAATGAAAATGGGAAGGCATTGTTATGGATTTCATTACCGGACTTCCCAAAATTCAAGAAGGATATGATGTTATATGGGTCATCATAGACCGATTGATTAAAGTGACGCATTTCTTAACAATTAAACAGACTTATGGAAAAACTAAGTTGGCAGAATTATATTTAACTAAAATTGTAGTATTACATGGAGTTTCGAAGAGAATAGTTTCAAACAGAGGAGCACAGTTCACATCTAAATTTTGGGAGAAACTGAATGATGTAATGGGAACTAATTTAGCATTCAGTACTGCATACCATCCACAGAGTAGAGGACAAATTAAAAGAGTAAATTAGATTTTAGAAGACATGTTGAGAGCATGTGCGATAGTTTATGGAGCAGCTTAGAATACCTATTTAACGTTTATAGAATTTTTCTATAATAATAGTTACCAAGCTAGTATTAAAATGGCACAATTTGAAGCCTTATATGAAAAAGAGTGTAGGACACCGTTGAACTGGACAGAAACCGGAGAACAACAATTTCTTGGTCCACAAATTATTCATGACACGGAAGCCCATATAAGGATTATTCCAGAGAAAATGAAGATTACCCAGAATAGTCAGAAAAGCTATAGACACTCATAGAAAGGACCTAAGATTTGAGATCGAAAATTATGTTTATCTTAAGGTTATTCTTTTCAAATCTGTAAAAAGATTTCTGATGAAGGGAAAACTAGACCCAAGATATATTAGTCATTACAGAATTATAGAAAAAATAGGATAAGTGGTATACAAACAAATTGTAGTTGACACCAAACTTAACCAGTGTATATAATATGTTTCATGTGTCATAACTTTAAAAATATCTTCGTCAACCTATAGAACAAATACCACTTAAAGATATAGATTTAACAACTTTAGAAATTAAGGCGTTACAAACCCCTGAAAGGCATTTATGAAGTTACAAAACCAGCTGAGAAGTGTCATAGCAGTAGTAAAAACTACAAAGCGTCCATCATGTGGAATTGTTCTTGGACTAGTACTGACACAGACACATGGGCAACCTAGAAACTTGAGATTTTTATCAGGGCTACAGAGTAAACAAATCGTCATGCGCGGTAAGTCTGAGTTAGACATATTGATTACCAGATAATTCAGTTTTAGTGTCTCGACGAGGCATCTGACATCTCGGGATAAGAAGCCATGCAACGTGGTCGCACGCGCAGGAGCTCGTACGAGTGCTCCTTAATAAATCGGAGTAAGAGGTCGGTGTAGATTCTTACTGCGTCACTGCGTTAGTTTAAGCACCCTTTTGTTGGGCTAGTTTTCTATCGAAGGGATCCAATGCAGCCCGGATTTCTGTGTTCGGAAACGTCACAACTCGCGACAGCATTTCTCGTGTCAGGTGCTTAACTAGCGTCTCAATCTAACAGCATCAGGTCTGGATGCAGAAGCATCAGGTCAGTGGCTCAGCCGCTTGATCAGGTAATGGTCATCTACCTGCATAATTGTCTGCTCCGTCAGTGGTGTGCTCCAAATTGCTGAAAGAATCCTGTAGCATCCATCATAGCAGTACTAGAACAATATTAGTACTAGAACGGAGCATGGCTTGTTTTTTTAATTTATAACTTTTTCTTCAAATAAGTAAATAGAATAACTTCTTTATTGTAGTTTTCAATCAGTTTATCAGGATAACTTTTTTGAAACAGCTTATCAGCTTACCGACATTCATTTTTTCATTCGTACAAATGATCGTGCTAGGCAAAGAACGCACCCTATAACTATGGAACAAAAGAAAATTAGGGTATGGCATGGTTTATCCCAATCTTGCCCTGTGTTTGGGTAGAGTGAATAGTCTGTTGCCTCCTTTTTCGCCTGTGAAGTACCTGTATTTGTTAGTACTCCCTATCAAAAGTATCAAATGCAGTTACTCTGACCAAATTTTACCACGGCAGTACATTCAGCACATTTGAGTACACGCCAAACGTTGATTTACTACATTTGATCTAGAAAAACACTGGTCTACACCCGGTGAACCAATTCCGTAAGCACAGACGTTTTTAGTACTTCGGCGAGAGGAAAGCTTGGCGCTAGTTCAACTGCCACAGCGCCCGTCGAAATCCTCGACCGTGCCATCACGCGGCGCGGTAAACTCGACGAACAGCCGCACGAAGCGGCGCCCGGGGCACGCTGCATCGCGCGGCATCCTCCACCTCAGTACCTCACCGCGGCGGCATCCTTGCTGCACGGGGCGAAGCTAGAGCACGAAGGACCCGAGTGCACACTTTAATATACACATGCATACAGCATATATTTAGGCTAGGATGGTGCACGTATTTAGGCTAGGGTGATACACAAGAGGTGAAAATAAGCTGCTAATAACTTACTTTTGATTTTATCTGGTGTCAGTGCACTCGGGTAAATCAACGTGGCTTCGCCCATGGCTGCACCGGCATGTACCACCCGGCCGTGAATGCTGCCACCGCCCACGTTTGACAGCAAAGCACGCGCCAGCAGCATGGGCCATGCCGGCCCAGGCCATGGTGGGCCTATGCCACCCGCTGCGCACGCATCGGTTTCTGCCGAGTCCCAACCTGTGAAGGCCTTAGGCCTATAGCTCAAAACAGATTTACTTATACTGATTTGACTCCTCATGGGCCAAGACGCCTTGCGGTTTTGCTTTGCACGCGTCAGCTCAGGGATTATTTCCGTTTCTTGCGATTTCAGTACTGTATCGCCCAAGACACGCCTTGCTGAGTCCTGATCTTCCTCCGCCTTCCTAGTTCCGATGGCCACCTAGGCTGATCGGAAAGGCTTGCGACTCTCGCCGACAGACTGTATCGTTTGCCGCCTTGCTATATACGTGTCTTCCTTCCTTCTTTCTCCTGCACTTGAGTTCTTTTGCTACGGAATTTGCAGCTGTGGTGCACCTGCGCTCGACCGGCGATGCGCCGATACTGAAGCAGGCTAAATTCAAGGTGCGAGTTTCGTTTTCTCGCCCCTTTTATTGTTTTTGCTTGTGAATCGATTCAGCTTAGCAATTTAATGTTCCCGTCAGATCTTGACTTTAGTGTGCAACAATTTAGGTCTGTTTATATTACTTGCAACCGACGGGTTTTAGCCGTAGCTGATGTCTTTTAATTGAAAATAAATAATGAAAGCTAGAAGAAGTGGTTTTTAAGGAGTGCGCAAGCAGGAGAGAAAATAAGAGAGAGATAAGTACGTGAGATGGGAGTAAAATAAGTGAGATGCGTGATATATCCGTGATCTACTGTTTTACCTCCGGAGCTAGAAAAGTGAAAAAATCGTTTTAAGAAACCGGGTGTTTATTTTAAGTCTTCTGATTTTATAGGCAAGACCTAGACTGCGACTTCAGAACTCAATCGGGGGATCTTTCTAGTAGTAGGGTATTTATTAGATAGTTTGGCTTGGTTCGGAGGCGCTTGTGCTGATGGTGAATCCCTGAATGCGCAAGTCAAATCAGGACCTTGGCGTTGTTCCAGTTTATCAAGAAGGAAGTTAAAGGTTGTTTCAGTTCATGCTGATACGAAACAGAACGGGATTTGCATGCTAAGGAAGAAAAAAGAACTCCGGCTCTTGCGTGTTGTTGTAAGACGGTTGTTTGCTGTCTCCCTTTCTCTATTAATACAAATACGCACAAATCTTTCACGTGTTCTCCGAAAAAAAAAAGAACTCGCACTGAATTTTCATTGGCAAAGCCATATTGTTAAAACTTTGATCCAGAAGAAAACAAACATATTGCAAATAAACTGAGAGAATATAAAAGAATTTTTAAATTTCTCTATTCTCTTATTTGCTCCTCTTTTACCTTGCTTTTCTTACAAGATTGGCTACAAGCATTCTCAATATATAGGTTAATAATCTCCTACTAGCATACGTATTCGAGCTTCAAGTTAGACACAACTTCAACTTAAATTACACATGGAGACAGACTCTACTACGTTTTAAACTCTAAGTCAAGATTATTTCTAACAATCTTCCCCTTAATTTTGACCCAACATACTCTAGTTTTAGTCTCAATGCATTATGAAATATCGGTCACACCTCCACATGAAGCGTTCTACATGCAAGCTACATCTAGGAGCTCAACTCAACTGGCACAGGTTCATCCGGATGCAAATATTCTAAAACATTGAGGCAGTCGGTCTCAACTACGATTTACTAAACTCATACTTGATACAGAACGGTAACATATCTCCTCAACGTTCCGATTTGTTTTCACCTTACTTGAGTTTGGACGACGACACATCTTCTCAACGTCCCTGACTCAACTCATCATTAAGCACTGTTGATTCATCATCGCCGAGCGCTTCAGCAACAAACACTTTCTTCATCCTTAGCTTGTTTCTCTATCTTGTACATGAAAATTTTGCTCTCTGCCTACATAAGAAAATAAATCTTCTCTCTCATTCTGTGATGTTTTTCTGTTTTGGCGCAAGAGACGATGTTGTGCTTTCTTAGAGACTTGGCGTCGCGCGGACGGACGCTTCGGATCTAGCTTGGTGTTGAGAATTTATGTACACGCCGTGCAAAGGCTTCAAAACCGCGCCGCGCAAAGGCTTCGAAAACGCTGCACGAGGAGATGCGTCCAAACGGTAATCACCGAGGCGTTTCAAGATCGACGACATTATATTAAGTAGTGGCTACTAGTCCATTGAGTTGCACCCCCAAGAGGTGTGGCAGTGCCCATATCTATCGTTCGCCGCCTGCTCGCACGTCCTAAGCTTTCTCTACCTTGTCAAGGAATTTATTCAGTTCGGTACCGAGATTTTTTCTTTGGTTGTGCCAGCTACTTCCGTGTTAGAGCATACGTTGATGTGTCGGCTTACAGTCTCTCCTTTTTAGCTGAGCAATGCAGCTGTGGTTTCTCTGGTAGTCACATTTTGTACAGCCCCTCTTAGCTTAACTCTGTCGTGACTCGTGACTATTACTTTGGTGCTGTTCATGGAATCGAACATTTGCTTACTTCCCTTCCGTAAATTTCTTGCCGCTGGGTAACTCGTCTGCATTGTTTCACCATGCACTACAGCGTGCAGCTAAGCATCCACCGGGTACTTTTTTTCTCTCGACATTAACGCACCTGGTACATATCGGAAGGCTCTCTCGACATCTGACTACAAGCTGCCGCTATGAAGACATGAATTTACAGGAGAAACCAGAAAAGAAACAAAGCATTGCACGCGTGGATATTATTTACTTTGCACGCGTAGAACGCGATCAACAACTTTGTTGTAACAATATGAAACGTTCATCGTCCAAAAGCGTACAACTATCTCAGTAGTTTTTCTCTATTTGCATGCAGTACATGGATCACAAAAACCCCGACCCTTTTTCCTGTACAACCTTACTGCTCTGCCCTGAGAACTTGATTGGCACTGCCAAGTCGCCCGCTTGTGACTGCAGCTCAGCTAGTTCTTTCACTCGTAACAAAATGGATGGTGGTATTGGTACGGTCGAAGGATTGTTTTTCCGCGGACAACCACCCTGCTCAGTGGAATAGAAGAGTGAAGAAAATGAATAACCCAGGAGCAAAAAATGGCAGGATGGAAGAAATGAACTGATAAGAAAAATAAAAAAACGGTGCTCGTGTGAGTTGAAGAGGGAGAAGTGATTACATCGTTTTCCGTGTGAAGTTGTGTCTGGCTGGCCCTGATCAGATTCCGCCACTTATCCTGAATAAGCAGTATGATTCATTAGAAAATCAAATTGTAATTAATAAACTGAGGAGTTGTACAAGCAATCTCACCTTGAGATCCACTGAGGTGCGGTAAGAATACGAGGCGAAGGCAAGTCTTCTAATCTCCGACCATTTGCCAGCCCCGTACCGAGCCACACCATCAACCAGCTTCAGAACCTCGCACAGTGTCCATGCTCGATGATGCTTCCGCTTCAAACCCCGCTTTATTTTGGGCTTGGCAACAGCACTGCAAAAATGGTTTGCTTGTACGGCCTGAACCTCCAAATCATCAGTTGTTTCTATATGCCCTCCTTTCTTCTCAGCATTTTTCTAGTGGCAAGTTGGACAGAAGAAAAATATTGCATGTAGGATACAGGTCAAAATTGCAACTCAGCAACAATGTTTGAGGTATTAGGTGTTTCAAAATAGATTTCTAGTTAAATGTTTGAGGTATTAGGTGTTTCAAAATAAATTTCTAGTTAATTGTCAGCTTCTCAAGTTTGATTTTTTCATTAAGTGGTTCTACATGACCAGAGGCATACCATTAGTGGAACTTCTATAGTTTTGCTTACATGGTTCCCCTGTTCACCATCTTTCTCCAATGTCATCCTAACTGCCGTCTGAAGCTCGGTACATTCCACAGAAGGCTCGTGATCCTGTTATTCAAGGTAACAAAGAGCACATTTAGGGACCTATGGTGAGACAACCAAATAATTATGACAACATATGCTGCAATTTACTCTAGCCATCCAACTGGGCATTAGGGCAGGTTACATCAGCTTTCCAATGTCTTAGGTTACTGTGCTACAAGTTTTTCCCATTCAGGTTGTCCGCTTGACTTATTGGTCTTTTAATTGCTCTAAGAGAACACTGGATGAAATATAGTACAGCAAGCCTTTCTTACCAATAATGCATTACACCTACATGTCAGATAAAGACTATCAGGATGTGGATGAGGAAAGAGATGTATTAGAGTGAGACTAACATGCTAAGCTCTTTAGGAGAGTATGTCAAGCCCATGTGGCAGAGAGCGTATCAGGGTATCAGGTATGTGTGTGTATTAGGGGGTTTCGGTCCAGGCTTGCGCCCCAGGAGCTGTGGCAGCGAGACCGTGAGAGGAAGAAGGTGCGCCGGGGGAAGGGTGCACGGGAGACTGGGAAGGGACGAAGGAGATAGGGGGATTCAGAGTAACTTTTTTTGCTTGATTATAGGAGAGAGAGTCTCCCTTAAATAGAGCTACTAACAACAACAACAACAACAACAACAAAACCTTTTGTCCTAAACTAACAATATGGAAACTAATCTTCTAATATTACTTGAGAATCAAGAAACGTGCAAATACCTAATCCTGCGGTTGGCCGACTGCTTGGGCTGGCGCATGCCTAGCTCGACAGCGGGTATAGTGTTGACCCCACATGACACAGTATCGGTGAATCACTTAACCAAGGTTCAGGGATTTGCCACATTTTGTTTGTGAAAATGGCATAAGGGATTGGTAAGACAGCAGAATGGGGTAAGGAGTTAAATGAAAAAAATCGACAACAGTTACCTAATTGAAAATTGGGTACTGAATAGAGTCGCTTGAAGTGTATTTTCCTACAAGCTAAGTTTCTTAGGTAGGAATTTTGTCCTACGTGGGGGGCATAGTGAAATTTACAGACAAATATATCAACAAAGTGCTTTGTGCAAGTCTTTATTATTTTGAGAAACAAAGCTAGACAAAGGCCCATTATCATATGAACAAAAAGTACTTCTAAAAAAAGAAGAGAAAAAGGACGTGTAACATCGTTCCCTAAATATAGTAATTCAATATCTTCCTTCGTAATGCACTAATAATAAAAGACACACTGTCCAAAGCTGTGAAAATAAATGATGCATAAGTAGATTATTACCAAAAATGAAATGAAGTTCCTCCTAGGGCGTCCTCTTCTCATCCTCGAAACATAAGGAACATGTACACTAAATCCTCCGAGAGTATCCTTTCGAGTAGGATAAGTTGCACTCAATGAATCAACTTCATGGAAAGGTGTTGCCCGTGGTTTCAGTAACACCTCATCATGCGCAGGCCTTTTACCTGGTGAAGAAAGTTTCCCAGGGGAGTCATGAGTCTCAATATCTGAGAGCTCCTCAATATATCTTTTAGTTGGCTTTCTAATTCTCTTAGCGGTGCCTTGTTCAGCCAGGAGAGTTCCTTGTGGTTCATTGTTATCTGTTGGTACTCTTTTTAGCCTCTTGGAGGATCCTTGTTGGTCCTCACTCTGATAGTAAGAGCTAGATGGTGAATCTCTCTCATTTCCTGGATCCAATGCTTGGTCCCTAACCAAAGAAGTCACTTCAAGCTCGACCTTATGTATTCCTTCAATGGCTGGTATATCTTGTTTGGCATCCTTGCCAATAATTTTATAATCTTTAACTACACAACCTGAACTTGGAACATCACAGGAATTGGTTAACCCCATTGTAATCCGTCTTTTGAGCCATAACTTGTCCTTGACAGTAGTTTGGCGCCCAAATGTGGCTCTAAATGCTTCCTGAAGTTCTCTAATTGTAAGATTATCCAAGCAGACTTCTCCTCTTAAAATGGAAAAATCAGGCACTGAACTAGTAATTGCAGAAACAGATGGTCCTGTAGATGTGTCATTTACTAGTCTTGAGCAGGCATCAGCCTTTTCTTTTTCAGCACTGCAAGAGTCATTTAACACTGTTGAATTTGTAGTCTCGGTTGAAGCATTGTCCTGTTGAGCAATGTTGTTATTCAATTTATCTGTCTGCTGATCATGAACAACTGTACACTTTGAGGGAAGATCAAGTGAATCATCAAATGGCTCTTCCTGTGCAATGATATGCATCTCCTTAAAGCTGTATTAACTTGAATAAGTAGAATGACATAGACAATGTATGCACAGGAAGAATTTGTAGATGGTTTAAGCTTTAAGGCAAATGTCTAATAACGACAGTTTGTCGAACCACAAGCAGGGATACAAATCTCGGAACCGGAGAAAAACCCGCCCGGCAGCCAGTAACAGGAAAAACCAGTTGAAATTCGAATATTAAAATTTGAATTTGGGCTGTTTTAAAACCGGTAACCGGAACAGTTACCGCTCAAAACCGGAAAAACTGCTACCAAAACCGGGAAAAACAAGAGAAAACCGGTTATGGGTAATTAACAATTGGAATAATGCAAATATTAATTAGAAAGTCCAAGCCTCCAAGGTGCTTTCCAGGATTCCCTACTACTTATGCTGCCCAAGGTTCTTTCCAAGATTCCAATTAACATGTACTAGCTAACCTAGTTTGTCTAAAAAATGTTGGGACTTAGGAGTACAATAATTGAAGCATATTTAGCTCATATAATACATAATCTAGCATAAAGGCCTAAACCAACTTATGAAGTGCATTATGCAGTCATAAATTTAAATTTCAAGTTGAAAAAAATTCGGGCGGTTTTTTTTCTCCCGGTTCCCACCGGTTTTTCCGATAACCGCCGGTTTTTTCCCTGGACCACAAGCTCAAGCATTAAAAGGAATAACTTGCGCATAACAGTGCACATTTCTAAAAAAGTTTATCACACTTTTCATAACTTATTAACCAAGAGAGCTTAGATTAAAACTAGCAGCAATGTACTCACTTATCAGCCAAATGAAAAGATTTTATCTACATCAATAGAAAGAACACATGACTCTCTTCAACAGAGATCAATGTCTCATTCCCACGGCTTTGAATGACCTATGGTCAAGCAGAAATGTCTTAATTATTTCTTAGGCAGGGAAACTTTTAGCTTATATTTCATTTCTACTAGCTTAATTTTGATCCATCCTTCCATCTCTATGTCAGTTCTTGATGATGTTCGAAAATTTAGCAATCTCAGAATGGGACAGTATATAATAGGGAAGTTTAAGCATGAATGAAGATGGAGCTGCTTGAGTAGGAGACATAAACATAGATCTGACTAGAAGACAATGAACCTTAATGCTAACTCAAAAGGTAAAATTTATGTGGAGTATAAAGTAAAATTTATTAAAGCGACAGGCAATTGAACTCTGAACTGAGAATTTTACAGAACCAGAAAGTCCATATCAAATCCATGTCAGATTTAGCTTGAAAATATTGACCATGAATTCTTGCAAACATACTAAACCTATTATATAGTAGCATATACCTATTATGTGGTAGCAAAACTGAAAAGCCTAGTGGCAGATATTCATGAAGCACAACAGATAAGCAATATACCTCTAAGTCAGCATCCAACTTTTGTGTCTGCACTTCAGTAATCTCTAATTTGGAAGATCCCGCTGCGCAAGTTTAGTAAACAGTGAGCATCTTAAGTAGTCAAAGCAGTTGAATTAATACAGGAAACATAAAGTTTGTATGGCTACACTGTATTAAAATATCACAGCGTTTCTAATGAAGTAAGGTCACGCAAAAGGAAATGATATAGCAAAGTAATAATTCAAACTGAATAATGCTACTGACAGCACCTTCCAAGTCAGGCTTCTTCAGTAACATGCAATCATTGGTAGAAAACTCCTCCATATGCCCTACATCTTCAATAGAAGGCAGATCAACCTTCTCATCATGAAGAAAATGTTCAAACTGCAAGACTTCGTCCTCTGTAGCAGGAACAAGTGTTCCATCACCCTCAACCTTTTTCCAAAAAAATGTGAGTGTTTCTCGAAGGACCAAAGGAAGCAATTGGAAACATCATGATGAGTTTTGCATCTAAAAACAACAGCCAATAAGGCATATAACTAAGAAAGTAAGAATCTACCCGAACTAGCTGGTAAACCACAGGATCAGAACTGCCATTCTTTTCAAAGTCATTCTCTTCATTCTTATTCTCCAAAACATCTTGCGAACCACTCATTTCCATGGATACGTACAAACTTCATCCAACGCCCGTACTAATCAAAGCCTACCATGATGAAATTCTACAATCAGATGGAATCAATACAACATTATAATGTATAGGACTAACAAGTCAACGGACAATTCAGCAATCCCCAAACAAATGAAGATAAATAGTGACACAACACATGCAGTGATTAATTCTGGTTGCACAAAGAGGAAAATTTGTCAAGTAGTGAATAAAAATGAGACAAACAAAAGAATTGGGGTGATTAAATACAACTTACAAGCTATTGCAAAATGAAAGAAAACATGGTTCTGATTTCACGTGCTCATTTCGCCTGTTTGATCGTTGTTCATCAGTTTAATTATTAGTGATATAAAATTGGGTCAAAGCGTGGTACAAACCATCAATTCCAGTTCAATGTAGAATTCTATAGTCACAATCTTGCAACAAAATTGGAATGCAGTTGACAATCAAGAGAAAATTCTAAGAAAAAAAGAGAATGCAGTGAGAAATTGCAAAAAATGTGCTTATCCAACTAAACAGTGTTATAATACCACCTTTGATCCAATAAGCTCAACCATGTGTTACATTGAGAGCCTAAAAACCAATTTGCATGCGATATGCCAACAGTCAAGTAAAATATCATCCTCCCACTGAGCCTGGCTGCTCAAGATCGATCAAGCATGTGTCAAAAATAGTACATGGGACACTTTGCAGTAGCATTAATATTTGCTCCGGTTAGTTCTCCTAATTGCTGGATTGGAAGAGTCATAATTGATTCCAGCATATGATTCCAAGATCAAGCAAAATTCCTAGTTCTTCATAAAAAAAATCATACCACATTCACCAATTCCCGAAATAATAGCTCCGGGATTAAGTAAAAACCCACTGTCTTTAGGCAACACTCAATTTCTTACATAAATAAAACTCCTCCCTAGAAATAACAAAAGGGCTCACATCGAAAGGAGGCCTTCACAAATCTAAATTCATCCGAGTGATCACAGCAAGCTCTACCCCCAAATAGCTCTTCCTACTGTTCAATTCGCACTTCAACCGTGAAATTCACTCTCCATCAGTGTAAGAACACAACGAATGAGCAAATAATCCCCCACAGTATTTAGTGCATAGTAAATCTAGAGCTCGAGTTTCGCAAACAGAGCAAAAATCCCACCAAAAGTTACCGAACTACGCGCTGATCTAAACGATCCGAGCAATCATACCAAACTCGGCTTCAGTTATCACCACAAAATGCTCGATTAAAGCTGACAGAATACCAATTCCAGCCCACGATTATGCAGAATCGAACTTTTTCCACCTCACGTAAGGATCCAACAGCACCACAACAAGCTCCGACACAATTACCCTTCCCAAAGCTCTATTAACGTCACACCGCACAAATTCGAGCGCGGAAGCAGATCAATTAAGCAAAGTCCCACGCGTTTGACCATACAGAATTCAAATTGCCGCACACATCCCCAGATCTAACCAAAACAAATCGAAAAAACAGCTTAGAAACGCTGCAATTGAGCGCATCCGAGTGATCTCACCGCGATCAGCAGCAGCTCGATCCGCGCTCCGATCGCCCGGGCCGACCGATGGATGGATCAGATCGCGCGAGAGGGAGACGAAATGGAGGAATCCTCAGTCCGCTCCTCGTGTACTCTGGTGCTTCGTTTTGGTGCGATCTAGGAAGAATGGGAGGAAAAGGTCGGGCTTCCTTGCCATCGGAAGGAGGTGGTTTCGAAAAGGGAAGGGGAATTCGAGGAAGGGTAGGGGACGGGCGGCTGGGATCGAGTCCGTATGTGGATCCAACGGCTGACGATAGTTTGACGGGTGGGGAGTGTCACAGCACGGGGAGAGGCTTCTCGAGCACGCAAAGATTGGGGAAGAAAGCGAGCGAGTTCTCACTTCCGCTAAAAAGCAGAGCCGAGTAGGGCTAGCTATGGACTAGTTCGGCTCGGCTCATCCAAAAAGTAGTTTGATGTAGTTATCGAGTCTTAACGAGCTAACGGGTGGCTTATGAGTTAGCTTAAGTTTGGCTCGTTAAGCTATCGAGCTGGGTAAGCAACTCGTCTCATTAATCTTATGAGCCGAGCTCATAACGAGCCGAGTTCGAATAGTTCATAGTTTTGAGCTATTTTGCCAGTTCTAGAGTCAAGTAATGCTTGCTGCGGTAGTCGTCAACGGAGGTGGCAAAATGGTCCATGCAAGCAAACATTATTGGCCTGATCTAGATGTGACTCATTTCAGTTTCTCCTTCTGTCTTCTGACTTCTAGCTTCTTATTTTTGCTTTTTTTTTGTATTTTCTTTTTGCCCCCTTATTCCTTTTGCATTGTATGTGATGACATTTTTTATTTTTAAAATTTAATTACGCTGAAAAAGTTACCAAAAATTGCATTTTCAGCCGCTACAATGAAAAAACCATAAGCTTGAGCTTTTAAGCCCAAATGAGCACATTTATCATCTAGATGGGTTGTGCCGGTCTGGTCCGATAACCCGTGTTGTGCTTGGGTTGAGACCTTGGCCCAGCTGGCACGCCCGGTTAGACCCGTTTAGTTTCTAATATTTGTATATTTTTTTGTATTTTCTGAATTCTACATGGTTCATTTTTTAAATTTGTAGTTTTTGAATTTTATATAGCTCATTTTATATGTTACATAATTTTTTGTATTTTTATATATTATATAGGATTGTTTTAATTTCATGCCAGATAGATTAAATAGGACAACATCGATCCGTTAAGCTAACTATACCCGGACCGACCCACTATCGTGTTGTGCTTAGGTCGGTGCTTCAATCCATAGGCTGACACAGCATATTCTAACTAAGTAACGGACCAAACAAACTCGAAAAAATTGATCATATACCCTCCATTTAGATGAAAATTGAGGATTTACCCTCCTGGCCCACGAATCAGTGACTTATGATGACCCTACATGTCATTGAGATGTGGAGGGTAAATCCTCAATTTCCCAACTAAAGGGAGGGTATATGATCCAATCTCCCAACAAACTCATGCCCCAGATAGACTGTGCCGCGCCGGGCTACCACTTGGCCACCTCTTACTGCTCGTCTTCTTCTACCTTGCACTGTAGTATTGTTTTCAGCTCATCGTTTTCTCTCTCTTTTGCTGCTTCGTAGACTTGTATGTAGTTGTAAACGAAGCTAATCACGATTAGAAAAAAAGCATTAGGTAGCTGTTGATGAGATAAAAAAATAAGTGCATGTTTGCCTTGTTGCGGTCAAAATCAAGTGTTGTTTGGACTCGTAGTTGCTTGCGTTTGCTAAATTAGTACCATATGGAATTTAAGAGTGAGTGCTTGACTGCTTGGTCCCGTGTTCATGCGGATCAGTGTATTTATATACTCAACAATTCGTGGATTTTCTTCTGAACTTCTTCTTTTTGAGAGGATTCTTGTTTTTTATTGCCGACGATAACGGAAAACGTTGGAGACGGACATGGAAGGGGCCTTAACTGGGTTTGCAGTCCAGCAAAGACCCTGTAACGTCCCCATTTTTGGGAACAGGGACGTTTTACCATCCACAACAGCCCAGGAGTTCAGTTGCGGATCCAAAGTATATCATACCTGCTTACGAACATTTAAAAGAAGTTAATTTGATTGAAATAAGACCTAATGGTCAATTTGTAATGACAATACGGGCGTCCAAGCCCAAAACTGAACTTACATACGGAAGAACCGAAGAAAACTCCACAGGAACGTTTGAGTGCGGACGTAACCCTAATACGCAATCTTGGTCTGCCTTCTTTTCTTCCAACATCTGAAATTATGCAAGCCTGAGTACTCCGACCCCGTACTCAGCAAATCACATGGGAAAATACTATATCTCTACATGCCGGATAATCAAAGATGGGTGTATAGGGTTCATTATATTTGGTGGATGCGCTTTATTTGCAAACAAGCAAAGTTAAAACATTTTCTCCTTAAGATCGGGGGTTTATCAAACAAAGTTCATCATTATCCAAATTAACATCCACAAACTCTACTTATGCCTCATTGTTGGAATCACCCAATTAACACAACTTCATTAACCTAAGCACGCTACAGATTCGAATACCATTATTTCACTGCAGAGTTGCTCAACTTTACCCACACGATTCCTTAACTCCCGCGACGAGTTAAGAAAGCCGTGTCGTTTTTCGCCGCTTCTTTATATAGACTCTACCTGGTAGCATCGCTCAGTCACGGTCACATGTTCAACCTGAACCTCCCCTGCCATTTTAAGCCAACACTACCATTGTTAGGTACCCGCAGCATACCTAACTCCCACGTCATCAAAACATCTCAGCCTGTAGAGGTTCAATCGAATTGAGCGACTACTAAACCAAGTGTTGACGAATCAACTCCTGTGGTCTGAGCGATCACTATGTTCTTTCTTTGGCACAAGGTTCTTGTCCTTACATTTTTCCACTGAGGCACCAACCACAACTTCTGCTGAACTCCTAAGCTTCAGCCATCACCAAACCAAACAGCCTCCATCCCAGGGTAAAGCGGTAGGCCTAGTCCGGATAACCGGAGTCCCACCAGCCTCTCTACCCTAAGTCCAATCCTAGGGTTTGGTCGTGGGCTTGGATCACAAGGTGATGACCCCACATTCTGACCCTCCCCCTAGTTCTCCCAATGATAGAGTCGTGGGCTAGGATCACATCGTGATGACCCCACATTCTGACTCCTATCTCGGGTTCTACCAAAGCAGAGCCGTGGGCTTGGATCACTTCGTGATGACCCCACATTCTGACTCCTACTTTGATGTAAGTTTTCCAAAACATCACCAGCCTAGGGTACGGTGTCCCATACCACCCTACCCTAACTCTGGGTTTTTCAATTCTAACGGCCAGCAGCCAATGTCACTTAGTAGTACAAATGTCATATGAGATGATCTATAATTCTTAGTACAGTAGTTCAATAATTACTAAGGTTGTCAAGGTGAATATGGCCATCAAGTAAGAAGGGCATTTATCAGTGGTAGGAATAACTAAGTATCATGCCATTCTAAACATTTTAGTTTAAGCAATTAACATTTTACAACTAACCATAATGCAAATATTTACTAAATATTGTAATTTCATGGGATTCAATATGATCAAAAACTTATGACTTGCCTCCTTTCTGTTACTCTTGATCTTCTTGACCGGTTTCAATCTGTCTTCGTTTGCCCTTGCAGTTCTTCAGTTGACCAAATCACTTGGTCCGTTTACTAGCGCGGAAAACGAACACATGCACAATTCGCTGCGAGATGCAAGCTGGGAACAAAATACAAATAAACAACAAAAAGGCATAAAGAGGGATGATGAGGTGATTAAGGTTTAAGTAACAAATGACATGATTCAATGTAACTAAGACTAGGATTTATGGATTCGAAACGGCCGATGTTGTATATGTGACGGATGAATTTTTGGCGAATGGCCGAAGATGTGGACGGCGTCGATTTTTAAGAATAAGATATTCGTCGAGGTTGTTTAGGTTTTCCTAGTATGGTTTTGGGCTGGTTACTTAACCTTACACTCGACTTTTGTTGATTTCCAACCGCTCACCGTTGCGATACGACCAATTATATACACGCACAATTATTGATTAACGTTAATCCTAATTGATCTCTTGAATGCCACTATGCCGTCTAATTCCTCACATGGGTGTATGTATATATTCATCTCTCTAATTCATTTTAGGAATTAGGGTCACTTAACTAAATTCTTTCTTTTTGGTATTGGTCCTTTCTTGCAATCAGTACGCGTGTGACTAATTCTCTATACTAGTGACATTACCTTCTTAAATGAATTTAGTTAAATTATACTAAGCGTCTTCGTATGATCTCCAAGTTTTATTTTAATTCGCTGCGAATTGTTAAGATCTATGCTATTTAGGTTATTATACACAAGATATTCGGTCGCATGATTTTATAACCTCATGTAATCCCGTGAATTTGGGGTATGTTATTCTAACGCTTCTAATAATTTGGCTCCTTCTAATGGTTATTAATTTAGAATGAGATTCTTAATTTATTCTGATAATTACAAATACTTCTTAGTGACGTTTCCACAATTTATAATTGACTAATAAGGATTGTTTGGGCACTTAACTGCGTGATAGAACAACTTAACGGATATTCTAGCAATTTACTTCACCTCCCGCCCTCTAATTTATGAATACTAGACATAAAATATTTACTAGCGAGGTTTTTAGTAATTTAATACGCTAGCCGTGGTTGTAGCAATAATGTACTAATTTAATCGGTACGCCATATACTTCGGTCTATTAATGGTAACTCATTTATTCAAACATTATAATTCTTGACTAGTAACATTCTCTTGTTTAGATGGATCTAATTAAATTATCTGGGTATTTAAATCGGTTACCAATTAATTTTAAACTATAGTATTTTAATTTCATCTATACGCGTAAAAGCATAATCGACTTGCTTCTCTTGAACCAATGGACCCAACTGACTTGTTCTAATGACCTTAAGTAATCAAGGTGGATTTCTATAATTTACATGCTGCTAATCAAATTGTCTAAGTAGTTAAATACGCCATAAAACGATTTAACCGACGATACACAAATTCTAATATACCCAAGTATATTCTTTAATCCCTAACATTAAAGCGATACTATGGTCTAACTAATCACGCAAATTCTTGAAATGTGATCGTAGGGTTTCGGGTTTCGTTTAGCTCCTAAAAGCATTTTTATAATATTGACATGGTTACCAAACACCAATGTAGTTCTATAACCTTTTATTTTTCTTCATCTATTTTCTTATCTTTTTTTTCTCTCTTTTTCTCTACTCTCTTTTCTTCCTTTCTTTTCTTTTTCTTTCTTTTCCTTTCTTTCTTTTTCTCACCGGCCGCGCTGGCCTCTCTGGCTCCCACCGACGCTCCCTCTTTCCTTTTCTTTTCCTCACCTTCGGTCTAGCGCCTCCCCTCCCGGCCTAGCGCCTCCCTCTCCACTCTGCACGGCTCCTCCGCCGCCCCTACGTCCGCGCCGCCCGCCGACCCTCTCCGTGCGCGCCCGGCCTCGTCGGCACCGTCTTGCGCGCGCCGCCCCACGACGCCGCCGCCGGATCCGTGGCCTCTGGCCGGATCTGGGGTTCCTTCTTTGGATTCGACCGGTTGATGTTTGATTTGGTTTCTATTTTGCTTTGGGTTCTAACCGACTTGTGCTGGGGATTTTCTAGGCTTTGAGGGCGCTGCCCTAGCGGGCACAACCGAGAGCGCCGCCCGTCTGTGGGGAGTGCAGTGGTGGCTACGGTTGTGGTGGACGCGGTGGTAGCGCGCCGCCTCCTCTTGGTGAGCTCCCTATTTTCTACCTCCATGGTTCTTCTCTATGGGGATATATGACGCTAGTGGTGGTTTACTAAATCTAATAAGCTAGACTCGTTGTTTTGAGAAAAGCATGCTATTATTGTGAGCTATTTGTGGGTCACCGTGCGGGTGGTCGTGGTTTTGCTTGGGAAGAACTCAAGTGGCTTGGGGTCGCCCTCGCTTGCGGTTGTCGCTCTGTGCCGCCTCCCGTGATTGCCGCCGCCGCCGCCTCTTGCCGCCGCCTCCGCCGCCCACCGGTCTTATTGTGCCCTCGATCGCCGCCGCCGGCTTGCATCCGCTCTGTGGGCTTGGTTGGGAATGGGTGTGGATGATCCGTGATGCTATGCTCGACACGCCTCTACTCTACGGTTTGCTATGCGATCGGGTTGTCGCGATATTTTTCGGGCTTGATATTTACCGGGTCTTGTCGATTACTCGGCTTGTGGTCGTGATCTTGACGCCCGCCGCCCTCCCTCGGTTGTGTGGTCGGCTTTGCTCGAATTGTGGGGTGCAGTCCCTTCTACTGTGTGTGGGTGTTTGGTGGCCACATGTGGGTTGGCTTCTCCCTTGGCTTGTTGGTGATGAAGCCTGGGCCGTGGCCTTCTTGGTGGTGAAGCCCCCGTGGCTTCTACCGTGAGTTGTCCCTTGCTTGTGCCTCTCTGTAGCAGTTGGGCGATATTTTAGGATTTTGGCCATTTGTTGGTTTTCTTTGGTTGCTATGGCAATTGGATTCAACTACAGGTTTGTTTATGCCGAGTGATGACCTTACGGTTGTGAGAGGTGCCGATCGACCCTGACATCGGTATCTCCGTGAACGGATTACCCTGCCCGAAACTAACCTCTAGGGTTCTGACGGCAATTTCTATCTTCTTTCCTTTGTTTATTTCTATTCATTCTTTTGTTCGGTCTTTTTCGGTATTGCAATAATGATTTACCTGCAATTAAACTATCGGTGTGGTTGTGGTTCGACGACAGATCCTAATGTATGAAATGGTATTCTTGTAATTAGGGCTTTCTCTTAATATTGATGTATGCCACAATTGTAATTTATCTAAATGTAATTTTTATTCTAAGTTAATCCAGATGTAATTGAATATGTATGAGATGGCATTCGTGTAAATTAGATCATGTATTTCTTACTGAATACATTGTATTACAATTGTTTAGTTTTTGGGATGGTTACCTGGTTGTGATTTGTAATCGCTATTACGTAATGCAAATTGTAATATTTTTATTTAACTTACTACTAGATCTAATTGCCGCTCAATTGATGTAATTCATTTTACCTGATATTGATTTTAATTAATTACTGTTGTACGACGGACTGTTTATAAATATAATTTAGTTGAATTACAAATTGTTTACGTCCTCATCGTTGAAGTACTAAATGCATTGAAATTGTTTATCGTTCAAGTTTATTTATGCAACTGCGTAGAAAAATTTTAAATTCCTCCGTATTTTAGCTCATTAGTTGCCTAATTAATTATGATTAACATCGTAACTTGTTGCTTAAGGTTAATTAACAATGTGGGTCGTTACAGACCCAAGCCCTGGGGAAAGGAGTTGAGGACCCACGAACTACGCCGGCGTCACGGGCCTGAAGCGGGAACGGCTCTGTTGGGAACTTGGGAGGCAGCGCGCGGCTGGGTGATTGATCTCTCGCGGGGATTACAGCCCATGAGGGGTTTAGCAGCGCTCGAGGCGGGGCGTGTGAGGGGGTCCTGGGGGTGTGCCATGCCAGCCGTGGTCGGCTAACGTGCGGTTTGGGCGAGACTTAGAGCGACCGAGGCAAAAATTATGGGTTGGGTTTTGGCTGAAGTTTATGTTTTCTGGTTTATAGATTTTGAATTCTGACTGTTTGTGAGAGATTATAAAGAGAAAGATAGTCACATATGATTTTATCTACTATAGCTAAAGTCGGTACAATATATACTATAATTAATTACTAGACACCACATTAATAAAGTGTACCGTTTAAAAATTATTGTAGCAAAGTAAAAAGCAAAAGCTCGCCGCCGAGCCAGGCCGCCCACACTAACGACGGTTGCTCCGCGTACTCCACCCGTGCGGGCTCGCGGCTCATGTGGGTGTCGTCTCGAGCTTCAAGTATGGAGGGCTGGCGTCGTCTGCCCAGAAAGACTCTGGGTACGTGGGTGCCTGCGGCGCGGGTAATTATCGGCTTCGGCGCGGTGGCCTGGTCGACCGACGGAATAGAGCTGACCCAATAGCAGTCCGTAGGAACGCTGGGTGGGGGAAGGGCCGACACGTTAGTTTTGCTTGCTTGGCAGCAAGAATCCAGATCGCGTTGGGCGGTGGACTCCCTGCCCACAAAGGGCAAGTTTGGCAACGACTGCGGCTTATGATTTTTGGCTGAATTTTTTGAATTTTAGTTGTTTATGGTACAGATTACGGAGAGATAGATACTCACTTGCAATTTTGGATGGTACAAATATTAGGTTTTTAATGTGTACATTGTTTAAGTTGTAAACATTGTCTTGAAAAAATACTCCGTTTGAAAGTTAGATACTGTAATAAAAGCCAAAAATCATTACCTTCGAAGAAAAAGAACAGACCCAAAATATAGCGATGGGGCTTCCCAGCCCAGCCGCCGATGCGAATGGAGGAGGGCGTGTCGAGTTCGGTGCGGAAAACCTTGCAAACCACACGAAGTTGCACCGCATAGTCCTACCGGACCAGTGAGAACAACGCGTCAGATAAGATGCCTAGTGTTAATTTGACACGACAGAAGCTGTAAGCTTAACTCGAGGTAACATTTTTCTTTGACCCGCTGAGGCCATTGCTGCAAGTGGCAGCATCAAGACACAAGGATGCATGCAAGTCATCGTGGACATGGAGCATTCCGTGATTCGACCAACGATCAATTCACTAATCATGGTGTGGTGATGATCACGATTTCTTTTGTGGATTTGATGTTTCTATTTTACATGCTGGTGTCGGAATTGGCCTGCTCCATCATGAACTGCAGTTAGAAAAAGCGCTTCATTTGGATATCTTACAAGGAAAGTAAGTAATTGCTCATTGTACCCATCAAAGAAAAGGGGTGCCGGTGCCTTTCTTTCGTCCGGGAAACAGCTTTGGCGCCGCTTGACGGAAAGTTTTACTATTCATGAAATCTGTAAACGCCACGGATGCAGTGTTCCTGTTATCCTATCGCGCACTCACACTATGACGACGGTTTGTCACACTCGTATGGCTTGGCGGTGACGGAGATCGAGTAATGCAATCTCAGATCCCTGCAGAGAGCAGATTATTACTTCTTCCTTTGTTAGTCTCCTTTCTTTTGTCATTTCAGAGCATTCTCTGTCAATCTTGTTTAATTTGTTGTCGTCAGCTGACGAACTGCACCGTATCCGTATGGGTGTCACTAGGTTGCTCCCCTCGCCTCTCATCCTAACTCTGTCAGATCAAAGTACTCAATCAGGTGATCTGCTTTACATACCATCACGCCGCGCGCGGCGCAGAACACTCCCGTCCCGTACGTTCCCAACAAACTCCATCGTGGGGAGAAAAAACAATCCAAAACTCGAGTGCGGACAGTGTCATCCGCCCCCATTTCCACCTGTGCGCGGCATTTTTCAAACCCCCAGACACCTCCGCACGAACGCACTACGTATCATCAAGCCATCCTCCTCCTCCCCGCGGTCGAGTCCGCTCCATCACCTCCCACCCGACTCCGCGGCCTCGCGCCACCATGTCTCCACATCACAGCGCCCGCATCCCGCCACCTCGCCTCAACCGGGAGCACGCGTCCTTCTCCGCCGCGCTCCTCGACGCCATCTACCACTCTCTCGACGCCGACGCCCGCACGGCCACCGACCCCCGCCGAGCTTCCGTGTCCCTGGCAGAGAGGACGTCGCCTCCCAGCCGTCATCGTCCTTCGCCCACCTTATCGCCGTCCGTTTCTTCTTTTCGGTCCCCCCGGCTGCAGAAGCCACCGCGGCCCTGCCGCGTCCGGCCTGACCCGCAGCCCTCCCTTCTCTTGCCCCCGCCGCAGCCGCCAGAGTCAACGGGGGGCAGTGCAGAGAAGAGGAGGAACAGGAGGAGGAAGACCAAGTTGGCGCCATTTGCGTGCCTTCTGAATGCTCTGCTTTGCAACAGGAAGTCGGCCGAGTCGGTCGAGCCGACGACAGCGCGAGCTCTTGAGGCAGTCACGGCAGAGCCGGCGTCAGCGAGGTCGATCCTGTCGTCGCGCGCTTCCCGGCTGGAGTCTGCGGCGACGGGAGGGTTCCTGACTCCGGCGAGGCGGGCAGTGAGGTTCTCGCCGGTGGCGGTTGTGGTGGACGATGAGCACGGCCGTGAAGCAGGCAGGACAGCAAGGCTGCGCGACGCGGAGATGGAGGTGGCGGCGGCACAGGAATCGACGGCGGAGGCGGAGAGGAGGGTGGAGGAGCTGCTGCGCGCGCTCGGCGTGGCGGAGGAGAAGGAGAGGGCCAAGGAGAGCAGCGAGTCCAGCTCCGACCTGTTCGAGCTCGAGAGCTTGGCGGCGTTTGACGACACCGAGTTGCCGCGGCCGAGAGCTGCCGCCGGCGTCGGCTTGGCACGGCCGCGGCCGCGCGTTTTATGAGAGTTGTATAACGACCTGTTTTGGTGGCTTGTGTGAGCTCAATGTAAGTATGTAACGTTGTGCACTCGTGCTTGTCTAGATGGCAATGTTGAGAATGGAACTGCACATTTGGAATACACTTCGGCCTGTTTCGGGCTAACATATTTTTTTCTATTTTTATTTTTTTTTAATTTAATTACGCTAAATAAACCACCTTCAACTACAGTGTAATTTCAGTTAGCTACAGTGCAATTTCAGCCATAAACCAACTTATTTCAACCCAATCGAGCGGCACCTTACACTGCGACTGATGTCTTTTGACAATGACCGATATGTCTATGCTTTTTAAGATAGTAATAGACGACGGAGAAGTCGATGTGGATAATATATACGGTTTTAAATTTAGTAGACTGTTTTAAAAAACTGACTCGTTTATTTTGATTTGAAAAAAATAAAAATCAAAAGATGAAACGAACGGAGCCTTTGCTCCCTTTGATCTGTTGGTGCCGCGCGTGGGGTAACTTGAAGTCTCGAACGGAAAAAAAAAAGAACACGACCAGCATGTTCCACTAGGCCATCACACAGTGCTTCTTTTTTACCCTGGAAAAACCCTGAAAAAAAGATACTGCATGTGTAGCAGAAAAAGGATGCATATATACTTACCAATTACCCCGATATGTTGCTTCTTGATAGATGTTTCATTACAAGCAAGTGATTGCATCTCTTAATTCCGAATTGTAGAACTGATGGCGAAGATTAGAGGAGGGGTAATGACCTTTGCCTTTTTTCGACTTCAACAAAATAAACCCTATTTAAATTCAAGTAGAAAGCTAGCTTCAGGATTAGATCATTCAACTAAAGCTGTCAGGCCGGGTTGGGGGTTCCTCATGTTGTGACGGAGCAGATATGTCTATCGTGCCCGGCAAAAACAGATTTGCAAGGAGTTTGCCAAAGGCTTTCTCATTCGTAAACATAACGCACTTTCTGTCTATAAGATAGAGGTTCCAAGAGAAGAAGTGTTGTCGGTATTGGAAACGTCCTCACTTCCTCCATTCATTCCGTGGCGCAAAATCCATCATTGGCTAAACAATCATTTGGTTATGCCATTTTGGGCTAGTAATCTCATTCGTTTTCCGATCGCATAAAAAGTATATATTGTTTTTTTGGGCCTTTCTTCTCACTTGATAACAGATCATCTAGCTCTCTTTTATGGGCCAATTGGGCCTTCCTCGAGATGCAGATCTTGGATCTTGACATTAGGTAAATCTTGAATCTCAAAAAAGAAGAAAAAAAGAAAAGAAAAAATCTGGATCACCTTCCCTCCGGTTGAAATGGCTTACCTCAAGATGGCAAGATCTACCGAGATCCTTAGGTTGAGCTGGATGCATATCTTGTTTCTTGACATATATGCGCGTTAATTAAATCCATTCCAGAAACAGTGGCCCTGTACAGCCTCGAATCATCCGCTATAAAAACCCTCCCTGAACGCATGATCTCTTGGATCGGAAAGAAATCAAGCACCATCTCCAGCAATACGAGCACAAGCCTTACCGGACATGAGGGCCAGCGACGGAGTACTGCTCCTCGCCGTTGCCCTTGTGGTACTATCGTCAGGTGTACTTGGATCGCGACCGTTCGTTTTCGATCAGACGGCGGATGTGCTTGCATCTGATTAAACTAATACAATGATCTTGTGATCTCTGTCGGCTCTTGCAGAGATCATCTCTACCGGGATGGCGGCGAGGGAGGAGGACGGCCCGTTTCCCCCGGAGTCGACGTGCAGCAAGGTCATCAGCTCCGGCCACTGCGACCCCGTAAAGTGCAGCGACGATTGCTCCGAAAAGCTCAATGGCGTTTACAGCCAGTGCGGCGGCGCGGGGTGCATGTGCTTCTACTACTGCGATCCGCCTCCTGCTGCCAACTGATAGGCTAGGCTGGCTAGCTAGCTAGGCGGCCAGGATGATGTTTAGACTCGTGTTACACTCTTACTACACGTGCGTCATCCACGCACGTCGATGCTGCTCTTGCCTAAGAGCAGTGTAATACGGTGGTAGCTTTGTTACGAGAATAATTTTGGATAAAGTTTTCTTCGTTTTATTTGTTGATCTTGCTCGTTGAATCTTGAGCTGTACTATATGAATCTTGTTTCGTTTTATTTGTAGGCCTTCTCCCCCCATAAGACTAGTCCAATGGGTAGAGACTCTCTCACACTTATAAGTTGTGTTTTCTTCTTTTTCACAATCCATATGGGGCTATTTCAAACAATGCGTGCAGCTTTTTCCCATGCATGGCTACTCAAAATAACGACAACGATGTAATGGTACGGTGCAGCAGCAAAGCCGTTTAAAGCATAACAATGATGCAAAAATTCAGTGGCGTTTTGTCTGGTTACTACGTGATACGAGATCTACATGTTTTCTTTTTGAAACAATCGTGGAAAGAGACAGGAATTCAGAATAGGCATATTTCCCTCCTGGCTATTATTATGAGATGCAACTAATACTGAATATTAATTAGTACATATCAACTTCGGTTCTCAAGAAAAGAATCAACCTCGAAGATTTGAGGTGTATGCATATCTCCACAGCTGTAGCCTGTAACATTCCCCTGGACACATTCGTTGCATTTTTTTTAAAAAAAAAGGGGATACATGAAGGAGGTCATTTGCTGGCATAAATAGATAGAATGATCAGATATACACTTCCCTGCCAGCTGTAGCGTTTGGTAAGCTATATATGAAATTAAATTTCTCCAAAAACGCTACCAAACTAAGAGCAATCTATTACCTGTTCACGATCAGGTTGGCCAGTGATCCTTTCCCAGCGAAGAGCGAGGAAGCATGTAATTTTGACATTCCGATGAGATTGACTACACATGCGCATACTCGAGGACACCGCCCGGCGCTGATGGACGCGCCAACATGCCGGCCGGAATGCTCGCCCAGCGCGCTGCGCGCCGCATGCTGGACTCCAGCGGTCAGCGGCGAGCGGCGTGTGGGCGTCGGCCGTTCTCACTCCGGCAGCGGGATGCGAGCGGGGCGGGACCGTAGGAGACCAGTCTTTCTGACTTTTGACGAGCGAGGCTAGAACCAGATTGGCTGAAAAAACAAATAGATAAATGGACTTTAGAATCAGAAGGCTTCTCGATCATGGATGGGCTGGAACTCTTGATGTGGGCTAAGCAGGCGTTTCTGTTAACTAATTGGGCCATAACAAAAGCTCGCCTCCTGCCAAGGTTAAAACAGTAAAAACACAGGGAACAAACCGGATCGGGGGACAAAGACCGGCACCTAATTTGGGATTAGCATTCATTGCATAATAATCAGTTGCGACTTGCGTGGCTAGATCGGTCGGTCTCGCACCTGCTTCGCCGAACGTACGGCCGCTGCCTGCCGCGCCCAGAAAACTGGATGCCCACCCAGGCCTAGGTGGTGCTTGTCGAGGTACTTTGCTGCTTAGTGCAGGAAGCGATGGTCCTGACATTGGATTAAGTGTGGGTGATCACTTACCAGCAGCACCAACCGCATCCTCCTCCCTCAGAATTCCAGCGAGGTGCTCTAATGGCATGTTTTGGGTAGAGAGAGAGAGAGAGGGCTTATGTACTACGGTTGCAGTTGCATACATACACGTGCTAGGTCACTGACAGGTAGCTAGGCCTATTTGGCAGGTTAGGTCCAAATCAAATCCTGGCTGCTACTAGCATACTGTCGACTGGAATTTTCAGTTTTGGAAAACCCATAAAGGTAACAAGAGATTCACTTTTTCCCCTGAGATCTGCCAACGTGAACAGCACAGGCTTTGCCACAAATAAGCATACGCTCATGGATGTCCGAACCCCTGAAAGCCTCCGTGCTGGTTTGCCTTCAGCTGCTGCAATCTTGATGTAATTTCCCTTCTCGGGACAGCGATCTGTCATTACTCCGCACCTTTGCTCTCTCCACTTGTGTGGACTTGGCGCACAGCGACGTTGCCGGCTGCAAATGCGACTGATTCTTCGAAACGCCCTGCAAGAGCTGTACCTTCCGAGCAAAAACTCAACGTATGCCGCACAGCAAGCCACGACGGGGAAGCGGACGAGCGCAGCGGCTTCGTTTTCTGTAACTTTCCGACGTTACGCGCGATGGATGATGCCACCACGGCAGGGGCCCCGGAAGCGCCACACATGGCGCGTACCACGGCGACATCATGGCGGGACGGCGACGGCCTGCGGAGAGATCTGATATCTTTTTTCTGCGCACAGTTTTTAGATTGAGTTAGAGTTTACGAGATACGATTTGAACATGTACAGTATCAAAAATGAAAAAGGATGAATTTCGTGAAGAAAATCAAAATAATGATATTGAAGCAAACATGACATGATCATGACCAGAAAGGAGATTTGATGAAACCGACCGTAAATTATTTAAGCACAATCTTAAAAGAGTACAAAAGAATAATACTCACTCATAACTCTCTTGAATTTTTTAGGACCCTTGAATTCTTACCATATACAAGAATCTAGTGCTAAAAATATCATATTCTCTCAATCATCTCGTGCACCCTCTATATTAGATGGGTAAACTTGATTGCTTTGTTGTTAAGCTCTCCATAATCACCTCTCACGGTTTTATATAGTCTCCTTAGCCCTCCTTCAAAGTAGAATAAAAATCCTACTCCAAAAGAAAACAGTAATCCTAATCTTATTAGGATTTATCTAGAACTTGTTATAGCATATATTTTAAATTCTAAAATACTAAGATATAAATCATCTACTCAACACAATCATGCATTTTTACGTCGATCAGCTTAATGGATGGAGCTAGCTACCCTTTTTCCTTCTAATTTTGCCATCTTTAGCTAAAGCAGCTGGCACGACAAATCCATGACGCTGCTCCTGAAAGGACCGTGGTTTGTATGTTTCTTGACTTGTCATCTCAGCATCGGGCTACAGGGGAATATATATGTGACAAATTTAAGTGTTGGTGATCAGATTAGATGGTCCATAAGCTGGTGGTGTGGTTGGGCTAGAACCATCTCACCAGCAGTGACCCTGTGAATGCGTCGATCATGCAGTGGCATCCAATCAAAGTGATGAGGTCGCTTGATATTAATGAAGAGACTTAGACTAGATTAGCCAAGACACAAAGCACATCGATCAAGCACCTAACCATGCATCAATCGCTGCAGCACTTGTGCATTATTATTGACCCGGCCATGTCCTTGGAAGAGGAAGCTAGCCTCTATTAGCTAAGGTGGCGCTCTCATGCAACAAAACGGAGGGTTGTCATTGGCAGTGTGGAGATTGGGGTGCTGGTAGGGTAGGCGTTTCTTTATAGTTGGATAAATTTATATTATAGCTCTTACTATTTTTTTAAAAAAATTGTTGTTATTAGTGCTATTTAGTCTCTCTCATTAATGATATGTTCTTTTCCTCCGAAGCTGACGGTTTTTTATTTTTGCTATAGTACCTAACTTTCAAACGGAGTATTTTCTCAAGACGGGGTCTACAAGTTAAACGATCTACACGTTAAAAGTCCAACATCTGTACCAGCCAAAATCACAAGTGAGTATCTGTCTCTCCGTAATCTGTACTACAAACAGCAAAAATTTAAAAATTTTAGCAAAAAATTATAAGCCGCAGCCGCACCTAAACATGCCCTAAATATAGTTATAGTATATAGGTTGTTGGACTCCTTTTATTTTTAAATCCTGGCTCGTCCCTGGTCATGGGCAATATATCGTGCACGGTGCAGCGGTCGGAATTCAAGATGCGAAGGTCTTATTGGATTAATACTTCAGTACAGGACATGAAGGATAAGGATGGATGCATATGCATGCATGGTGGCGTAGTACGGTATCCACATTGGCTGCGTCGTTTAACCTTCCCCATCTTACGATCATCAAATGCAGAATTTGATCCGCTGATTTTTTATGTCCGATCCTACTGATCTGGAGCAGGAACAACTACCGGTAGAAGGTAGACATTAAAGGATCACTAACTGCTTAACGAATCATAAAATCGCTAGAAGTATGGTCATAAAGGAATGGAAAAAAAAAAGCTTCAATTTAATATTACTGGTCCTGCCGCTGCAATCTCACATGGCCTAGGTACAGAATTCCCTGCACCTTGATTATCCCGATCCAACCAGCTAAGATAAATAATTAGAAAAGAACAAAAATTGATACTGCGGAAAAGCATGAGTTAGCTACAGCTTCATCATTTCAATACATGACAACGTAAGAGTGCTCCACATTTGGTACTACTATACAAAAGACGTACTACAACACTTGGGCCCCCCGGCCTTCGTTTGCGCCTTTTTGTGTTTGTTGTGCATGTGAGGTTGCCTTTTGGGTACCATGCGATGCGATGCAATGGAACAGAGGAAGCAAGGGAAGGGCGCGCATGCGGAGCAGGGTGGGCGTTACTTTGGGACCCCGTTTAAATGATGCTCAGAGTGCTCTGTCTGTCGTCTCGTAAAAAGGCTACTGGACTTGGGGCCTAATTGGGTACGGCTGCGATTTATGGTTTTTGGTTGAAATTTTTGATTTTTGGCTGTTTACGGTACAGACTACGGAGAGACAGATACTTATTTGCGATTTTAGCTGGTACAGATATTGGGCTTTTAACGTGTAGATCGTTTAATTTGTAGATCCCGTCTTGAGAAAATACTAGCTGTAGTGTTCTGGTCAAGTTGTATTCCTTCTTTCGGAAACATGAGTTTGTAATATACTACATCTTTCATCTCAAATAATATACCTTGAAATGTGGCATTTTGTCAATACGGCCTTAAGTTTTATTTTATAAAAGAGTAAAGCGTACGATATGACCCTATACTTGGACGGTCTTTGTCACTTGGATTCCCGAACTTAATTAAGACATTTAGGCTCGTTTGCATAGCTGGAATTGAATGGTTTGCTGTGAAAATTTCGCGTTCTCAAACGAGGCCTTAGATCCCTGAACTTGTAAAAATATTCTTTTTTTTGAAAAATTGATGCCATGGCACTTTGATCCTGTTTAAACTAAATTTGTCCATGTGCGTGCTATGTAGCATCAAAGGATCGAAAGCTAGCAAATTTTGTTTAAATAATATAGAAAGTTCAATTCAAAACCAAAGTCATCAATTTTTTATTGAATTCGCTTGACAATCATGTGGTCAAAAATCGATATAGATAGAGGAAAGGTGTTGTGTCATCTAACCAGTAAGTAAGATCTAAACCCATGTCGACACGCTTATACAAGCTCAGAGTCCAAATAGCAACTCTCAAGTTCATGGACTTGAGTGACACACTTATCAAAGTTTAGGTATCTACAGTGTAACTTTTTTAAGTACCTATAGGCTATAGTACACTATACCTTACGTAATATATAAAACATGGATACGTAAGATACGTGCTGTGACCGTGGTAGGATCACTGGAATGGATAGTCTCTCCGTAAAGCACCAACACTCATCTATTGCACCCAAACAATGCCTGTGCAACTGCAGCAGCCATGCAATAGCAACAAATACAGGCAACTTAACACATGCTTCGCTCATCAATCGCTGGAGCTGGTTCACGTACAGTACCTAAAATCCTAATCACAGACTGAGAATATAGAGAACCGTCGATTATATATGTAACATATACTACGTACACACATATGCATAACTTGCGAAGACATCAATTTCCAACCTATTAATTCGTGGTGGTTCACGGCCACATGCGTGCACGAGCTAGCTATAGCGCGCGCCCATGCATGCTACGCATCAACGGCCGGACCCAACACCCGATCCAACGTGGTAGCTCGATGAATTTACAGCGGTTCGCACGCAAATCCTGGACGCGCGCTGTTATGAATATTGTGTGTATTGATATGAGACCCAAGGGGCAGGGGCGGATCTACCATGGTTCATGGGTGTTCAGCTGAACACCCAAAATTTTTGACAAAAAATCTAGTATATATGATATATATATATATATATATATATATATATATATATATATATATATATTTGGATCATTTTAACTATTTGGGTCATAATTTTACAATTTTCAGTGGACCGACGCCTGTGTCCATGACTCAGCGTGTCGCGTGAAGCTGTGCCCACCGCCTAGCCGCCGCATGGCCCATTTCCCCGAGGCGCGCCCGACCCCATTTCCGACCGCCTCCCCCCCCTATTTCCAAATTTCCGACCGGTGACCCCATTCCCCAATCCGGCCGCTCCGCTCTGCTCCGCTCCGCCTCGCTCATTTCCGGCCTCCCGGATCCGGCCCTCTGCCCGGGCTCGCATCTCCTCCTCCGCTCGGTGCTCCGGCCCCGCTCTGGCGCTCCGCCGCTCCGCCCGCCCTTGGCTCCGTGATCCGCCGCCCACGTCTCTCTCCTCCGCTCCGCTCCGGCTCGCCCTCAGACCCTCCGCCTGTCGGACGCGGTCGCGGATCCGGATCGCTCGCACATCCGGCCCGGCCGGCCTCGCTCTGCTCCGCCCGCCCGCCGGCCTCGGCCCTCTGCTCGGCGGCGCTCGCGTCTCCTCCTCCGCTCCGGCCGGCCTCGGCTCGCCCTCCGCCGGGCTCCGGCGTCATCACCTCCGGCTCGGGCTCCGCTCGGGTTCTCGCTCTCGCGTCCGCGGGCTCGCTGCCCGGCGGTCCGCCCGCCCGGCAGACTCCGCGACCGCATCTCGCCACCTCCGCCACCGCCGGTTGCTCGTCGCCGGTCGGAGATTCTTGCGATGGAGAAAAGAGTAAAAGATAGGATTAACAAGGTATGCATTGTCATTAATCTCTATAATTTGCTATTTAATTCATGCCATTATGCTCACCTTATATCGCCCATTTCCTCATAAGAAATCATTAATTTCTATATTTTTTATTATGTTTATATATACGTATCGGTGTTTTGAGAGAAATGGCATGTCGCGGTATCGGCATATTAGTGTTAACGTATCCGAATAACCTGGCTCCGAAGTCCGAACACCCATCCTAAAAATCCTGGGTCCGCCACTGCCAAGGGGTCATATATATAGGAGAGTATAAGAGGATATGCCATATAGAGATAAGGCATATATGAAATAGAATCCAAGTCATATAAGGAAATAGATAAGGGTCCTTATCTATTTCATAATCTTATCCTTAACACCCCCTCTTAAATGCAAGGTGTATGCAATAGCATTGCATTTGGAAAAGAGTTGACACTAAAATAAGATAAATCCGAAGTCCGAGTCTTGATGAGGTCGTCGTTGCGTGCAGCCTTGGAATAAACTGTCAAATCAAGCTGAAAAGGAATAGATAGATGCATGACGGCGCAGAACGAAGCCCAAGAGGTGGCAGCGCTGTGCACAAGTTGCAGAAGACGCGCGGCGGCCTTAAAGCTTGGGGCGGCGGCTAGAGAAGCGGCGGCATCATGACGACTTCTACGATCTGCACGCGGCTCAGAGAGTAGAGCGGCGGCTGCTGTCTTGCAAAATAAAAAAAATCCTACACTTCTATGACTGACAATAAATTTTGTGGACTCGCACGGCTGAGACGAACTAAAAATAAGAACTACGGATTTGGATGGACGCAACGGAAGACTAAAAAAATATGAAGACTGACTCACTGAACACAGATACTAGAAAAAAATCACCAACGCTGGCCCCACGAGAAATCTCCCCAGCTGGCCCAGGCCAGTTTCAGCCTACCATTACCATGTCTGTGAGCATGCTGTGTGGATACTGCTTGAGTAATGGTGAACTCGGTTAGTTTCGGCCCAAGAGCCCTGCAACTTGACCACACACGGAGGGGATGGGAGTGCAGTAGGCGCATACGTGGGGATGTCCGAACCCATAGCACAGCTCCCTCTCGCCTCTCTTTTCCATCGCCGCTCCAGCCAGCCCAACGCACGCCCACGCGACCGGGCGGGTTCGGCAAGAGGGCGGGCGGCGCGGCGCGGCTCTGCAGGTCGAGCCGGTGAGGAGCAGCCGGCAGGAGGGCCGAGGCGAGCTAAGCGCGCCGGGCGCGGGCGAGGCGGCGGCGGCGGTGGCGAGTGGAGGCGGGTGGCGCCCACGGCGGCCGGCAACGAGGAGGCGTGGTCGTCCAGCTCAGCGGAGAGGCGATCCGGCCGAGGCGGCGGATCCGGACATGGCGGCGTCGGAGGCGCCGGATCCGAGCGCGACGAACGAGTGGCGGCCGGATCAATGTGAAGGCGACCGGATCCAGCGAACCAAGGCGAGGCGGCGAGATCCGGCGGTCCGACGGCGGCCACGGGCTGAGCGCTAGCGCGGCCGGCGATGAAGAAGCCGCGGCGCCAAGTTGCGCGGCGGCCGAGGGTGGCGTAAGCTGCGACGACGGCCGAGGGTGGGCGCCCGCGGAGGCGGCCAAGGCGGCGATGGCCACGGGCATGCACGATCGGCGGCGGCACCATCTTCGAGCACGCAGGCGGCGGCGGCGTGCGGCCGGAGGCTTGTCATTCCGTGCCGATGGGACAATGGCCGGGCGGCGGCCGACGCAGCCCAACAAGGTGGCCGCCCCCGGGAGAGAAGAACGATCATCCCGGGAGCAGCAGCTAGGGGTGCAAACGGAGCGGATATTTTCCGACCGACCGTCCGTCCGCTTTAATTCGGATATAATTGAGCTTTTTCGGATATCCGAAATTTTGCCGGACACGGATACGGATTCGGATATTTTTCGGATACGGATACGGATTCGAAAATACATTATCCGACGGATACGGATTTATCCGGATATTTTTTCGGATAGTTACCGGATTATTATCCGGTAACTATCCGGATAACGCTTATGGCCCAATAAGGCCCACCGCCAGATTCATCCGGCCGGACGAGTGGACGACCGAAGCGGCGAGCGAGCCCAACCGGTTAACCCTAGATATTGCGTGCGCGTGGCGGAGTAGCGCCGACGCCGAGCCGAGCAAGTAGCGAGCGGGATTGCGGGAGCGGCGGCGGCGCCCAAGACTAAAAGGTCAGATTGAGATCCCCCACCGGCGGCGACGGCGGCAGCTAGTCGGCTTCGCCTTCGTCTACTCCTCGTCTCCTCCGCCCTTCGCCGCCTTCGGTCATCCTCCTGCGTCGGCCGCTTCTCCGCCCCCGTAGACCGGCGCCATCGCCACCTGCCTCTCCGACGTCTCCGTCTCCACAGATCGACGCCGCCGCCCGCCCCTCTCCTCCCCACGTAGACAAGACCGCCTCCACGGAACGCCGCCGTCGGCTCCGCCTCTCCTCTCGAGTCCGACGCAGCATCGACACGCCGCCGCCGCCTCCCACTTGGCCGCCTCTCCTCGGTCCTCCCCACCGCACGTAACGCCAGGTGTCGCCGCCCCGCGCTGGTATGTTCCATTGTTCCTCAATCCTCAGTATATTCCTTTATATGGCCTAGACACTGAAGAGGATCATGTTCCTGTGGAGTGTGGAGAACTTTGCTGCACGCCATAAATTAAGCTGGGATCCTAAACAATGTTCTTCAGGCATCTGTGCTTGTTTTGATGATCCACACTTCCACAGAGCTGTATGCTACTCACTAAAAAGGATTGAAGCGGCTAAAAGGATTTTGGTTGTTCAGGTGTAATTTGACAGGATTGTTTATGACTTAGGAGATATACTGCATTGCTGTCATGGACAGGATGTGCATGCCACCAGATTTGCATTCGCACTGGCCTTTATTATCCTGTCATTGACTAATCAGATTTGTAGCTGAAAGCTATTTGATCTTCTGTATGCGTTCTGACTTCATCGTCAAATTTATACCTGATGATGGCTAGATAATTGCTCATGCCCTTTCATGGAGTAAAGTATGTTGTCTGACTTTTTACATCCTTGCAAGCAGTTTCCAATTCATGACACATTTTGAGAATATTTTTCTGTGTGCCAGGTATAAATTTTGCTGATGGTCTGATACATATTCATGATCTTTCATTTGCCATATGGCATGCAATTGCCACTGAGTTGAGCTGAATAGTAGTGCATTGGATCTTTCATGTTATTTTTGAATTTTAGATTCCAAGGAGAAGATAGCATCACTTATTGATGAGTTGGCTTTGGAGCTAGATGATAAAGAATGTGCTACCACAAACATAAAAGAGAAGGTTTGATAATTCTTTGCTATGTCTTTGTCAACTCATTAAATTAGCTATCATTTACTGTCAACTGATTAAATTGACTATCTTTTGACATGTATAATGTATTATGTTAAATTGTTAATGGTATGTCTCCAGAAACTTATCAAATATACACTGATATTTTATTGTAGGACGAGATAATGACCGAGGTTGAGCTCAACTGAAACATGGTTAGAGATGGCTCATTGGCCATTGTTGCCTTTTGCTAGACAAGATCTGCGTTGTGCCGTTGTGGACTTATCATGTGATGTAAATGTAATGAACTTAAATGAACTAGTGATGTACTAGACTACTTAACTATGAGCAATTCATACTTTTGAACCATGTTGCATGTAGCTAGTTAGCTACTAGCCTACTATTTGTTTAACTAGCCTCTACAATTTATTTGCTAGTTGCTACTTTGCTAGTTAGAATTTACTAGTTGCTTAATTTGTCTCTGTCATTATGTAAAAATTGCTTTCGCGTATTATCCGACTAAATATTCGTGACCGAGACTAACCGTATCCGGAGCGGCATGTATTCGATCCGTATTCGTGACCGAGAATATCCGCATTCGTATTCGTATCCGGTACTATCCGTATCCGACTCCGACTCCGACAAAAAATATGGAAAAGGATACGGGATAAGCAATATCCGTCCGTATCCGATCCGTTTGCACCCCTAGCAGCAGCAAACAACGGAAGATTGATGAGGTTAGGGTTTCAACCTAAGCTCTGATACCATTTTATGAATATTGTGTGTATTGATATGAGACCCAAGGGGTCATATATATTGGAGAGTACAAGAGGATATGCCATATAGAGATAAGACATATATGAAATAGAATTCAAATCATATAAAGAAATAGATAAGAGTCTTTATCTATTTTCTAATTTTATCCTTAACACGCACGACATCACGGTACAGCACTCGCTACGACCGGCGCGTGCAGTGGCGCACGCGCGCGTTGGACCATTTCTATGCGTGCATGTGGTCGTATGCACGGTGGATCATATGTCGCAATGAACTGGTGAACCTAATATGGATGGTTAGTGCAGCGCAGTGGTGCACGGCCATTGGGTAAGATAAGGGTGGGGGCACACGTCCATCCATCGAGCCGAGCGAGGTGTTACATCGTCCACGACGCCTACGTGCCGTTGGGTCCATCGGGGCGCGTCGTTTGTCATTCGATCGATGTGCCGATCCGTTGTACAAACGAGCAAACGTTCGGTCCCGGATTCAAGAGAAAATGATGGTGTTGAACTACGATGTTGGGTTCATGATCGATGCGTTTTAATTGGTTGCGAACCGTGGATGGAGTACAATTTTGTCTCGAGAGTGCTCTCTGGTACGTGCAATTGGATGTGCCTGCGAGAGAATTTACATGACCAACTATGTTTCTGTGATGGAGGGATAGGGAAAGCACGACACTTAAATTAACTAAGATGTGGTTAAAGCAATGACTTGCATCTCTCTTAAGAACATGCTTCAGAAGCACCGTCTACCTACTTTCGCCACATAATAGCACACATAGGAGTATATGTTTGAGATATTTCCTAGAGACAATCATGAACATGATTGTATTATTTCTATGTTTATGATTTTTTGAATAATATAGTATTTCATTTCTTGAATAAATATCTTTCATATTGATCAACAAGTATGAGATTTATTCATGAAACTCTTTATTCATATTTTGATGATATTCTAAATTAGGGAGCAGCTAGCTAACGCTATACCATTGGAAGCAATTCAGTGGTATAGTAAAGTTTTATAGAGTTTCAACACACTGCAACAAGTTTCATATAAGTTTTAACGATGCAACAAGTTTCATGGAAGTCTGAGGTTTAAAATGTAGCAATTTCAAGAAGGTTTTAGTAAAAGTTTCAAATAGATTTCAACAACTTTCATAAATTTGAACAAGATTCAAAAAGGTTTCAAGGAAGTCCTAAAAATTCAAGCAAACGTTTTATCCTTGTTTTATCAAGTTTCACTAGGTTTTAGAGAGTTTCGAATAGGTTTCGGAGAGTTTCACTGCATTATCAGAGTATTTCAATGTATTTCAACTAGTTTCAAATAGGAAAATTGATGGAAAAATGAGTTTCAGAATAGTTTCAACAAACTTCAAAATTTCATAGAGTCGACAAAAAAATCTAAGCAAATTTCACAAATTTTAGGCGAGTTTCATATTGAAACTACAAGATTTGAGCATATTTTAAACACAAAAGTCACAAACTTCGTATTTTCACTATAGTTTCAAAAAAACATCTTCACTAGAGCACATCGAGGGTGAGGAGATGGTGAATTCGACCATGCCATAAGCCATCGTGCAAGTTTATGAGGTTTCATATTCCTAAATGCAGGTTCATGTTAGTCTCATGAAGTCTTATGTTCCAAAACATAAAAGTTTTAACATGTTTTTGTGAGTTTCGAGAGGGAAACAAAGGAACATGCCATTTCAATGCAAAAATAAAAAAGGAATAAAATTACAATAAATAGTGCAGAATTTCCACAAAATTCAGAAATAAAATCCAAAGCTTCAAAGAGATGCAAGAGATTGGGGCTAGGAAACAGCGGTGTCACCCGAAGTAGGGTCGGAATTCACGGCAGCGCGCATCAATCCAGCAACACGGGAGAGCATCCCAACTTCTGTTGGCTTGTTTCGCTATTGGCCGTTGTGTCACCAGCCTCGCACTGCTGCAAGCCGTTCCGGGCATGCCTGCAACCATTGTTGCTCTCAAATGTCGCCATCCACTCGTCGTTGCATTGCCTCGGCTGATCCTACCGTCATAATGCCTCCTCACCTCCTAGTAGCCACCCTTGTCGCAGCCAATCCCTTCTGCATCACCTAGCACGCCCATGCTAGCCAACCCAGTGGCCTCGTGGTTGGCCCCATAGGTAGTTTGGGAGTTTGGGGTGGAAGGGAGTAGGGAGGTCGAGAGCAAGCCGCTTCAACTTTAAATTTACCGACGTGATCTACGTTGAACTAACCGCTCCAATTTTATTTTCGTCGAGTGATAAGAAGTTGAATGAATGGTGGTTATCTACTACACCGACGTGAGCTACGTTGATCTAGCCACTTCAACTTTATTTCCGCTGCACTGCCTGGCTAGTGGAAATGATCTATGATCTCTTACTTGCATGATTTACTGATTTACACGGTAGAAAAATTTAATTTATACTAGTGTAACCTATCCGTGTCTCAACAGTATACAGTCTGATTTTGATTACTCAGTTTCAGGTGAACAGCGTGTTTGTCCATATCAATCTTTACACTGTCAGCGTCGCATGTTTTGCAGTCGAACGGCGCAAAAGTATTTCGTCTTACTTTGGACATGCCTGCCTTAATGTGCTACTAATTAGACATGCAATTCCAACAGCAAAAACATACATGACTACTAGCAGTGCTATTGAAAGCAACTTTCTACCCCACCCTCTGGCTTCTGTGGCTCTTCCGAACCAATCAAAACCGACAAATTAAATATCTCCAACTCTTGCCCCATGGATCATGTGAGCAGTACGAGTCCACACCCACCGCCTCTTTATAGCTGAATCTTGCCTGATGTGCAGCCTCCGAGCTCAGCCGGCGCCAGAGGAGGTGAAGTGAGGACTGAGCCACTGAGGTGGTCCTAGGTTGGAGATCTCCCTCCCGACAGCAAGATCAGACCCCATATTTATGCTTTGAGGAGAACACCACCAAAGAAGCCTTCGGCAAAGCCTACCCTCCTCCCTATCTGCATCAACCGCTTGACACTGCCCCTGCAGTTGTCAGCATATGTGCACCACCAGATCCCCCAAAATATTCAGTCAACACGATGATTTTATTTCTATGGTAGAGAGAGACAGAAGCGAGAGAATGACAATATTTCTATGGAAATCATCGGTGGATCCACGATGATTTTATAGTATATTATGTCGATTTCGTTAAGTTACTGCTGTTTGCTTCCCTTTTTTTCTTAAGAAAATGGCTGGCATATATATATGTGTGAGCAATTGGGACTGGGAGCACACGAAAAGAAGGAAAGGGACACATTCTGATTACTTTGTCCAGGATTAAATGGGCTGGCTGCATGTTTGGTCCCAAGCAGCAGCATCCAAAGTCTCATCTTAGCTAAAGGAGACAGGGAACTCCATCAATAGAGCTGGAATTTGATGATTGTTTTGGAGTACCGTCTCTAGCTTACTTTAAGTGGAGAGACTTTGGCATATGATGTGATGCAGACAAGTGCTCAAAGAGCTAGCGTCTCATTAATCAGGCAACACGTGAACCCAAGCAACAAGAGGTCAGCCTGAAAATTCTGTGGCAGGTTAGTTAATCAGGAATAAAGCTAGCTATCCTCAAGAACGAACCTCCCTCGGCTGCAGCTTGGAGTTATGTGCTCAAGGATCCGCTTTTGTTGCGAAAAGATGTATGTGGTGGTAGTTTTGCAGCCCCAAAACGAGAGAAACTGAGCCCTGCTATGGAAGGCTTTAGGTCTTTGTATGCTGTTGTCCTTTGGCATTTTTATCCAATACATCATCAGCACAGTAACTTTTGAAAATTCCAGCAAACGGCAAATCTTTCACAACCAATCGATAGAAAATGGCACATAAAGTAGCTACTAGAAAGGTAAGCAACTACAAACCCCCAACCAAAAATAAGAGGAAAACAATCAAGTTCGACAGGTTCGCCCAACCCCGCAACCCTGAATTCCCCAACTAACAACCCGCTGCGTACTACCTAACCTGCGCAGTGAAAACCACGCGTACATCATACATACATACATACATACATACATACATACATACATACATACATACATACATACATACATACATACATACATACATACATAGCGTCGCAGATCGTGCGTGCGTCCTTCGGCGCTCTTTGGAAGCAGCGAAAGCGAAAAGGGGCAGCGAGAGGGACAGCGATCGATGGTTGGCCAGGACCGCAGAACCAGAACCGGAAGCCGTCGTCCCCTCCTCTCGCCTCGCCCGATCGCTCGCTTCGTACCGAAAACAACGTGCATGCCATGTCTTTTTCCGGGAGTTGTGACCATTACGCGGCCGCTGCTGCTACGACTACCGCTGCAGCTTTTCCACACAACTCACACACACACACGAAAGGGACGGACGGTTGGTTGGAAACTTGCCCACAGTAACCGCAAGGAATAATTGCGCCGGCTGCCGATGCATGGGCGAAGTACCCGTACGTTCCTGTCAATTCTTTCCAGCCTGACATGCATTTCTATCGATCGACGACTCTACTCCACTGTTCATACACATACGGCACGGCGTGCGGTACTTGCTAGGCCGTTGTGTGGTCAGGACGTTGATCTATAATACGGTGTGACCGTTTTAACCTTGAGAAAAGAAAGAGGGGGGAAAACGCGTCAGGAGAAATGGAAGTCCGTGTCCAGGTATCCCAGTCGAGAATATTTGGCGACGCCTGCAAAATCTCGGGGGTGGGGCACGCGCGGCCGGCAAGTCGAGCGGTAGCGCGGCCGCGACGTCGCCGTGAGAGCGGCGCGCACCCACCTGCAGGGATCGGGTCGCCGTCGGGCGCTGTAGCTACAACTCTAGCCTACTAGCTAGTACTACTTAGATGTAGGCTTCTATTTTTTTAGCTTTTGATTTCTTCGAAAATCGAGAAGCCAAACGTCAAATCGTAACGCTTTCTTGAAACGGATTCTCTAAACGGTTTCTCAAATCTACCACGTAAACCAGAATGCCACGCGAGTAAGAGATCATAGATCATTACCACTAGACGCGCAGTGCAGCAAAAGTAGGATTGAAGCAGCCGATTCAACGAAAAACGCGTCGGTATTGAGGTGGTAGTCGAACGTCCTCCGTCTAACCGTCTCATCCTCGTGATCGTCCCGATCAGCGCCGCAGTCGCAACAGCGTCTCTACCGAAGTCCACACGTCTAGGGATGGAGCAATGTGCGTCGATGTGTTAGCACCAGTGCGCACGGCAGGGGATACGTGAGGTGGCGGCTAGGATTTCGACGGGTGTGTTTTGAGATACCTCCCTCAACCCCCGCACCTCTCCTTATATAGTCTCCAATCATATCCATATCCGATACGAGTAGAGATCGAATCCTACTCGAAAACTATCATCCGACCCCTTATCGTTCCAGCCTATTAAGTGTGTGACTATGTAGGTTTATGTGTATTTGGCCATGGACCGAAAACTCCTTTCCGACCCATAAGTCAGTAGCGGTCCCTAGCAGGCATAATGACTCACAAACACACATAAAGATCATATCGGACGAACCTATATAGTGCTTATGTACCGATCCCTTTGCCTCATGATACCAGATCGAACTCAAGGCGAGAAACGTGCTATCCTATGATAGCTCGATTCTTCACTCGAATCTGTAGTGGATTACTTAGTTGTGATTGACTCCTCAACCACATTTGGCATGGCCATGCACTTTCTTAATCCAACCACATCGAGGGGCCCAGAGATATCTCTCCTGTTATATATGAGGGGCAAATTCCATCTTGATCGCTTATATTCCTCCGCATGTTTCATAGCAAACTCGAAAGCTACCTTTATTACCACCCAGTTACAGAATAGTGTTGGGTAACCCCTAAGCAAACTATTACACATGTAGGAAACAATGATGACATCAGGTCTAAGAATCCTACATACACTATGTATGAGACCAACTGATAACACTTAAGCATATAACAATTCTCGCAGTGTCTCATGATGGGTCAATCCAATATCATGCTCTCTAACATGAGTCCACATTATTGATTTGATATCTCATATCCATGATCCGTGAAACATGATCATCAATCAATACATGTGCTGATCTATAAATCATAATCGTCCTACATAATGATATAAGATCAGGGATAATTTAGAATAATATCAAAACATGAATAAATAGTTTCACGGACAAGTCACATACTTGTTGATCAATATAAAAGATATTTATTCAAGGGACAAAATAACATTTTATTCAAACATTCATAAACATAGAAGTGATACAATCATCTCTATGACTGCCTCTAGGGTATATCACTAACAATATACTATCTATATCGACATCTTCATCGTTCACTAAAATTTTAAAAATACAGACAAAATCAACAGCCATAGACTGAGTACCGGTATATGACAAGGAGGGCATGTCTAGATGCACGGCGACCTACATAAATGTTGCTATTTTGTGTGTCACATCTCGTTCGTTCTACTATTTTTTGCTATGGCTGACAGCACTGGCCGGTCTTTTTTCCTTTTGTTTTGCGCCTAGTTTTAATAGAGAACCCAGTGAAATTTTGTCCAAATCGGTTTGAATTTTGGTTTGACTCCGTTTTGACTTGAAATAAACGTGGGCCTGGACAGGGTTTCATAATAAATACAAATAAGATAGTGTCGCGTCTATTCAAGTTGAGTCCGTTCTTGCCCGGCCATCTGGTCTATGTCAGAAATATTGTATTGGCCGTGCGTGTAGACGCGAGCTTGAGTTTACTCAGTTTCTACGTACTTGTTGAGCCAATTCGGCCGAGTGCTCACCGTGAATTGAACTTCTATGGCAATTAAAAAGAGTAAATTTTATTTTATATCAGGTAAATTATCTTTTTTTATTTTGTATCAGGTTTTACATATGCTTTCATTTTACATCAGGTAGAGCATAAGTTGTTTCACTTTGCACCAGGACCCCGACTTCGACTATGGGCACCCTTCGACCACGGTCCGACTTCGACCACGGCCCCTTTTGATCACGGTTTCGACTTTGACCAAAATTTCAACTTCGACTACGGTGTTGACTCGAGCATAGCCCCCGTCGACCACGGCCTCTCGACCATTACTTCGACGTCGACCACAACTTCAACCATGGCCACGGCTTCGATTTTCACCCTGCTGCAAAGTGAAATAATATTTGTTCCACCCTGGTGCAAAATAAAAATATGTGTAATCCCAAGTAAAAATAAAACAAGTGATAAATTATCTGGTGTAAAATGCAATTTACTCAAATTAAAACTAGGTCAATTAGCACTACAGTTTGGCTAAGCTTGCTTGACCCGAATCCTACTTGCCACTAAGCATACGAACACAGAAAATACACATCGTTCCGAACTCAATAATTTCATAAGAATTTCGCCAAATCAATGTTTCAAACCGCAATGCAGAGATGAAAAAAGAAGAAGTGCACATCAGGTCTGTACCAGCAATGAAATTAAGATGGGGATTTCATCGGTGCCATCATTACGTACTTGTCGTGAGACACATGCATATACTGGTTGATGTACTTATCCAAACGGACCTCTTTAAAGCGAACAAAAGCTCAAATAGCATCGTGGTTGGCGCACGGTCATTTCATCGGTGCCTTCAGACTTGAAAATATTGCTATCCCGTCAAAATATTAAAGCCCGTCACAAGTTGAAGAAACTGGATCGAGTACGCTCTACTTAAATTAGGACTTTTGGTTTCTATTGGAACAACTCGATGAAGAACGACATAGATCCTTACGGCCAATTCCACTTGCCATGGATAAGGCCAATTAATTCAGAAGCCAGCGGCACGAAAAGAGAGGAACGATGCGAGCGGCTAGCACTCAGACGCCGTACACTGTTTCTGTAGTTGGATCTTTCCCAAAAAAAAAAAACTCAAAACAAATCATTGGATTTCCTCACGACGCAACAGCAAAACCATCTTGCCATATCACCCATCGTCCTCTTAAGAGTCGCCTCACGACGCAACAGCAAAACCATCTTGCCATATCAGAGATGCCCCCGCTCGTCCTCTTAAGAGTCGTCTCTCCCTTGTCCAGAATTTTTTCGCAATATACATCTAATTGGATCATCTGATTTAAAAAATTAAACGTCAAATACCAAATCATCACCTTGCGAAAAACTTGGCATCCGATTATTGGATCAAATCCCTATAATCGAGAGCCTGCTCAAACTCGATTTGTTGCAACAAAAAATTGTGAAACACAACAACGATTTATGAGCTTGCAACAAAATGCCCTTTCAATTGTAACAAGACAGTCACAACAACCAACACAACAAAATAACAACCCTGTTGCAATAATAAAAAAACGCAATTCAACAAATCAGTAACTCAACTTTAACAAAAAAAAAAACCTCTTGCTACAGGATTTGAGAAAGAAACATCGCAACAAACAAAATTACTTTCTACAATAAAACAAGTAACACGATGTAACAAATCAACCACACGAGTGCAACAAAAATATCTCTTGCTACAAGATTTCAGAAAGGAACATCGTAACAAACCAAATCACTCTATGCAACAATGAGGAAAGTATGTGTAACAAATTTGAGAAATATTTGCAACAAAAGTGTACCAAAAGAATTAACACATGCGATAGTTGTGGGCAGCTCAAATCATACTCGCCAAGCCAAAGATAACTACAAGGAATAGGGAGATGGAGATGGGATTGGATTTACAAAGAGATACAAAGAGGGGTCAACTACCACAAATGGTGAAGGCATCATAGTAACAAGCAGCATGGCCAGAGAGATGAAGGCAATTGATCTTATTACGAGCAACGGACGATATGCGACTTGGGTTGGGAGCAGCAATCCAAGATTGAATTTGGAGATGTAGCCCTGCGTGAATGTGTGGATCAAGTATGGCGAGTTAGAAGGGGGTGAATGACTCTTTCAAAATCTTCACCTAAATATTAACAAGCAGCGGAAATACAAATTCATAACATCATCAAAGCCCTGAGCCAAGGAATGCAAAATCCCAAAAATTCAAAGTCATACCAGCCAGACCTCTAGCTAGGAGCGGTCAAACCAGAAATTGCCGGCAGTCATATCGAAATGAACAGTAAAATTAGGTGAATGAACTGTGAAATAAGCACCGCTTAAATCCAAAACCATTGTAACTTTTGATCCGATGATCCAAATGAGTTGAAATCTGGCTTGCATCTTCTCTAGGATATCACAAACCTATTCTAATTAACAATCAAAAGAATCATTGCCAAAGTTTGACCTTTTTTATTTGAGTGAAGGGTACACTAAAATCGAACAAAAGCGTGAAATCTCGATTTGCTCCACTCATGTGCCCAAGATGATCTAGATGACCTTGCATGGGTTCTCACATGCCATAGCAAGCTAGATCACAGCACAAATTCGATCCAAATCATTCACAAGACCAAAACCGAAAATCACCCATCTCTTGAGAAAAATCAAGCAAACTCAAGAAATTTCTCTAGATCATACCTAGATAAATGAGATCTTATCTATAGGAAATATCTTCACCTCTTACACATTCTTGGCACTAGAAAAGTTCAAGAGAAGAGAAATCCAAATACGAAAGCCAAGAAAATTAAAAGCACAAGAGGGGGTGTATGGTATAACTCAATTTGGCAAACTTTGGATGTTTAATTCACTTGGAGAGGAATGTTTTTCAGCCAATTCCTCAGGATATGAGAGCTCTAAGCCTAAAGCGTACACACAAAAGGCTCCCACACAAGGAAACCCTAACGTTGATCTCTCATCATAAGAGGCATGTCTCTCGCAACACAACGCAAAGCTTATATAGTGAAGGCTCCTCATCTCTCACTTAACCCTAACAGCCAGTCACTCCTTAGTGGATCACACCACTTACGTATGGAAAACCCAGTAACCCACACATAAACGGATTTTATATTACAGATACTTGTACGTTTTTCAAAGCATGACCATCCAAGATACTTCGGTTGGACTGCCACTCGGCCGGTCTTCATTCCACTGATCAGACCGTCGCCCCAGGCCGGTCTGACCGTAGCCTCCTAGCGGTCAGACCATCTGCCTAGGCTAGTCTGACTTAGGCTGGTCTGACTGATGCCTCCAGATACGCGTATACCAAAATTCAAAAACACAAAAATACAAACTCAATCAACACAAGCAAATACAAATAACATCAGAGACTCTTCACTCTCGTCACCATCTCATATAATGTGATGAAGAGAAGACTAAAGAGAGAGACAAAGGGGGAGTAGGGCCATTGGAACTCGATTGAACTTGTCCAGGAGTGACCGACTATGACAGCTTTTCACATGTGTCAAGTAACTCCAATTAACCCCCTTTTCTAGCCCATTATTAGGCGAAAATTGCAGCATGGAATTCCGTAAAAGAAAGTTTGAAAAAGCCTACACAAAAGAGATAGAGAGGAAAAAAAGAGCAGGCATGGAGTGTGCATATGATCAAACTGCAGCAGCTAGCTTTCGATCCAGAAATTAAACATGTGGATCCCAGAGCAAAGCGCCATCGATCGAACACGTATGTGCCTACAATTATTATAACCGCACTGTCAAAAAGAAGAAAAGAAGAAAAAAAAAGACAGAGAAAACTAAGCTATACACTCTTCGGTGCCGTTCGGTTTGGCTGAAATAAGCTGACTTATGTTAGAAATTACATCAGAATCGGTGAAATTACTGTCAGAATGGTGATAGTGACTTATTTAGCGTAACAAAATTTAAAAATAGAAAAAACATGTTAGTCCATCATGGACAATGCAAATAAATACGAAAAAAAGAACCGGTAAAAAAGCTTAAAAAACAAAAAGGCGAGAAAAGAGCGAAATTTAAGAATAGTAAAAAATAAACCGGAAGACAGAATCTAACCTAAAATGGACCTTGTCTTGATAGCCATCGATCTACCATGCATGAGCTAGCACCGGAAAGCTATAAAGAGATAAAACTTGCATGCACCACCCTTGCATCGGCCGGCACGCAGTAATCGTGCAGCAGCAGCAGGAACAGGAGCGGCAGCGGCTAACATAGAGCAAGCAAGCAGAATGCAAGCACGCCGCCGTTCCCAGGAGGACCACTTGTGGTCTGTCATGTTCTAAAGAAGCCAACCTCTCATAAAGAACCCTATGGCCAGTCCAGAGGACGCAGAGGAGAGGGAGAGCGATGGATAGATGGAATCACATTACCCATCGGAAAATTTAATCATATGCCACTCTTATGAGTAGAGTGGCAACATATTTGTCACCCTGACCCGTTGTCAGTAACTCAGACGGACCCACATATAAGTGACGTAGTTAATTGACCAATCTTACGAGTGGCAAAAAGTTAAAATCCCCTTACCCGTCTCCCCACTTGATGGCCACTGATAGCTACAGATGCATGAAAGCTAGAGAAAGAAATAAAATTTCCTCCTCTAGCTACGTGCGCGTGTACATATATCTATGTACAACGCCCGTATTTGCCAAGAAATAAGGTGTTACAATCCATATATCAATATGAGATACTACTATGTAACGTCATTCCCAAAATCAAGAATAAATAATAAAAGTGATAATAGAAATCATAAGAAAATTTAAACTTTAAATGTACTTTATTAAAGAGCCAACGAAAACTGAAAGTAATGTATGAAATATGGGACCGGTCCACTTCTAACCAAATGAAGGATAAATAAAATGACAAAAATAGTGGCAAGCTACGGCAAAATAGGCGTGGACCGACACCGCCCTGAGAGCAAAGCCGCCACTGTCGTGGCGAATGTGGCGGCGCAGATCGCCATAGCCGCCCGCCACGAGAAAAAGCCGCCGCCGCCTGGTGGCGGCGATCGCCACCGCCGCCGACCATGGCAGGCCACCGCTGCGGTGTTGGCGCGACGGCCACCGCCGCCTGTAGTAACCCTGCGTTGCGAGCCACCGCCGCCGTGGTGGCGCGGACTACCATCGCCGCCCGCCACGGAAAAGCGCCACCGCCATGGCTTGCCGTGGCAAGACCGTCGCCGCCGTGGCGGTGCGGACTACCACCGCCGCCAGCCATGGCAGGGCCACCGCCTGCGGTGTTGGCGCGGACGGCCATCGCCGCCTACCGTGGTGGCGCGGACTGCCACCGCCGCCTACCGTGGCCAGCTGTGGCAAGGCCACCGCCTGTTGCGGTCTCTACGACTTCTCCAGGATCTTTACGACCACTTAGTAGTCGTTACGATCACGTACGACCACTTACGAGAGGCTACGACCACCTCCAGTACCGCTACGATCAGTCTGCATGATTTACAACCACGTTGTAGCCCCTCCGAAGCCTCCGCTGCGTAGTCGTAAACTTCAGCCGAAGTTACGACCACGTTTATCGCTGCTGCGTTGGCCTTCCTTCAACCACATTTACCGTAGTCATAGCTTCCTACGACCACGCAGTGATTCTGCTGGTCACTGTTCACTGTGGTCGTAACACCTTACGACCACGTTCAATTCCTTCACAACGTGGTCGTAGCACCTTACGACCACGTTCACTTCTTCAATGCTGTTAACCACGCTTGCTTCTTCACAACGTGATCATAGCACCTTACGACCACGTTCAACGTGGTCGTAGAACCTTACGACCACGTTCATTTCTATCTTGTCGTAGTCGTAGTGCCTTACGACCACGTTCAAACTTCCCTGTTGTGGTCGTATCACCTTACGAGTTACGACCACGCTTGGTCTTCTCTGCTGTGGTCGTAGCACCTTACGACCACGTGTAGTTGTGGTCGCAGCTCTTTATGACCACAGTTCCTGTTGAGTGGTCGTGATCGTAATGCTTTACGATCATGTCTTCGATTCTTCACTTGTCGTGGTTGTAAGACGTTTACGACCACGTTTTACGATCACACGATGAACTCGATACTTGGCAATTTCTCAGAGCCAAGCCGCTCTGTCTTTCCTTCTCTTTATTTCTTTTCTTGACCTTTTTTCTCGGTACATCCTAGTTACATGACTCCACCCTTTTATACCCGACTCTTAGACTTCTACTCGGTTTACGACTACGAGTACAACTCGATTACAACTACGTTTTACGACTTGATTTCAACTACAAGTCGAACTCGACTTCGACTACGAAACAAACTTGATTACAACAAGATTATTTCCAACACCGCGTGCCGTGGCTAGCTGTGGCGAGGCCATCGCCTACCGTAGCGGTGCGGACTGCTACCACCACCTGTCGTGGCCTGCCATGGAGACGCGGACTGCCACCGCTGTCTGCCGCGGCAAAGCTGCCGCCTTCCGTGGCTTGCTGTGGCAAGGCTGCCGTCTACCGTGGCTGTGCGGACTACCACCGCCGCTTGTAGTGGCCCGTCGTGGGACTGCCACCGCCGCCTACCGCGGCAAAGCCACCGCCTGCCGTGATAGGGCCGTTGCCTGCCGCGGCAAAGCCGTGGACCTGTTGTGGCAAGGCCGCCGCCTGCCGTGGCGGCGCGGACTGCCACCGCCGCTTGCCTCATGGAGGGAGATAGAGGAGAGAGAGAGAAATAATAGATGAATTTTGAGAGAGATGAATAGATAGAGAGAGATAAAGATAGAGATGGAAGAGAGATTAGAGATAAAGATAGGAAAGATTAGCGATAATACGTGCCATTCAATTCTTAGGTACTACATGAGTTATGCATGTGAGAGATGAGATGAGATGAGCCAGCACTAGCACTGGCAGCCTAGCTAGCTAGCACCAGCAGGTAGCCAGGGCACAAGCAGCAACTGCACCTACCACTGCAGCTGCATTTGTACTTGTGATGAGAGAGGGGAGCTTGAGCTTACATGCATGGTCCCCCTCCCCCCTCCTCCCCTCCGGCCTTACAACGCCCATCCCCTTAAAGCCGCACCAACTCCTAGCCAAATTCTTCAGCACACAGACAGAGAGTGACGCACATAGCAGCAAGCTAGCTTAGTCTCCAGTCGCCACCAACGCGCGCACACGCAAGTGCTGCGACGTAGCTAGAGACGTAGAATTCTTCAGTTCACGTCGTAGCAGCTAGCTAGCGAGCCATGGCGAAGCCGCAGGACGTGCACAGCGTCGACTCGTTCTCGCAGCTGCCGTTCATCCGGCCGCCGCCGCGGGACACCATCCGGCTGTTCGGCTGCGAGTTCTCCAACGACCTGCAGCGGGACACCAAGGAGGTCGCGGCCGCCGGCTCCCCGGACGCGGCCAACGGCAGCACGGTCCCGTCCGAGGGCAACGGCGCCGGCAAGAACGGCGGCGCGGCCATGGCGGAGCGCAAGTTCGAGTGCCACTACTGCTGCCGCAACTTCCCGACGTCGCAGGCGTTGGGCGGGCACCAGAACGCGCACAAGCGCGAGCGCCAGCACGCCAAGCGGGCCCACCTCCAGGCCTCCCTCACCATGCACCGCTATGTGCCGGGCCACATGTACGGCCTCTTCAACTACCACCACATCGGCCGCTTAGACCAGCCGCCGCCGCCGGCGGCGGCGCACTACCCGATGTGGACGAGCGCTAGCCCGGGAGCCGCCTACGCTGGGATAGGCTCCATGTCGCAGCCCATTAACGGTAGCCCGGTGCAGGGGCTCTGGAGGGTGCCGCCGCCGATGGAGAATTTTGGCACGGCTGGCCGGCACGGCGCTGACACGCCAATGGTGGTGGTGTCGGCAGGGGAGGTGGGGTGCAGGGAGGTGACATGCAAGGACGAGAAGGTGGTGATGAGCTTGCTGTCATCCTCCCCGTCGTTGTCGTCGTGCTCGTCCACGTCGCCGGAGAAGCTAGGTAGGTGTGAATTGGGACAGGAGAGGAGGTTGTTAGCTTGGACCTCCATTTGTAATTCTTGTTTAGGTTTCTTCTTGTGAATCTGCAGTTGCAAATGCATGTTAATTCTCATAGCTTAAATAATCTACTTTTTTGCCGTCTTGAAATCCAAGTTAGCTAGCTTGTTGCCCTTTTTTCCAAGTGAAGAAAAATGACTTGTTTTAATTTGCAAGAAGAAGGAAAATACCCCATTGCAAAAGATCGATGCACTTGTTAATTAACGTTGTTAAATCTTGCCATGTCAGCTCAAGAAAAGTAGATAAATTATCTGATCCGTTAACTTTTGCATGCATGGAATAAGACAAAATTTAATTACCTACAGAAATTGTACAACGAAGGTTCATGCATGGTAGATTTAAAATGTTTGGATCCAACACTTCCGTATATGGGCCCGTATACATAATGTACATGACCTTTCTTTTTCTCCCCCTGGCCCAATTATACGCCCATCTGAACCGCTTTGTACAGAGATGGCTCTTTTGAGCATGTGCTCTGCCCCAAGCCACGTATTTCATGTACTTTCTGGCCTTCCTCTTATAGATGAGTAATATAAATTACTAGTGGCAGATTGGCACGTGAACAAAAAGGCTAATAATAGTAACAGTGATGGATTTTGCTTCCGTACTTAACACGGAGAGAAAACTTTGCGAATCTCAAAGGGACATTAATCAGTTAAGGGAAATTCTGTACTAGATCAACCACTCGGGCCGATACAGAGATGACAGAACAGCTTGAGATCTCGTATGTGAAATGATAATTACATACTAGTACTACTGAGCAATATTTAGCATAGATTTTTCATCCTTGGGGCATGTGAATTTATACGTAATCTTGTCAATCCACGACCGTGGGGAAAAGCTGGCCGCAGTCTCATCCACGCATAGACCTAACTCTGGTTAACAGTTAACACACGCTAGAAGCGCATTTACTGCATGTACGTAACTGGAGCTTATCAAAATCACGGATTTCCCCGTGATTTCACAGAGTTAGGTGGTGTTCAGTTCGGCTTATTTTTGGTGGCTTATGGCTGAAAACACTGAATGGTGAAAAAACATCAGAATGATGGAGAGCTTATTTGACATAATTAAATTTTAAAAAATTAAAAAATATAAAAAATATGTTAGCCCATCACAAACAACGCAAACGAATACGAGAAAAAAAAGAACCGACAAAAAAGCGCAAAAAAAAGTCAAAAATTCAGAAAAAGACGAAATTATGAATAGTGTCAAAATAAGCTTAAGCCAAAAAGCTTAAGCTCTAGTGAGCACCCCCTTAAATAGGCTGGATTAAACCCTCCAAGGACACGTACGTATGTAACCTTCCACGTCATGCATTTTGGGGAACAGTTAGAGATCGTTGCACATTGTACGACCACAGTACTTTCCAGAATTCAATTTCGGTCGACGCACTTGTCCTCATTGGGTGCCTCATCGTCCCAACAAAGGCACAGCATCATGACATATTCTGCAGTGCCTCGTCATTTACTGCATCTATGCACGGTAATTAACCATGCTGAAACGGAAGGCCGGTACTGCAGCCTACAGGGGTGAATATTGAATGGGCCGGCCGGTCGGCCGGTTCAAGCTAGCTTCTGCTCGAGATGCTGCGTAAAGCCCCCTCTCGCGTGTAAAAGTCACTGCCATCAATTCCGCTCAACTGCGTGCCAATTGCATGTGCGGCTTTTTTATGCTTACAGATGCATCTAGTTAGGACGTACAAGTGTCTTCGGCTTCCGGATTTTGCTCTTTTTTTTTAAGTTTTTTTTACTTTTTTTTGTTTTTTCTATTGTTCCTCTGTATTGTCTATGGAGATATAATGGTGTTTTTCTTTTTTTAATTAAATAACTTAAAACATTATTAGTTATTATAGTATAATTTTAATTAAAAGCTAATAATCGAAAGATGGAAGCCACAGCCGGTTAGAGCGGAGCCGTAAATTAAAAGCGTCCAGACAGACAGCTGATGCATGCAAAGTCGCAGCTTTGGCAATAAAGCTCGGGCTTACGGACAGGCAAGAATTGGGGCCGGCGCAATTGATTCCTCCGACGAAAAACATCTTAAGTATCATTGTAAACGAAAATAAAGAGGAGAACATATGCTCATGATCTCGCACCTCGTGCTACAGCAAAGTCAATCGCACGCTACACATACATGCTCTCTCTAGCATAGTAACGTATGCTGTGGTCATCATATATATACGACTACCAATGCAATGCGATCATCGATCTGAGTGGCCCGAAACACTTAGATCAGCAAGCTCATGGATGCAAGTTCCAGGGGACAATCAAACAAGCCAAGCCAAGGACAAACAAACGTTGAGAGAGGCCTGCGCACCGCATAGCTATCTAACTGGTGCTACCAGATGCGGGTAGCTATAGCTATATATGTCATAATAGTGCATGGTATACACCAAGAAAGCTACAGGTCACTTCTGACCGGCCGGGCGGGTGCATGCTGCAGGTGCAGCTAGTACTGCTGCTGCTGCGTGTCCTCTCCACAGATCTAAATAGCTATGGGGGGCATGCACTGCATCATGCATGTCGATTGGTTTGCACCGCGTACACAACATTTGAGTCCAGCTCTGCAGGCAGTACCAGTACCACCACCACCACCACCGCGCTGCATGCAGTGGTTGCCGGCCGGCCAGGACCAGCGCCAGAAGACGCAGCTGTACTTGGACAGTGCGAAGCCATACACAGATCGATGGATCAGTGGTCGAGCTAGCTGCTACCATCCACTCTTCATCATCAGCGGATCGGCGAGCATGTGCATGGGTGCAGGGACGACGATCGATATACGCGTGTGCTGATCTTTCTTTAATTTCCTCCGCTGTTTGTATGTGTGCATGCATGTGCCAGCTTTGATCGCCTCCGAACGCGCGTGGGCGAGATCGGCCGGCCGGCCGGTGCATGCGGTACTAGCTTGCTTAACATCTCCGATAATATCATTTCAACAGTCTCTTAGCTATATTAAATAAGTAAAATCTTATATTGATGAGAGATAATATGCTATATCTTATGCAAAAAATGACTTGATTTCGTAAACCAACGCAAATAGTAAGAGCATATGAGGTAGTAAGTTATGATAAAAATAATATAAAATAGTTAGAAAAATAACTTCCTATTAAAAATATTATCTCTAATACTGTTTTAGATAAGTTAAAAATCTTGAAGATAATATTAAAATATAAACTATTGTAAATGCACTCGGCGGCACAGTAAGGTGCTCCCGACAGCGGCCAGGCCGACATGGCCCGACACGCGAAGGCTAAAAGAGAGGTAGCGAGAGACCGATGGGCTGCTGCCTATTGGGATTGGATAACGCAATTTTGGCTAGTCAGATTCCCAGAGCAGCAGATCGACCGTCGATCTGACATGCATGCATTCAGAACGACGGCCTGCGTATGTATCCACCTCAAATGAATTATCTGACCTCTTTTTGCATGCATTCTGTGCGTGGCACACTTTTTAAGGAAATCGTGGGCACCCACAGTCCGCACAGCGTCAAGAAATTGTAAGTTGGTACAGTGGGCTAAGCAGGAAATGATTGGGTCATTTGCAAACTAAAAAAATAAATAAATTCAACTTTAATTTAATTAGTTTGAGCTAGTTTCATGATATATATATATATATATATATATACTTATTATAGTTATGTTAAGTTTAAAAGTAGCTCAAACTAGTTTGAACTGAATTCAAAACTCACTTACATAAACATATCAAGGGTATAAAACAATTTTATATCCAAACTCTAATATTTTTATCGATGATACACATGTATTGGATAATTTTTAATGCGGGTGTCAGCACCCATGCGTCTCATGTAATTTAAATACATACATACATATATAGGAAAGTTACTGAAGGCACCTGGTTGCCTAGGCACCCACATTAAGAACCATCCGATACACGTGTATGATTGATAATTTTTTTGAAGTTTAGGTATAAAAATGTTTTATACCCTTTATATATTTATGGTAAGTAAATTTTGAACTCAGTTTAAACTAGTTTGAACTATTTTTGAATTTGATGTGAGTATAGTGAGTATATACCATGAAAGTAGCTCGAACTAATTAAACTGAAATTGAATTTAATTATTTTTTGGAGTTTGATATCTCAAATATACTTTTTAATGGGTATGTGAAGATACCCACACCAAACGTCGCGAATCTCAAAGCACGTCAATGGGTATTGATGTGTGTGTAGGAACATATCTAGTACTAATGGGTATTTCAGTGCTAAGGTGCTAATGGCGATATGGGCCGTCCGATCTAGATTATGTGACTCAAATGGAGGTGAGTGGGAACTCATCCCACTTAAACGTTTTTGCAGGAAAACCCCTACACTTTTCACAAAACACCATCAAGTGGGACGGGGGGTCCCATCCATCTCCATCCGAGCATCATTTTTCCTCTATCTCCTGCGTGTACTCATTCGAGCGATCAAAGCGATTGAGCAGCAGAAGTCTTTGAGCTGAGGGAGATTACAACTACGTGAGTCGGCGGTCGTAGTGAGCGATTGAAGGGAACGGTCAGATATCGAAGCATTCATCGAGTACGTGTGAGCGAACCAATATCTTATAGTCGTAATCTATATTCAGTAATTTAAATTGTTTTTATTCTTCTTTTAGTTTTGGTTTCAGGTGTCAAAAAGCAGAGTCAAGCATTCATCCTCTCTATTTGTACCATATGATCCTACATATACGACCATCGTAGAAATTATTAGCTGTCGGTCGACGGTGCATGTCGTGCGTACGAACTGTGTAGACAAGGTCACATTAAACAGGGGCGGGTCTGATTGAGTACATGGGTGTTCAGCTGAACACCCAAAAGTTTTGACCAAAAATCCATTATATATTAGGTATATTATACGCGTATATGAGTTGGTATTCTCAAATTGATGAATCAATGTCTCATTCGCTCGATGCTCGCAGCGCGCGGCGTGAGGCGTCTGGTGTCACACCTCAATGCTGGCCTGGCCCTATTAAATATGCTAAAAACTATGAACTCTCTTACAATTTTTTCGTGTGGTTCACATTGGAGTATCTTATTATTAGTATATGAGTATACCTAAAGTGATAAATGAGTATTTCAAATTTGTTTAGGTGGTATATTAGAGGTAGGTATAATTACACAGGAGTAATATATATATATATATATATATATATATATATATATATATATATATATATATATATATAGGAAAAATACATTCTACACCGGTGTAATTACACCCACCTCTAATATACTACCTAAACAAACTTGAAATACTCCTTTATCACTTTAGGTACATTTGTATACTAATTATAAGATACTCCAATGTGAACCACACGAAAAACTTGTAAAGAAGTTCATAGTTTTTAGCGTATTTTGTAAATACCCTTATATACGCCGCATAAAAGGAGTATATCGAAAAAATATACATACCACTTCTGAAAAATTGTTCATACCACCTAGATGGTCCTAAATACTTGTATGCTACACGTACATACCCTCCGTTACGCGAGATACTCCCTACATTGCGAGATACGATATAGGGTGTAACTACACCCGGGTGTAGAAAAGAGGCTTCCTATATATATATATATATATATTAGTCCATACTTCAAATACAAGTACATCTGTACACACATACCCATTCTCCAACGAGAAGCAGAAGTACATCTGAGCTCCATACTCCATTGTAAGAAGACGCATCCAGTTCCCAAAGAAGAGAGAGAGAGCGTGCGTTACATGCATGCGTCTCTCACGGGGAAGTCCGAGTCTCACGGGGGTGTTTGTCATAGCACAAGCCGGTCGGCTTTTGACAGCCGCTACAGTACTTAACTTTTAAACAAAGTATTTTTTCAAGACGGAGTCTACAAGTTAAACGTAGTACACGTTAAAAGGTTAACATCTGTATCAGCCAAAATCGCAAGTGAGTATCGATCTCTCCGTAATCTATACCGTAAACAGCCAAAATTCAAAAATTTCAGCCAAAAGGCATAAGCCGCAGCAAAAAAGAACAAGCCCTACTACTTTTTGAATTTTAAATTACAATAGTTAAACCACTGATCTGACTATTCTGCTAATGGATGTCTCCCATGCCCATGAACCCGATCGACAAGGAGGGATCACGAGGCTATTGGACGGTGGATACAACGAGTAACTACACTGAGTAGAAAAAAGACATACATATACACACACATTCGAATGTCTTTTTTTTCTATACCTGAGAGTAGAAAAAAAGATATATTCAAAGATAATCCAATGTAATGTGGTTGAAAAATTTTCATGAGAGCATTTTATTTTTACTGTATAACATTTTCCACATATAAAGAAGTATATATATAAATTATACTATAAAAGTGGACTATGGTGAAATTTTTCAGGAAACTCGCTCTCAAGTATCTTATAATCATTATTACAGTATACTCATAAGATAAAACTGTATAATAATATTATTTAAATGGTATATAAGAAATGAGAGTATGCACTCTTACGATGGAACATTGTAAATTTCAAAGCTCATCAACCGATATTCATTTAATGCATAGGCATCTAGGTGCATGAAACGCTAATCCTATACGGTTATGCATCTTTATAGCACTGTAGCACAGCCCGCAGTATGGCGACTACTGAAAAGATAATATTTCCTCCCTTTGACGACAACATGCAAGAACTTTCTAGTGAGATATTTATAGCGCAATCTTTGCGAACTGTTGCCAGGTGATGCAAAAGAGAGAGAGATCGATACATGCACAGATATACTCTTTAAGGGCTCGATCATCATTATTGTAAATAGGCGCACGAATACATGGCTATTCTTTTAACTACAAGATAGCTTTTTAACTACGACATATTAATTAAATAAATAGTAATTACTTAAAAATATAATCAAGTTTCAACTGAAAAATATAAAAAAAACGTACCACCGTTACATCGTATGGTGTCCTTATCTCTCACGCTGAGGCTGAGCCTACATATATAGCTAGGTCTAAGGGCTTCGTTGTCTATGAGCGACAAGAAGAGCATCTATTGACCAAGCAGTCTTGGCTGTACTTGATGTTGCCAAGGAAGGGCCGAACTTTTAACTGTACGAGTACAATCAAGCTGACACGAGAAACAATTCTACACAAGGGCAGAGTGATGCTTCGCTGCTGCATACACAGCACGCGGCACAGGTAACAACGATCGAGCCCTAGTCTCAAGATTTTAGCGAGGATCGAATCATTGGACCATGCCTGCCGGCGTGCCGCAACTAGCGCCTCCTGGCCTGGGGTGGTAACGAGCGCAATGTGAGTTCTGAAGGCGGCGACTGTACTCTTGCACCCCCTTTTCTCTCTTTCCGTTTTCCTTTTATATTTGCTGTTTCCTGGCCAAGAAATGTACAACCAGGCCGTTCAGGTTGCACCGGCCCATTTTCTTCTGCAAATCAAAATGAAAAACAATATGGTGTAGCTTTCGCCTCGGCCCAGTTTATCTTCGCTTGGGCCAGGATCGGAGCACGAAACCCAGCTTCCTGGCCTATTTTCGTTTCAGTTTTTCTAGTCCCGACTCCCAAACAGCAATCCCTGAAGAGGACTCAGTTGGCTAAGGTTGCCGTGGTGCACTGGCAACGCTCCTTCGTAATTAGAAAACGCAACTCGTGAACCGAACTAGTCCTGCCAGACTGCCGGTGTCGTGCCATCGTGCATTGACACTGATGCAAGCCTTGGACGTTACGCAAGCTTGTGTTGACATCCAAGGCATGGTGGCCCTTATTTTCCATTTCTTCCCCCACAACTACTCGCGTGTTTTGCTTCCACTGCACGTCCGTCTCTTGCTGTGATTCGTACGTACATACGTGCTTGCGAGTCGTGAGATCCAGTGGTTTTTTTTCTATGGCTTATAACTGTGTTCGATGTCTTTTAGTTTTAGTATAAATATTTGTACGAACGAATCGAATGTCGATAAACTGTTTCGAAAAACTATCTCAATAAACCGCTTCAAAAAAATAGCAAAAAAGACATCCTATTTATTTATTTGAGGAGAGTCATAAGCCATAACTACAAACCATAAGCTGAAAACACAAGGGCCCAGTACATCTTTAGCCAAGTCGCATTGCGGCAGTAGGCGACAACGCAAGGCAAGTCATGCTCGACAACGATCTAGTCTAGGGTGGGGTTTTTGGGTTACGGCTAATGACTTTTAGCCATCTTCCTTCGTCGCACTCGTAGGAGCATACGTACCAGCTCCATCTGTCCTTCACCATTGTGTATATGGGACTCGTCGTCACCTTCCTCCAAACCTCGTCGCTGGTCGTGCGCTCATCGCCGCCGCCGGAATCCTCTACATGCGCCCTTCCCCTCGTTCGTACTCGCCCTACCGTGTGTGTGCGCGCTCGAGTGTGCGAAATATTGCTATCCGCCTCTGTGCGCATGTGTGGAAACCTTGCCGCCTCTTGTGCATGCGACATCCTAATATCACCCGACATTCCACGCACAATAGATGAATTCTTGCCAGTCTTCCCCGACTGTTGTCTGTTGACCCCTTGATGAAAAATATCGGGAAATTACATGGCAAGCCACGGGAATCCATGCGCATGACCCGCGCACTAGTGAAACAAATAGAGAAGTCTAGAAGATCATTGATTTGCAAGCATTAGCAAATCAACTGTCTGACCACTTTAGTGATTCGAAGAGCATGACCAAGTCATATGTGCCTGCACGTAATGCACCGGAGATGGTTGAAATACCAAAGAAAGTTGAAGGTATCCCTAATCCCGTCCAGAGGCCTCAGAATAAAAGGACGAGAACTGGTGAAGAAGGATAAGAAAGACTTGACACAGCCGATCACTGAAGTTCCCCGAACCAGAAGGAGAGCCAATTGAGACCTAGCACCAGTATGACACCTTCAGAAAAGGGCATACTGGATCTGAACATTCCCACAGAAGGAGAAATCGGTATGGATGTGTGCGCTCATATCGAAGCTGAAAAACTAAATGGACTTGCCACCGCAACTGGAAGAAGCGATGAGCAAATAGAAGCACAAGAAGAAACAATTCATAAAGAAATAGCTATAAACTATGTGCACACGGGAGAGTCTATGAATAAGACAACGGCCAATGTTGATATCTACTTTTCAAAGAAAATTCCCACAGTCATCAATTTTGATTCAGAGCCTGCATCGCTCGATGAATGTAAGAAAAAATGAGATTGGAAAAATTGGAAGAATGTAATAGAAACTGAATTATTATCTCTGAACAAAAGAGAGGTGTTGGGCTCGTAAGCCGCACACCTCCCCATGTGCACCCTGTAGGGCATAAGTGGATATTTTTTTGAAAGAGAAATGAAAGAAATAAAGTTGTAAGATATAAAGCAAGACTTGTTACATAAGGTTTCACTCAATGTCCAGGAGTTGATTATGAAGAAACCTACTCCCCAGTCATGAGTGGAATCACCTTTACATATTTAATCTCAATGGTAGTAAATCTGAACTTAGAAATGAAATTGATGGATGTGGTAACTGCATATTTGTATGAAAACTTGGATTCATAAATTTATATGAAGGTACCTAAAGGTATCCTTCTCTCAAACCAAGACAGAGCAAATAGAAATGTGTACAGTGTGAAACTCAAGAAATAATTGTATGTACTCAAGCAATCAGGCAGGATATGGTATAATCGCTTAAACGACTTTCTAGGCAGGATATGGAAATCATGTAAGCAAAGTCTTGTAGCGATTTCGATGAACCACTCAGAAATCATAGCGTTGTACGAAGCCGCACGAGAATGTGCGTGACTCTGACGAATGATTCACCACATTCAACAGTCATGTGGGATGAATATCATGAAGCTCACATATTTATCTTTGAAAATAATGCAGCTTGTGTTGCACAAGTGCAGACGAGTTACGTGAAGAGTCATCTTACAAAGTATATCAACTTCAAGTTTTTCTATACTCATGAATTGCAAAAGATGGATGAAATTAATGTACTGCATACTAAATTATGTGAAAATCTTGTAGATTTATTCACTAAGTCACTCCAAGCATCTAGTTTTGAAAGACGTGTACGAGGAATTGAAATGATGAGACTTAGAGAAAAGCAAAATTCAGGGGAGATTTTTCTCAAGCTCGTTATTAAAACTTGATCACGAAGATCGAATACCCAAAGAATAAACCCTAAAGATTAAATGAAATTGGGTGGTTTGTACTCATTTTCCCTTGACGAGTTTTTTGACGTTTCTTGGCCAAGGTTTTTAATGAGACAATTCGTGCAACGCAGCATAATATGTATCATATACTCTTTCTCTAAATTTTTTCCACTGGGTTTTTATGGAGTTTTGATGAGGCATGAACATATCGGATGAGTGCCCAAGGGGGAGTGTTAGGAAACCTGGGTCTGGGCTTGAAGACTTGGCCTATAGTAGGCACCTCACCACTAGGCTATAAATATGGAGTGTTATTGGCTATATTATACACACATGCACATAAGAAAAGAAAGCAATAAAAAAGACCAGGAGTTCTCTCTATCCCTGAGGTTCAATCTACTATTTCTGTCTGCTGTGATTGATCTATTTTACATAGTAAAGAAATCAATCGAACTGGTCGCCTCGAACTGGTCACTGGCGATGATTTCTCACCGGACTGCACGTACAAATCGGTCTTCCAGAACGGAAACAAAGGCGTTTGTGTTCGCGTAGTAGACCAACAACTTGACCTTGAATCAACCCAGGCCGTCCATTGCTCGATGTCCGAGTCGTTTGCTCAAATCTGTGTCTGCTTCAGGGTTGCAGGCTGCAGCAATCGCACGTTCAGACATACATCCTCAAGACTCACAGCTCTAAAAAGTGGTGCCTGAAATGCTGAATCGTTTTTTTTTTCCCAGAAGAATGCGTGAGCTGCTGAAGAATGCAGCGGATTATTAGGCCGCTTCTTGCTTGGGGGACCGTATGGTATACGGCCTATGGATTGGGCCATTTTCGGCTAAGAGCTTTTCATGGTTTGATGATTCATAGTATTGTTATTCAGGGAAAGCAAGCATGCGACTAGGCAATTATTATTCTGTAAGGCACACGGAACCCCTTCTTTCAAATCCCCATGATTGATAGACTGATAGAACACTCTTTTGGTGTGGAAATGGAATGACACAAGTCACCGTTCAAAAGTGCTCTGCCTTTAGATTTCAAGCTAAGGTGGTGATCGGTTCGGCTGAAAGCTGAAAGTTTATGGCTGAAAACACTGTAGCTGGCTGAAAAAACACTGCAGCTGAGAGATGCTTATTTAACATAATTAAATTTAAAAAAATTGAAAAATATAAAAAATATGTTAGCCCATCACAGACAACGTAAACGAACACGAGAAAAAAAAGAACCGACAAAAAAACTCAAAACAAGTCAAAAATTCAGAAAAAGACGAAATTATGAAAAGTGCAAAAATAAGCTTAAGCCATATTGAACGCTGCCTAAATGATGTAGGGTTTGTTCTTTTTCGCTTATGTGTTTGCCTTTTTAACATTAACTAACTTTTAAATAGAGTATTTTTAAGACAGGGTTTATAAGTTATTTACTATAAAAACAGATTTTAAAAGCAAATATAAACATTGTCCCAATCAAGCAGATTTTGTTTCGTGCATGATCTTCTAAATAGGCGTATAGCTCATTGCATGTCTGCAGCCTCTGGAGATGCTGCAATTTTGCAAAATAAGTCTTAGCCTTCCTTCTACGTCAACAAAAAAGGAAAATCTGCTTCCTTCTACTCAGCTAAAATATTTTTTTTCTTCTTTCTAAAACCAGCTTAGAAATTGCCAGTTTGTCTCGTCTTACTTTCGTCTGACAAGAGAGAAAAAAACTTCAAATGTCCGCAGTACAGGAAGTTTCAGAAAAAAATGGCGCAGTCCAAGGTGCAAAGCACAGGGGCGGACCCACCAGTGGGTCAGGTGGGGCTGGCGCCCCTACCGCTGGCGGGCGACGGCCGTCGGATCGAGATCAGGACGGCGGTGAGGTTCCGGTGCGTCTGCGACCATGCGTTCAAGAAGTTATTAGTTTAGTTTGATGTAGTAGCTTGCTGTTCAAAGTGTTCTTGGATGCTGCTAATGACAATGGCATGATTACATGGCATCATAGGCATGTGTTCAAGTACAAATCGGCTTCTAGAAAGGAAAAGGTGAAGGGACGTTTCAGTATCAGGTGCTGGGAATGATTAACTACTGCTTGTAGTAAAGGAGCTTAGTGACTTAAGTTTTGGATTTGTTTGACACCTCTGTTTTGAGGTGTTAACTGAGGCTTTGGTTTTTGCAAGTTTGATTTTGGCAGCCCATCCCACTGGCCCTAATTGAATAGTAATATATGTTTCTGGTACTGGTAGAAAGTAGAAACTGAAGAGCTAAAGTTTAGAACAGGATCAGATTGCCGCGTGCTTAGGCCGTTTGCAAGGCAGGGTATTTAGTACAAATCCTGCGGGAATTATATTGATTCCTATGAAATTCCTATGAAATTGGATGATTGGAACAGACCATTCCTGATGCAATGATAAATATATGCAGTGGTAGCTGATGCTTTTGAAACAGGTGAAGGTAGCGCATGCTGTTTTTACTATTCACTCAGAGAAACAGATCCTCTTCAATCTCCATTACTAATGAACATCTCGGTGTATTATAGCCTCATGAGCTGGTACTGATGACAGGTGCTAGCTTTCTTCCATTAGCCCCTCCTAAATTTTTGTTCTGGTCCGCCACTGGCAAAACATCTCTCAGTTGTCAAAAAGATGGAACAGAGCATAGGCCCTAATGATGACATTAGAGTACAGGACAATTATCTTCTAGTACGATGCTAATTGTTCCACCTGCAAATCGAATCTATGTCAAGTGTGTGACACAATCATGTCATACTATCACCTGAGCTACGTCCAAGACTCCAAGCCCACCATTGCCCATTCATTTCCATCATTGAGGGTCATCAAGCTATAAAAGGCCATAACAAGTGTCACTAAGGTAGCTTTGACTTTGAAACTATTTTTTTACTTGGAGGTGCATGATCTGCAAATGACTGTAATTGCAAGTAGTCGTTGCCTTGTCACGTTGAGCCATGTGCTCAGCTAGTAGTACTATTTCTGGCCGCTGGGAAATTTGACCTAATGTCCAGTAGCTTGTCAAAATGGCCAAACGCATGTGGTGCAGCAACTCCTGGCCGCTCGCGCCTGACCTACCATTTATACAACCATTTTGGAAGGCAAGCTAGCACAGTAGCACTACACCAAACGCACAGGATCGCCCACAGCGCAACGCACTTGCAAAACCACGCGAAGACATCATAAAACTTGTATTCCGCCAAGGATTCGCTACAGTGCTGTGCAGGGGATTCAAAGCTTCCAGTGGTGTCTCTTGCGGGAAGATTTGTACGCGCCGGACGTCACGGCTCACGAGACCATGCGCGACCCCGCCGTAGCACCAGCACGCATGGATTGGCGCGTTTGGCACTTGGCAGGCGTGTGCCGCGGACCCGGGCCCGGCTGGGGGAAGGGGATGCGGCCGAGTCGCCCCGCTGTTGGAAAACGACCGGCCGCGGCTCCGGACACGGCCGCGTCGCGCCTGGCCGTGCGTGCTGTCGCTCGACGGGATGGATCGGACCGTGCGGAGTCGTTCGTCTTGGCCGGTTCCGCGCGACGTCCCGGGCTCCCGCCTCTATACGCCGGTACGGGCATGACAAGAAGAGCTGATCTCACATGTTCCGCGCCTGTCCGGTCGGGAACAAGGACGATGCGTGTTTGTTTGGATCAGACCGTGCGTCGGAGCTTGGGACGCTTTACAACGCAACCGTTCGACCCTACAAAGTGCAAACTCGACCAAGCTCTAGGCTCTAGCCATACTATCCGTGCGGAGGGTTGGGCGGCGGTGACCCCGGCGGGCAAGGGGAGGCGAGCCGAAGGGCCGGTGGATCAACAAGGTGGCTGCAGCCGGTGGATCAAGTGGGATTTGATACCCACAATCAGTGACGGACCCAGGAAAAAAATCTAGGTAGGACGAAGTCCAGTGACGAACCCAGGAAAAAAACTAGGTAGGCTGAGGTCGGAAGCGTGAAATAAACAGTAGTACCCAAAAGCAAAACAATCCATGATCAAACTATGTTGCAATCACACTAATAAAAGTATGTGATACGAAATAGAAACAACTACAATTCGCATGTTAACATATGTAGATAACAGAAGGACAATGAAAAATACCTCACTAATGAAGCTTAATTCACAATTGTAGATGAGCTGTAAAAGAAACAACCTGTCAATTGTGAAAGATAGATAAATCAGTAGTGTCACAATTCGATAATAGAATATAAAAGATGCAATAAAAAGAAGACAAAAAATATACCAGTAAATAACTAAGTACGTCTAGGAGAACGAGGCATTTCACTCTTCAAGTTTTCATGTTTTGAAATCGTTTCTTGTTTTTTTTCATGATCAAGTCCTTTGAATATCTCTCGCCCGATATAGAACACCATCAAGTCATTAAGCCAATCATCGGACATCTTATTGCGCAAATCGGTCTTAATAATATTCATAGCCGAGAAGGCTCTTTCAACCGATGCTGTCGCCACCGTTAGTAGCAATGCTAACTCGATGAGGCGGTAGACCAATGAAAATGCAATATGCCTTTCAGTTTTGACCAACTTCACGTCCAGACTTCTAAAATCATGACAAGTAACAAAATCATCAATTCTTCGCACATGAAGAATGAAGGTTTCAAGTTGATCCTTGATAGCCGCACGATCAGAAATAGAGAAATCTTCGTCATAGATATCCGCAAGTCGAGCAATATTATCCACATTGAACTTTGAAAAGGAGTCTCTTGGATCAAGATAAAAAAACATATAAGTAACTTCGAAGATACCTCATTGAAGCAATACTTCATCTCAGTGGTAATAGCATCAATGGCAGCAAACAAAGTATCAACATGATAATGATGGTCTTGAGTGACTGTGACTCAAAGCAAGAGAAGAACTAGAACTTGACCAAAGGAATATGCGATATATACGTAGCTGCATGCAAGCTATAAAGATATCATTCCTATTTCAATCCGATCAGAGACTTGACTATCCAATATGTGTAAGAAAAAAATTGGAGTTCAATCCGGGTAGCTTTTCTATTTTCTTTCCAGTTTGACTTGGTATTCTCTTATTAAATATGAGCCAAGTGTGCACATCTTATATGGATGAATAGAAATTTCTTTTTCTCCAATTAACGTGGGATTTCCTAGGTTTTTTCTTTTTTCCTAATTAATGTGGTGATTTCTAGCTTTTAGTACCTCCTAGGATTAATATGAGAGCTTCTAAAGGAGTCTCCAGTCAGCATAAATATAGATAGATAGATAGATAGATAGATATAAGACATAGATACATGCTAGGTCTAACAAAGAACCAATGCTTACATGCAGTATAGTTTAACCTGATCAACACATTTTAACATTTTCACTAGGCTAACACGATAAACAATAGAAATAATTACGTTGACTCTTTTGGGTCCGTGACGGGTTCCTACTTCCTAGTGGCGAGAATGGAGGGCACACCTCCTGACTTGGGTTTCAAATCCGAGTATAAGGGGGTAAAAATACACTTGTGCCAGAAAAAACAAAGGTTTTACTCGTCAAGGACTAGAAAGTCTAACATAAGCTAGCACAGGGGTTCAGTGAACCGTTTGTATCCGAAAAAAATGCTCGGGCGCCGGGCGGCGAGGGGAGCTCGGGCGGCCGCCCGGGCTCGCCCGAAGGGTAGGTCCGCCCCTGCCCACAACCACAGCCACTGTAACATTGCTTTGTGCTAATGAGCTACAAGAATTGTCGGTAGGTATGTTCTTTTCAGCTTAAAGCTGTTTTTTCAGTTTTTCTATAATAATTAGCTTTTAAATAGAATGTTTTTTTTCAAAACAAGGTTTACAAGTTAATTGTATTGTACACTATAACGACTTCATTTATATTGGCCAAAATCTCACATGAGTTTCTGTTACTCTGTACTATCTCATGAACAGCTCATCAAAAAGCATAAGTCACAGTCAAAAGTTATAAGCCGAATCCGAAAAAACAAGCCTATCATCTTGACCTCTTCACTAGGCCTTTAACTAAATAAAAATTTCCACTATTCATCTCTGTGTTAAAAAGGTTGCCAATTAGTTAAAACATCAAAATAAACAATAACAATGGTTATATAGGCCACTGTGATACTAAATTAGCTCAAAATGATATTTTATCAAGTTGGCAAAGAATTCTTATTTGGTGCAGTGTTCGATTCAAGCAATTATTCTAGTACAGTGACTAACTTGCTACTAATAAATACAAGCATTGACAGATAATTGGTGGGTTCGTTTGCACTTTGTTTTGGCTTTTTTTTCCATTTGCTACAGTATTAGTTTTAAAATGGTATATTTTTAAAGATGGAGTTTATATGTAGATCACTAGATTGTAGTATAAATTTCCCGAGTTCAGCTGTACCATTTAAAATTACATGTGACTATTTTTTTCTATGTACTGTTTCTCGTGAATAATACAGAATTTAAAAATTTCAGTTATAAATCATAAACCACAGTTTAGAAGAAACCATCTAATAGCAACACTACTGGTTCGATCATTTTCAAGAGGAACAACATACACATTTTTGAATCTGCCAAAAATCGATAATTCTGGTAAGCTGCCCTACAAAACAGTTGATGAGCCTCTACAGTTCCACTCAAGCCCCAACCGATCGCAAAACTCGCAGTGATTTCGACTTGTCAACATCAGCCCACCAATATGTAGACCTATCAGCGTTCGCCCCCACCAGTCAGCCTCTCGTCGCCGCCCACAATAATAAAACCACAAGAGGAGCCAGTCGGAGAAAGAGAGGGGGAGGAAAGAGAAGGGGCTTTCTTTTCTTCTACATTTTGCAGCGGCATCGCGTCGTCCCCCGCATCGCTTCCGACGGAAGCAAAAAGGGGCAAGGGCGAAAGCCATCCGAAAGCCACCCACGAGTGACCCAAACGGAAAGCGAAAAAAACCCTAGAAAAAACCCGCATAAAGCGAGGCGTTAGCTTGGTGGATCCATCTGGCGCTGTAGCGGCAATGGCGACGCGGCCGGCTTCGCGGCAACGGAAGGTATCACCGGCGGCGGCGGCGAAGAGTTCGCCGCAGCAGCAGCAGCCGCCGCAGTCGGGCTCGCCGACGTCGACGACTACGACGACCACTTCCTCGTCGCGGCTCACGCCGGAGCTCTTACTCGACGGGCCTGCGTCGCCGCTGTTCGCTGGGCTGGACGAGGACCCGGTGCCGAGGGAGAATGTCACCGTCACCGTCCGCTTCCGTCCGCTCAGGTTCGGCATGTTTTGCTTCTGTTGTGGTGTTTCGTTTGGTTGGGTTTGGATTTGGGAAATGTGGTTTGATTTGGGTTTGGTTTCACGTGTTAAGCCCACGGGAGATTCGACAGGGGGAGGAGGTTGCGTGGTATGCGGACGGCGACACGGTCCTGCGGAGCGAGCAGAACCCCAACGTCGCGTATGCTTATGGTACGTGCTTGTTTTGGGTGTCATTTGTTGGTGGATTGCTTGTTTGTTGTGACATTGGCATACTGCTTTTGACTACCATCACGTTTGGCATATGCGAAATTAGCTGCATTCTATCGAAATGGCCAGTCTTCGCATAAGGCAGGAGCAAATTAGGCGAGGTTTGGATAGAGTTCTAATTGCTTATGTTGGCTATATGTCTGGAATTATCTCATGCCGCCATTACTTCGTTTACTTCCAGAGCACAAATTGGTTTCCGGAAATGCTTCCAAAATCCGTAATGTGACTGTGGGGCTTTGCAACAGTTGGTGGTGCATTGGAAACAAGGTCCTCAAAACCAAATTGATAATTTTTCCTTCAATGTTCATTTTACTCGTGGGGAGTCGGACCAATAGGAGAATTGTTAATTTTCTTGGAATTACTCCATCAGTTCACGAGGGATACATATTTCAACATTGTACTTTTGCCTACAGATTCACTGGGAGTGAATCATGTGTGCAATGTGCAGGCTTGCTGCTCCTGTGCTAACACATGATCCATATGCTGATCTATACAGGCTATTGTAAAACAAGTCTTCACATGGCAGTCTAACATGCTTCATCCATATTTAAATGTATCTTGAGTTCATACTTCATCCGTTCATCTTTAGGTGCTGGGGCTGCTATAGAGTTGTCTTCACTGTAAGAGGTGCTTACACAAACAACAGTACAACATGTGAATGAAATGGGTTTTTGTCCTGCATTTGTGAAAAATATGTGAAGGGACAGTTGGACACCACCACATAAATATGAACTGCTCCAGTTTACTATAGGTTTCTTTGTGCAATACCCTCCATTTGGAGTAGACAATTGTTGACATTTTCTAGTTATGGCACCAAAATTATTGGTTGAAATAAAAAATTCTTTGTAGTATGCTCTCCAGATGTCATTTCTATGAACAAATAAAGCTATTTCAATATCTCCTAGATAACGAGTTATTCAAGTCAAATATGCTGTGTTATTGCATGGAACAATTAGGAATTATTATTTGCGGGAATTAGGAACATTTCTAAGACTGTCGGTTTACGGTTCTCTTGACTTCAAATTTAATTGATAGCATACTAATGTTGTATTGTTGTCCAGATCGGGTTTTTGCGCCGACTACTACAACGCGCCATGTATATGATGTGGCAGCTCAACATGTTGTCAGTGGTGCCATGGAGGGAATAAATGGTAAATGATCTTTTCTTCTCTTGATTATATACTGTCTTCAGTTTTATCTTATAATTTAGGATCATGACAACAGTTTATTTTTCCTTTTTTGATTTAACTTTTAAGAAGATGAAACAGGCTGGTTTCTGTATGAAGAATGTCGTGTTACTATAAGATATTTTCTAGATGTCATAGCGATATCTACAGTCGGATTGCAGAAATTATTAATCCTTGACATACATTATTTTTGTTCTTTAAAGCAAAAGATGATGCACTTATTTTTCATTATCGCAGGAACAATATTTGCATATGGTGTTACAAGCAGTGGGAAGACACATACGATGCATGTGAGAACACTTCTTTTAATATGTGCTTGTATTAGATAATAGTTGTTATTTTGTAATCTGTGTACCTTGGAGCGTAATCCATAATAACACGTTAAACGCTCCTGATAACGTAGCCATTATTTTTTTTTATTTTGTGTGATAAAATGATAACTATCCATGGAGATAGGTAACTTTCATTTTTCTTTTGAAGCATACAATTTGCAACTTACTGATTCATAAAATTTCTTTTTCATTTTATATGTGACTAGGCTAATATTTTACAAAGTAAATCAGTTTCTTTATTTTTGAAATGTTCCTCGCTATCTTGATATACTGGTTCTTTTGAGTCAGGGAGATCAAAGATCCCCAGGGATAATACCTTTGGCTGTCAAAGATACATTTAGCATTATACAAGAGGTACTTTTTATATATGAACCCATCATGTATCATGATATGATGAAACATTCTTGCAAATGATGTAGTCAATGCATTGTACACTTATATCGCTGCTTGATTTTTCTTTGTAGACGCCAAATCGCGAGTTTCTCCTTCGCGTGTCATACTTGGAAATTTATAATGAGGTTTGTTGCTGCAATCATATTTTTTTATCATCATAAATTCATAATAGTTGTAATTTGAGGGACTTCTGCTTGGACTATTTTATTGCTTTTACTTGCTTATGTTATAGTTATACGCACATGTAACCAGAGTTCATGTTCCAAAATAAATTATAGTTATACGCACATGTAACCAGAGTTCATGTTCCAAAATAAATTAAGTTGAAAAATGATTCCCATCTTTTATATGCATATAGCTGTGTCTCATCGTGTGCAACATATCATATCAGAGTCCCATGTTAGTACAACCTAGTACACATCTTTGTTGTTTTTCCCTGCCTTGTTTTCTTTCTTGCAATTTTCCCATGATGGTGCGAGTCACATATTTTTCTGAGTTCTGTTCATGATTTTCAATACACTAACTAGATCACGAGTTGATCATCATATCACTTGCATATTCTTTTGTTGTACTTGCAAATGTTGTTCTAATGGAGGGCTCATTGATTTTAGGTTGTCAATGATCTACTCAATCCTGCAGGGCAGAATTTACGGATTAGAGAGGATCCACAGGTGCTAATATTTCCATTCTTCATTAAGAGCTCTTTCCTGTAAAATGTTAAAGCACTGCTGATATTTTCTTATCAACTACCAACAAACTAATGATTTTTCTGGAGGATGATTGCTGACATTTGTATCCGGAATTTCCTCCTGGATAATAGCGTCCTACAAAGTTTTATAATATCCATGTTCCCAAGTAAAGTTATATCATGTCCCTCAAAGGTTACTAATGGTGTGCTGTTTGTAGGGTCAAAAAAATTTATTCACTATAAAGTTAACTGTAAACATTGTCATGTATGTGGTTAATCGATGGAGTGGTCTCATACATTGTTCCCCTATGTAGAAACTGGATCTCTCAGATATGATTATTTGTGGAGAAGTTCATAATCTTATGGTAGCATGCACAGAAGTCCATATCTTAACTTGCTAGCACTTTGCAATGCATCATCTTTTACAATTTACTGATAGTTTCTTGATCCGCATCAACTTTCTCAGGGAACATTTGTTGAGGGTATCAAAGAAGAAGTAGTATTATCTCCTGCACATGCTCTGTCCCTTATTGCAGCTGGAGAAGGTCATTTTTCTAATGATATAATCTTTTGCTTGTAAAATCTACTTGTGGACTAGTGGATTTATTGTTTCGTTCGCCATGGTTAGCATTTGGCTGTCTAGGAATAGCAACATATCAGGACGATGAGTTATCATTTATCAAAGAGAACCCCTTATCTCATAGAATGTTATCTTACAAAGTTTGAAAATTGATGATAAACAAATTGAAAAACTAGAGAAGTCCCTCAAAGTTGTGAAACTGATTAACATCCCTCCCTAATTATTTCAAAAGGAAAAGTTAGATATATGTCAGTGCAAAAGAGTGTAATGAGAGAAACACCAGTCCAAGCTGCCCAACCGAGGATGACCTCTACTCTGGCTACTCCCTACTCGCTGCTGGTGGCAACTGCATGCACCTGTGCTTGGTCGTGCACTCATCCACAATCTGCCGTGCATGGTGGACCATGATCTCCGCCACAGACCCCTGCGAACCACACAACCTTTAGATAAGACAATGCAGCTGCTCATCATTGACTAACTTCTGGACTGCGGACCCTTCTAGCACCTGGTGAGAGAGTTGTAGAAGGGCAATTTAGGCATTACAAAAATTTAAACCTTTAAGTGTCATTTTACCGAATGAACGTCTTTTGCAGTTGCATATGTTATGAATATTGTGTTTATATTCATGAGGCCCAAAGGGCAATATATATAGAGAGTACAAGGGGGATATACAGAGGAATATGCCATGTACAGATAAGGAATATAAGACATATAAGGAAACAAATAATCTATTTCCTATTCTATCCTTAACACCCCCTCAAACTCATGGTAGATCACATACACTGAGTTTGGAGAGAAAATACAAATGTTGTGCCCTAGTCTGTGGCTTCGTGAAGAAGTCAGCAATCTGTAACTCTGAGGACACAAACTGAAGAGTAAGTACATCCTCCTGCACCTGGGAGCGAGTGTATGAAGCATCCACACCAATGTGCTTGGTGAGCTCACGCTTCACTGGATCACGGCACATCTTGATAGCTCTGTCATCGTTAGTCGAAGAGTTGTAGGTCCCTCATAGGTACACCAAAATCGCAGTAACCATCTCAACCAAGTAATCTCTGTTGTCACGACTTCTATAGCTCTCAACTCAGCCTCTGCACTCGAGCGGAAGCTGCGATGCTTCTTTGTCTTCCAGGCAATCAGGGAGGAGCCAAGAAAAACACGAAGCGTAAAGAGAACGACGATCGAAGGATCACTAGCCCAGGTCGCATCAGAGTACGCCTGAAGCTGGAGGGAGGTGGAGCTAGGGAAAAACAAGCGGCGAGAGATGGTCCCACGCAAGTAGCGCAGAACACGAAGAAGATGACTGTAGTGAATATGAGTAGGACAAGCCATGAACTTACTCAAGATATGAACAGTATGAGCAATATCAGGACGAGTGCTTACAAGATATACCAGACTCCCAACAAGATGGCGATACCGAGTAGGATCCTCAAGAAGATCACCATCAGTAGCTCGAAGCTGAAGAGAGAGCTCCATAGGAGTCTCAGCAGTGCGAGTATCAGTCAGACTAGACCGAGACGATGTCGCCGTAGGAGCAAGAGGTTGTGCTGCAGGAGGCAACGCAGGAGGTGAAGGTATAGAAGGCCGGGAAAGAGGGGAAATGGGTGAGGAGTTAGGAAGATACAACCAGGAGATCGTCTCGATGGTGGAAGTGGTAGAAGGAGCCGAATCTCGATAGAAGAAAGGTCGAGATTCGTCAAAGACAACATCTCGTGAGATTATGATCCGTCGAGTAGAAGGATCATAACAGCGATAACCCTTATGCTCAGAACTGTACCTAAGAAACACACACTCAACTGACTGGGCTGTCAGTTTAGTGCGCTCACGAGGCGGCAACAGGACAAAACAGGTGCAACCAAAAACACGAAGATGGTGTCTTGGGGACTCTAGAGTAGAGACGCTCTATAGGATCGACATCCTTAAGAGCGGTGGAGGTCGCATATTAATGAGATATGCGGTAGTAAAGCAACCTCGACCAGGCGTGGTGGAACGTGAGAAGCAAGAAGTGTGCGAGCAGTCTCAATCAGATGACGATGCTTGCGTTCAGCAACCCCATTCTGAGCATGGGCACCAGGACAAGAAGACTGATAAAGAGTTCCCTGCTCGGAAAGAAATTGTCTGAACGCATTAGAACAATACTCGCCAGCAGAATCACATCGAAAGGTACGAATAGAGGACTCAAATTGAGTACGAACCATCATGGCAAAGCTACGATAGATCGCAAGAAACTGACCACGGTTAGACATAGTGAAAAGCCAAGTAAAACGGGAATAATCATCAATGAAAATAACATAGAATTTATGTCCGCCTTTGGAGATAATCGGCGCAGGTCGCCATAATCTGAATGAACTAAATCAAAAGGACGAGAAGACAATGCCTCACTAGAATGATAAGGAAGTTGTAGTTGCTTGCCTAGCTTAAAACCTCGACAAAACATGGACGTGTCAATAGTAACACGTCCAAGGACACCCTGACGAACTAATGACGAAAGACGGGACCCACACAGGTGACCTAAACGGTGATGCCACTGCGCAAAAACTCTAGGAGTGGTGGCAACAGTGGCGGTGGAGGTAGGAGTAGCTGAAGACGTGGTAGGAGCAACTGAAGTGGACGGAAGGTGAAGATGGTCGAGAATGTAGAGACCCTGACGATCCCTACTACACGGCCGGTCCTAAGTATCGTCCATGCAGCCGATCCGAACGAAACAGGTGTGAGAGTCAAAACCAACCCTACAACCAAGGTCAGTGAGCTGTCCCACTGAAAGAAGCTGCATCGTCCCTGTTTTTTTATTTTTTATTTACGAATCTAAACGATATATAAGACGGCCGAACCCTTCGACTCACTCAAAACACACTGAGAGGGAGGAGGAGCGAAGCAGCGGTCGACAAAACGGCGACCGGCGAGGCGACGGCGGCCGGCGGGACCGGCGGAGCGGTGGCCAACATCGATCGGCGGCGGCGGCGATGGCGACGGGCGGCGAACGGCGGCGGCGTTGGATCTGAGGCGTTGGCGACTCGGGCGGATCTAGCGGCGGCAGCGGCGGCGGCGGCGGATCTGAGGCGTTGGCGACTCGGGTGAAGTCGGATCTGGCGGCGGCGGCGGCTCGGCGAGGTCGATCCGGCGGCGGCCGCCGAGATGATCCGGCGGCGGCAAAGAAAGACGAGACGGCACTGGGTAGCGGCACTGGTGGTAGCGGCGGCGGCAGGCGGCGGCCGTCGGAGCAGCGGAAAATAGGTCAGAGTCCTGGCTCTGATACCATGTTATGAATATTGTATGTATATTCATGAGGCCCAGATAGCAATATATATAGAGAGTACAAGGGAGATATACAAAGGAATATCCCATGTACAGATAAGAAATATAAGACATATAAGGAAACAAATAGTCTATTTCCTATTCTATCCTTAACAGCATATAGCTAAGAGATTATGCTGGAGTTGCATTCCTCTAAATGCACTCTTTTGCACATCTATGTATTTGTCCTTTCAAAAATGTATCCACTTTGATTTCTGACTGGCGCAAATGCACTTGTTATTTATGTGCCCTTTGTTCTGAATTTACTATATTTCTACTGTTTTATTTCAGTAAAGTTTATTTTCACAATTGTGGATCAGCATATTCACTAATTAGTGTGTTCATTCTGATTGCAGAGCATAGACATGTTGGGTCCACTAACTTCAATCTACTAAGTAGCAGAAGTCATACAATTTTCACACTGGTAATGAGGCGTTTGTAGAGTAAATTTGTGTGTATGCTTGCTATTGAAAGAACTATGAAAGACTGATATGTGGCTTTGCACTGGTATATTGCAATCCCATCAATTGAAAAAAATCTGCAAAGCGTACTTTTGTTAGTGAAAGAGCTACACTTGATGTTAGGAGATAGTCCTTTATGCTTTTCCTTTGTTATCTAACAGACTATAGAGAGCAGCCCTTGTGGTGAGTCTAATGAAGGGGAAGCAGTCACCTTCTCACAGCTGGTGGGTTTGGCTTCTGCTATTTTTCCCATTCTAAAATTTACCCACTCTTTACTTCACCTTAGTACTATAGTTGATTATACAGATATGAAATGTGTATGTATTTATGCTCTTTTTTTTTTTGCATTTGACATCTCTCGATCCATACAGCAAGAGCATATATTGATTATTTAATTGTCTCACTCATTTGCAGAACCTCATCGATCTGGCTGGTTCAGAGAGCTCAAGGGCTGAAACAACTGGAGTACGCCAGAAGGAAGGATCTTATATCAATAAAAGCTTGCTAACTCTTGGAACGGTAAGGCTCACCGATGCTACTCAGTGCTTTGTACTTGGTTAGGTGTCACAAGATCTTGACATATTTGCGTTACCTTACTCATGTTTCATTCATGCCACTGGATAACTTTGTATGTTCACACTATATGTCACTGATGCCTCACTGACATGTGAGCCAGGGCCTCACATGTCAGTCTTACAATGAGTGGCATATTGTGAATCATGTAGTTATCCAGTAGCATATTGTGAATTTTCTCTTCCAGACATGTTCCAATGTGATCTATAGTGCTGCTTGACTATATGTTCACGTGGAATATGTGGTTAAATGAGTTTAATTTATTGGATTGGAAATGAACGAGTGAGTTTTTTTAAATTTTCTTATTCTATTTCAGGTGATATCAAAACTGACTGATGGAAAAGCTACACACATTCCATTTCGAGATTCAAAACTAACACGGCTACTTCAGTCCTCGTTGAGTGGTCAAGGGCGCATTTCAGTAAGTTTCTTCTTGCCTGCTGGGACGCTGGTTAAAATTAATGTGATTAGGATTTAATTTTGATATTAATGTGATTTGGGTTTGTGACTACTACTTTTTTGCAGCTAATTTGCACAGTGACCCCAGCATCAAGCAACTCTGAAGAGACCCACAATACACTAAAATTTGCCCACCGTGCAAAGCGCATTGAGGTCCAAGCATCACAAAACAAAGTAGGTCATGTTTACTTAACGGTAATTCTAAGCTAGTGTTTTTGTTCCCAATTATATCATATGAGCCCATGAGGCATTTCTGACATATTCTCCTGCGTCTGTCTTTATGTTCCGCAGATTATAGATGAAAAATCTTTAATAAAGAAATACCAGAATGAGATTCGCAGATTAAAGGAAGAGCTAGAACAGCTGAAAATGGGTATTATTACTGGAACTCCCGTAAAAGATGCCGCAGAAGACAATATCATCCTTTGGAAACAAAAGGTGGAATCTTGTTTGTATTGCACTTGCACCTCATGTTGGACTTTATATGTACTTTGTACTGGAAACGTTTCTGTATGTGTTGTGCCATTAATTGAGAGTCATTTAGTTATTTGTCTTCAGCTATTCTTGTGCCTTGAAGTGTGCTGTAGATTTGGTGTAGTTTTGAATTATATAATGCTGCGTGTTCGCTTTGTTGGTGTATGCTTCTAATTATAGTTTGTTCATCATACAAAAAGCTAGAAGATGGTAACGTCAAGCTGCAATCTAGACTGGAACAAGAGGAGGAAGCTAAAGCTGCTTTGCTTGCAAGGATACAGCGCCTCACAAAACTTATCCTGGTTTCCACTAAGGGGACCCAGACTTCTAGATTTTCTCCACATCCTGGACCAAGAAGAAGACATTCTTTTGGGGAAGAAGAGGTCTGCTTATATATATTTATGATGTCAGATACTCAGCTAAACTTTGATATTAGTTTGCTTTTGTTGCGGATATGCTGTCATACTTTTGGGAATAAATGGATAAATCCCTGTTTCAGTGATTCTGCAGAAACATGGAGTTGCTAGTATGCTTTCATTATAATTAAGTTTTGGTAGCTTCCTCTGTCTTAAAGTTTGCCTGCTAAAACTGCAGCTTGCATACCTCCCCTACAGAAGACGAGATATCATGTTGGATAATGAAAGCAATGAATTACTTGTTCCTGTTGAAGGATTTGGTGTAACACTAGAAGACTCTTCGAAGGAGGAGAAAAAGAATCGGAAAGGACTTCTAAACTGGTTCAAACTTCGGGTATGCAAATCAGGCACTTGTTAATCCTCTGTATTTTGGACATAAAAAACTTGCATGGTTCATACTCTAAGATGCCCCGATACGCGATATGGGTATGGCGATACGATATATTGCAAAAACAAGGATACGTCGATACGGCAAGAATATATATATTTAAAAAGTAGCAAAATGCCAGTATCCCTAAACATTTGCTTCTTAATGGTGTAAGATAACGAGTGAAGGATGAAGCTTTACCTGAAATGTAGTGCTGATTTTCTGGAATTTGTTAGTCAGCACCTGAAGTGCATCAGCTGTGAAATGATTGAGATTGACATCATAAAGATCATGAGTTCATGACAATGTGTTGGCCTACAAGTTCCATGAGGAGTATTTACAAGCACTCAATATTCAACTATTCAAGTTTATGATACAAAAGGATGCACACATAAATATCAACATGTGGTTACCTGAATGCCAGCATGACTACACAAGTAGAAATAAAACTCAATAGGATGGCAAATCTCAGAGTCAATCACAGTCCACAGTTCCACAGTTCTTGCAGGACGAAAGAAATATGAATACGCCGCCCTATCACTCTATCAGCACTGCTTCAAGAAGTAGAAATAAAACTCAATAGCATATACATGTTGTCAGTGACAACAAAACATCAAATATGCTCACTGCTCACTGCTCAGTTTGGTGGTGTCAAACCTGAATAAGATCAAATCAAGTTGCAATATTCTTCCTTGGGCAAAAAAAATTGACCAATGACCATAGGCTCATATCTATCAAGGAAAAGCACTTACTTCATACTGTTCAGAATGCAGGAGTGCACAGAAACATAAGTAATTTCTCATGCAACTTAACATAATCCCAAACACCTAGTAGCCCTTTCTGTGTGGAAAGAACAAAAAAGGGATAATTAGTATTTGCCTATGCATTCCTGAAATGCAGCCGTAATACAAAAGAATCTAACTGGACAACAAAGTCCAATGGTAGGACTGCAATACCTTGTCTCCCCATAAAAGCACATTACTCATAGTTGAATGAAATTCCAAGCAGTTCGCACGACTCTGGTGAAATTTTATGTTTCCACACTCCAATTGGTTGGGTATCAGAAACTGAGGTTTGACCTAGAAGTTGGAAGAGGAAAAAAAATGACAAATCTGGTACTGGTACTAGCAAAAATATTGATACAAAATATTGCCATTGATAAAGATAAGGAAAAAAGCATTCATCAAATCACATACCATGGAAATCTTGCCTTTCACTTGGCTCTGAACTGCTCAGTGCTCACTGCTGAAAATGGGTCACAATGAGCGAGCCCGCAGCCGCTGCCGACGACGGTGGGCATGGGGAGTGTGAGGAGGTCGGCGACGAGGCCACGGACGGCGGTGCCCATGGGAGGAACCGAGACCGAGCGGGGTGCGCCAAGGCCTCCCTCCCAACTTGGTTGTGGGCACTGACGGTTGAAGCTGCCCTCCCCGTCGATCGATGCTGCCACCTCCTAGTCAGGAGCAGCGCGCAGTGGGGGAGCAGCGATGAGAGCGGCGGATCTCTAGGCGACGGGAAAGGCGGCTGGCCAGTCACCTCCAGGCGACGGCGGCGGCGAGCCAGGAGTAGCATCCATAGCGATGCGGGCGGGCGTGAGCACCGAGCAGGTTAGGGTTCGGCGTGAGCAGGTTATCATGGAGTAGTGGCAGTAGGCAGCATTGCTGGTCCGGCTACGCCTGTTGGGCCAGGATTGGGCTCATACGTATCGCTCACGTATCGTAAACGTATTGAAGTTTTTCTTATTTTCTTTTTGGCTGAAATTCACCGATACTCCGCCGATATCGTATCGCCGCGTATCTTAACGTATCGCCGTATTGGATACGTATCGAGTACGCGTACGCCGGTTTAGTGCCGTTTCGGTGTTTCTTAGTTCACTCCATAGATTCAACATTTTTCAACTGTTCTTTTATGTAGGTGCAAGTCGAATCTCAGGATTTTTTTGTAGCATAGACAAACTCATATGTTGATTTCTGGTACCAAATTAAAGAAAACAATCAATTAATGTGGTACAATTTTCTATTATTCTAATTTCCAGAAACGCGATGGTGGAGCTTCTACTCTGACAAGTTCAGAAGGTGACAAGTCCAGTTTGACTAAATCAACCGCTCCTTCAACACCTATTGGGGACAGTGTTAATTTTCTTGCAGAACCAAGAATATCGAATTCTTTGGTTGCTGAGAATGTATCAGCTGATCTGTTGAGCATTGGCCATGGGGAATTTCCATCTGACAGCCTTCCTGGAGAAGAAGCCCCTCTGGTAGGAATTGTTTTTTAATAAGTAAAGACCAAATTTTACGAGATGAGGTGTGAAAATAGCAGTTGCATACTGAACGAAAACTGATGTATGTGTAAGTACATCTAAAACAGAAAAAATGTGCAGAAATATAGTTCCACTTTGAAATGGTCACTTGTGATGAGTACCCAGTTAATGTATTAAATCGAGGTAAACCACTTTTGAAAGAATCTGTCATGGAGTCATGATTGAGGTTCCAAATTGTGTATACACCCATTCTGTTGTTATTGTTGTTGCTTTAGACTCATAACTGACAGCTGAAGTTTATATTTTAGTTAAATTCCATTTTACTTGCTAATAACTAAAACCATAACTTTTTTCTTACTTGGAATTATATTTGAGAAAATTTGAAGTGCTACACATGGATAACACATAGAGTCGGAAACGTGACATTGATAACATTAATACATTAAATTGTTATAATACATTCGAAGGACAAAAATTTACTACACAGCAGCTACTGTGGGCTTCTTTATGGACAGAAGAATAATATAGCTGTAGATCCTAGTTTTAGGGGTTAGCAAATGCGTAAATCAAATGGGTTATTGGTTAAACTATGATAGCGCTGCCTGTTTTGGATACATGGAATTATAGTTCTTTGCTTCTTTATTTTCAGTCCGCATAGCGCATTTGATGACATGTTTTGACTTTTGATGCGTGATATGGTTGCAGGCCAGCAGAAAAACAATAGACCATGTTGACTTGTTGAGAGAGCAATTGAAGATTTTGTCAGGGGAGGTCACACTTCATATAAGTGTTCTAAAGCGCCTTGCAGAGGAAGCTGGAAGAAACCCAAAGAGCGAGAAGATTCAGGTACTCTCTTACCTTATTTACAATTCAGTGTGTTGTTAAATGCTTTTCACCATGTGAAGCTCTTCCTTTTGGCATTTGAAGATGGAAATGAAGAAGATCAATGACGAAATTAAGGGAAAGAAGCAGCAGATAGCATATTTAGAAAGACAGATACCTCATTCCATGTCAAATAGTCAAGGGAAGGTTGACAAGTTAGAACTTTCAGCGGTAATGTTCTGTATTCGTTTTAGTCTCATACTATGCCTTTATGAGCTTTCAATTTACCAATCAGATGGTTTTATTGTTGGTTTTGCAGTCTTATTCTGAACTACTTGAGCAGCTCAATGAGAAATCCTTCGAACTTGAGGTACTGAATAGTTTGTGCCCTTTGGAGTATTTCATGTATGTTGCACTGGGGTGTATTTGTGTATTAGAATTTTTGTTCCATATTAGTGTTTACTTAGCATGCCACATAATGCTTCGTTAGCCCAAGTGGTGATAGTTGATTGGCAGGACCAAAGTTAAACAGTTTAAAAAGAAGTGGGACCTTATTTTCAGAATTGAAGGAAGCGGGACTCAACTAAGAAATTTAAGAAACATAATAATTCATGAAAATTATTACTTTCCTTCAATAAGAATTTATTTGATTGGTGATCAAACAGAATTATTCTGTTCTTCATAAGCTTATTACGATTTACCCCTTCATTTTGCGTTCTTTTGGGGAGGAGCTGTAATTGTGCATATATAGATACAGCTTTGTGCAGATCAAGTTTTATATATACTTACAGCTTTGTGCAGATCAAGTTTTTCTAGTTTTATAAACAGCCCATTGTTTCTAGCGCCTCAATCAGGTGAATGTGCTAACTGACCTAGTCTTGTCTGCTAAGCTTCATTTGCTGTTTCTTATTGCAGGTGAAGGCAGCAGATAACAGAGTAATACAAGACCAGCTAAAGGAAAAGGTTAGATGTGCTAGAAAATTGATTTTTTTCTTGTAAGTTGAACAGTGAAACAATTACAATCAATTTATACCACTTCTTTGAATTTCTTGCGTTACCAGACAAGTGAATGCATGGAATTACAAGAGGCAGTTGCTCACCTGAAAGAACAACTTTCCCAAGCTCTTCAAGCTAAGGATTCACTGTCAAATAGCATAATGATGCAGAAGAATGTGGGAGTTAACGAACATCATGCTGATCAAGAAAAATCAGTTCCCAGAGAGGTCTCTGCTGAACCACTTCAAAAAAGCAGCAGGTTTGCTTTTTGTGCCCTTGCTTTCCACTTTCTGCATAACTGAACTCAAGAGATAAACCTAGATGATCACACAGAACCTCTCCATTTAACATATCAGGTTCTACTGTTCCTATAAAAGGCACTATTCAGTATTCAGCAAACATGGAAATTTTAAGCCTATAAATTGAGGTTCCTCTCAGTTGGTCGATATTTTAGGTTGCCATATTAATGGTTTACTAACACTAGTTTTCACAGCACCCCTCACAAGTATGCACACTTCCATTCCCCTATAAGTAAATGCTGCTATTTACTGTAGTGGCATACAGTTACACACTTACACTCATAAAGGATGGTTGGATACTGAGAGGCTGAGACAGATATCACATATCAGAAGCGAACATTCTTTCAATGTGAAAAATGTGTCTTGACTCATGTTCTGTGGTGGGGATGAGATTTGCATTAAACTGATTTGTTCAAGGCAGTCTTTCTTCCAAGTTTTGTGACGATGCAGTTTCATGCAACCGCTACCTTATCTTTCCAGGCAGTGTGTTTCAAAAACATCCTTTGCAATTATTCTTATCTAAGTATCACCCTATGAGGCTATGGCTCCAAGTGAGATTTTGCTGTACTGTTTGAGGTTTTACATTATTACATTCTTCATTGTCGTGCCATTGTTTGTATGGTGTGGCAGGTGTGCTTATTTATTCTACTGTTGTTTCTTTTTGTTCTTTTTTAATATTCAGTCGGTTGAGATTGATGAGCTGAAGCAAAAGGTGTGTGAACTCACTGAAGTCAAAGCTCAACTTGAGACTCGCAATCAGAAGCTACTAGAGGAAAGTACATATGCAAAAGGCTTGGCTTCAGCTGCAGGAGTTGAATTGAAAGCGTTGTCAGAAGAAGTCACCAAACTCATGAACCAAAATGAGAAGCTTGCTTCTGAGTTGGCATCGCTGAGAAGCCCGACACCTCGCAGAGTAAGCAATGGACCGAGGGGTACTAGGAGGGTAGCATCAGTAGACGACATGAACCAGCTAGCAGAAGAGACACCAATGCAAGCTACGAGAGAGAAAAGGCTCTAGAAACAATCTTTATGGAGAAGGAACAACAGGAAGCAGAACTCCAAAGGAAAATTGAGGAGTCAAAGCAAAAGGAAGCCTTCCTTGAAAGTGAGCTTGCAAACATGTGGGTTCTAGTGGCAAAATTGAAGAAGTCTCAAGGGAATGATCACGAGGATTTAGAGGCCAAATATAATGGTTCGTGACCTCGTAACTTAGGTTAATTAATCATCAAAGTGTGTTTTGGCTTGGGTATGGGTATGGGTTTTCTGTATGTATGTAAGATAAGTGATTTGTATCATGTTTCTGTTTCAGTGTGAACTAGTGTCCCGTCTTGTATATTATCTGGTTGATCAAAGCTGTGAGTAGTGCCTTGTCGGAGTGGTGTGCTGAGAGCTTCCTATCATTACAATAACGGGATTTTGGATTCTCCTGGCACATGGTGGCGGTATTGAAGACAGTGAACACATGTCTGATAATAAGAAGCTGCGAAGGGTTTTGTGTTGCCTCTGCCAAATGTCTAACATGTACTATCTCTGCTCATCCCGCACGTGGAAGAATATCGAACCCGAATGTGAATATATTCATAGAGTGGGCGAATTCCCTTAATTGTATGATCAGCATACCATTTGTCTTAACGCTAAACCACTTCTTTTTTCTGTTATTCTTCAATAATGTTGTAGTATGGGCTCTGGCGGTCCGGCCTTGGTTTTGGAAAATGCAATGTTTGTTGGCCGCATGTGGGCAGAATTATTTCCTGTGTCATTCTTTAGTCTTCCTTTCGTGTAGTGCTGCAGATTGCAGTGACGGACCCAGAGCTGAAATGGAGGTGGCGCTTGTAAAACTAGTCTTCTTCAGTTCTTCTACCTCCGGACCAAATGATTCACTCCTTCCTAGATGGACGTCAGTGCTGAAGGCCTGAAGGGGGTATCCCATTTTGACCGGCCGTTGGGTGGGCTCTAGCCCGACTGACCCACCGTTGGCTGCACTGATAGACTGCAAAGAGTTTGTTGTCCCATTTTCTCAGCTTATGCTGTCGAATAACCAACACATCTAGTGCTGCAGACTGCACTGCATATCAGCATTTGCGATAAAAGATTTGTATTATGTTTGGAAGTGCTAGCGTTGCGGTAACTTCATCATTTTTGCTATAATCGTTCTATTGATCTCGTCTTAAAAAAACACACTGTTTAAAAGCTAGTTGCTGTATACAGTATACGTATAAACCAGTTTTAAGCTAAAAAGAATCTAGCCATAACACCATCGGTCCGCCGATCAGAACAGGAACATTTACCACACAGCCAGAAAGAAGCACGAAGGGAAACAACAGGACTTTAATTAGTTACCGATAAGGATGATGGCTGACCTAATAGAATTAGTAAGTTGTTCGTACGTTGTAACGGACTTTCAAAAAGAATGATATATATCATCTAACGTGATTCAAAAACCGTACAATAAACATCATATTTTATCTTACACATATAGGAAGACTGGAGCGCCTAAACAAAATTTTACACACTTAGGAATAATATACGTCATGAAGCTCTCCCAAATTAAACTAAAGTGATTTTTCCCAAGCATGTCTTTAAGTAGTTATAAACTTATAATTGGCACTGCACATGGCTGCAGTTTCTTAAAAAGCAAACTACAAATGCTTGTGCGTTGCAAAGGAAATATATACCTCGTGTCAAATAATTTCCATGTTCTTTTGTTACACTCATCATGTGAAGCATACAAAGCAATATAAGTTAAGTGGCGGTTCAACGAGTGGCCAAGCGTAGCTCGCGGAACAAGGAAGCCACGGACTCCGGTTTGGTAGAAGGGTCACAGATGGCCATGAGCAGCGACAGGGTAAAGTGGTCGAGGCTTATATGGGGACATCTAGAATGCTAGATCCAGGTTCTCCTTCGCCCACCTCACCGCCGCACACGCCTCCATTTCCATCTCAGGCGACGACGTCACTTGCAGCCTCTGGTAGGTAGTGGCTTTGGTTCAAGCGCTATGCACGGTAGCATGATGGTTGACGATAGGGCTAGGGATTCACGGAGGAGAGAAGTGCGAGGCGTGGGGGTTGAGCGGTTCGTGGAACAAGCGATCAAGGGTGATGCTAAGGTGGTCGCCTGCATGCTAGCGTTTTGTCTGGGTTTTATTGGGTCATTTTCTAGCCGGTTTTTTTTTTACTATGTGTGAAAAGATAGTCGAGAGAGGTGGTGAATGGACAAACTCCCCTTTAATATTAGTAGAGATATTTTTGTCATCATAATCTATTTCACAGATATAATTCGTGAAGCTATCTAAATGGGCATGTCTAGAGAAGTTCTTATCATCAGAGTCATAAGACCAATATTATCAATGTTTTTTCAAAGTAATATTACCTATGTTGGTGAATCTAAAATAGATGAACACAAAAAAGGTAGGTGTTGCACTCCATGCCTCAACAAATGTGAACAAATCCAAAGTATTTATTCAAAGAAAGTAGGGTCCACGATTGGAATGTTTTAAAATAAAATGGTTGTTTTTATTTTAAAATATTCAAATAAACTCTGAAAATCAGGATGTTACAAACCTTCCCCTCTTAAACGGAATCTCGATCCCAAGATTCTGGCTCACTAAGAGAATAGGTTTGGAAACTCCGCTTTCAGATCCTCCTCACGCTCCCAGGTGACTTCCTCCTCGGAATGATTGCTCCATTGAAGTTTGCAAAGACGAACAATCTTACTCTTGGTCACACTGTCGAACACTTTTAAGATTCTGATAGGGTGCTCCTTTTAAGACAAATCCTCTTGAAGATCAACTCTCTCTCCCTATACTTTCCTTCTACATCACGTAGCATCTGATCTAGATTGTCATCATATGACCTATTCTCATCGAAAGCACAGTCCACAACCGACATATCGTTGTCTCCCTCGACACCTTCCTGTATAATCTTCTCTTCACCGTGACAGGTCCAACATGTATACCCCTTTTGAAACCCTTTTGAATCAAATGAGCTTCGATATGTGCTGAGTTGGTAAACATCTTTATATTATCGCAATCAATGCATAGACAGTGCATATATTCCATCTCCTTCAATATATCATGCTCGACTGCTCTTCTAAAAGCAGACACATCATTAATGTATTCTTCACTCACACGGTTCTCAACGTACATCTAGCTTCGGTCCATCTACACTATACATGTAATAAATTAGTGTCAAATTAGATTATTAATGCTACTATAGCTAGCCAGCTACGTACTATTTATGAAGCAATATATACCAAGCAAGAATTAATATGTTAAAGTAAACTAGGAGTAGTGGCCCATTCTTAAATTGCAGGAAACTACCAACTAAACCTAGCTATCATCTCTCTTTATTACAAGGCATATAAATTAGAAGCAAATACTAACATCTAATCACCAAGCTAGATCAAATTGATCTACAAGCAGTTAGATCTATAAGTGGAATGCTTTCGCCAAACTCCTCAAAGCCGACCGCCTCCTTCAATGCAGCACAATGAAGATAGATCTGTCAGGACCGGTCTTGCTAGGCATTAATTAATAACACGACGTATTCCAGACACATCCAACCACAAGCCATATGTAATACATAATTATCACATATGGAAAGTATTAATAATCATCTATGAACTATTACGGACGATTTTTAATACTAACCGTCTGTTATGTCTGTAACTATCACAGACGGTTCGTGTTAATAATCGTCTGTGAACTATCACAGACGATTATATATATGAACCGCATGTGATAGTAGCGTATCACAGACGGTACACGGGTGACGATTGTAAAGCCGTCTGTGATAATTACAACATAGAAAATCGTTTATGATGAGACGTTCCGCATATTATTTTTTTTATAGTAGTGGCAGTTGGACAAACTTGTGGCCTCCATCTCGCTAAGATAAACAAACATGTGTGATGTGTCACTGGCCGGGCCGCAGTTGGAGGAGGCTTCCTTTTGTCTTCTACCATTTTCTCCATGGTGCAGTTAGACAAACTTGCGCAAGGTAATCTTACAAGTTACAACTGGTAGTTATAAACTAGCTCTGTTCTTAACATGGCTCCCTTGTCCGGCGATTCTGAGTTCTGACCCAGTTACATATATCAGGACCTCAATTCATACAAGCAAACCGTCATCATAAACTCAATACATAGCATTCAGTCCAATACCCAGAAGAAAGCTTCATATACAAGTAGGGCATGTTCTTTTCCTCCGAAGTCGACGGCTTTTGGCTTTTACTACAGTACTTAACTTTCAAACGGAGTATTTTTTCAAGATGAGGTCTACAGGTTAAACGATCTACACGTTAAAAACCCAACATCTGTACCTGTCAAAATTGCAAGCGAGTATCTGTTTTTCCGTAATTTGTACCGTAAACAGCAAAAATTTAAAAATTTCAGCCAAAAATCATAAGCCGCAGCCGAAAAGAACAGACCCGTATATGCACGGGCATGGCGAAGATCCCCGTTTGCCCTCTACCGCCTCTCGCATAAAGACCCTCAAAAGAGGGACATCCATGATAGCAACGCCACCGTGTGCGCGACGCTTTCCAAGCCATCCTGACGCCGGCCTCCATCCATGTCGTCCCGGTCGGCGGCGGGGGCACGCGTCGCCGCACCGTTGGCCCACTCTCGCACTCATCCCTCGTGAAGGAACCGCGGAATCCCCTCGTCCCAAGTAAAGCAAAGCTCAGTGCTCAAGTCTCCCTCTCCTCCCTCCCTTTCCCGTTCTATTGTTCCTTTCTCCCTCTATATAAACTCACCCCCGTCTCACCTCCCGTGTTACAGACTACTGAGACGAGAGACACCAAAGCTGCGGCTTCTTTGGATTATTTGGGGTTCATCGTTCATGTGACACGGCACGTTCGCGCGCGCGCGCATACGAGCATGGCGAGCAGCGGCTACTACGACGACCGTAGCACGTCCTACCGCTACGGCTACTCGCAGCCCGCGTCGCCGGCGACGTCCTTCCACCTCTGCCTCTTCCTGGCCACCGCGTCGCTCCTCGGCGCCGCGTCCATCTACTCGCGCTGCGAGTCGGCGATGGAGAGCCTCTTCGACCAGCTCAGGATCGTCGTCGTCCTCTCCCCGCTGCTGCTCCTGCTCGCGGCGCAGTACTGGGCGGCGACGAGCAGACTGCGGTCGAGGGGCGCGGGAGGCCTCCCGTCGCTGCTCGTGGCGCCGGTGGTGGGGGAGTCCTCCTGGTACGACCAGCAGCGGGACGGCGCCGGCGGGGCGTCTTCGCCGTGGGGCGTGGCGCTGGTGCTCGCGCTGGTGCTGCTGCTCATCTCCTACCAGTCGTGCTTCCAGGACTGGTGGTTCCCGCTCATCAGCCGCCGGTGAGCTCGCTCAGATCGTTGCAGCTAGCCGGCTAGCTAGGAGTGGAGGAGAGTTGGCAGGGCAGATTTTTCTTTTCTGTGTGGACTCTGGAGTCCGGGCTGTCAGGTGTCTTAATTAGGCTGTCAGCAATTAATATTGGATTTTTTTTTCGAGAACGCACGTCATTTCATTAATATTGGATGTAATGGCAGTAAAAGCTGTAACTGTTGTGCTATAAATAAAGAACAGTACTATTGCATGTCGCCACTATCAAATCCATTCAATCTTTGAACTAGCTAGTAATGTGGTCTGGGCTTATCAAATCCTTGCATGTTGCCACCATCAAATCCTTTCAATCTTTTAATCAATCGACTTTGTTCTCTGACTTATGAAATCCGAGTATGTGCAGATTAATTTGCCTATACGATCGAGGCATACCCCATTTTTATCAATTAACAATTTAGACCATATGTATTCTTAGTTTTTCGATAGGTTCTTTTAGGTTGTGTCTTATGTCAGATAATTTAAAATTTTGAATTCTAATTATTCATGAGAGATAGTACGTAAAAAAGAATAGTCATATGTGATTTTGGCTGATACGGCTAAATTTAATATATTTTACTATAATTTTTCTGTTAATCCCTTCTTAATAAAATGTACCGTTTAAAAGCTAGTTATTACTTATATAAGTCATAAGTCATAAAATATAAGTAAAAAAAGGCCTTTGAAACAGAGCCATAATCCTTGCCTAGTGCAAAGTGGAAAAGTGGTTGGAAAGGAGAAAAAGAGCCGAAGTATACATTAACACTGATCAAGCTTACCATGCCGTTTGCAAACAGTTAAGTAATCAAACATAGTAAATAACACGGATAATGGCAGAAAAGTGGGAATCACATTTCTGACTTTTCGTCGAGATAGAACCTGGCACTGTCTTTGTTCACTTTCGGCTGATGATAGACAACTAAAGCAACTTTCTGCGCTAATGGCCGTGTGGGGGCAAGGGCTACTCCGTACATATGCTACCTAAAAGCAAAAGAACCCAAGTATTCCAGATTATTGTTAGTTGTTACCCCCGAAGCTGCAACTTCTGCCGGCAAAATAGGGATTTCTATAGCTCCAAAACATATCAATCGGGGAAATGCCACTGTAAAACAGAAAATTGGTAAAATGCTACTCCAAATGATGTTATATACACCACTCTTGCCCCTGGCCTCTTCTTGTTCCTCTCCCACTGTCCTGATATGAGACTGTTCGCCTCACTAGTCGTAGATTACGACCACAAGCATGTAGATTACGACCACGTAAAACTTGATATGATCACGGGATGTGGTGGAATAACACCCCGACTCCCCTGGTCTTCACATGATGCATACGACCAAATAATGAAGTTGGCTACGACCATGTTCACGTGTATACTTCGATTGATGTTGATTTCGACCACATTGCTTCCTCGTAGTCGGTAAGACCCCTGAATACGATTATGACAACTTCCTCGTAGTTGATGACTTCAACTGGTTAGTAAGTACTTGGTACTCAATACTTCGATTACACCGAGCACTCAATACCCGAGCACTCGTATTTCCAATCCGCAGCTCCTTGCTCCTCTTGGCTTCGAATATGGTGGCGATAACACGAAAATAAGCTAAGAACATAAGTTGATATTCCGAGGCATAAAAGCACTCTACTTTTCTATATTTCCTCTTCCCCCTCATTACTCCTTGTTACAATACTCTGTTACCTCCTAGCTTCTTCCGTTCACATCTCCTTGCTCTCGTTTTGTTTGTTCCGATTACAGGACTAGACTACGCCTTATAAAAGCTAGGTATAAGACTAATATATGGACTCAACAACCCGACTCGATTTCTACTACGGAACTGACTCGTACACGTATACAAACTCGTACACGGCAAACACTATGTATCATACCCAAACTCAATATTTTCTACCAAAACAATATTAATTCCAACATACACCCTTTTAATCTTGTTTCTCCACCTTAATCATGCTGATGTTCTCTCGCTCCCGCATCTGCATCTGTTGCCCTACTGGCATCCGCATCTGCCTATTCTTCCTCCACTAGCACCACATGCTCCTCTTAGACCTCTTCCTTTAGCGCGTGAGACTACTTCCGATCACCGCTTCGACTTCTGTTGTTGGTGCGCTCCGCTGCAATTTGCTCTGCATGCCCCGAGCCATATGCCCACCATGACCCGCAGAGCGCTTGCATCCCGTGCCTACATGCGCATGCAGTCCACCTTGATCTCTGCGTTGCTGGTTTCTGCTTCTTCCTTTTTACCTGCACTCCTGTGCGTCGTTCCTTCCTAGACATCACCGTCCTACCGCTCGTGCTTGCTCCATCCCGAGCCTTGCACAAACCAACACTTGCCATACTTTGCACCTAGACCAATCTCTTCTTTCCTTGTACACCTGCCTGGGCTGGAGCACCTGCTCCCATAACTGCATTGGCTTCTCCATTACCTGAGCCTCCCGCTCCTCTCTCTTGGACCAAATATGTCCGCTTTCCCGCATACATCTCGACTAAGGCTATACCGCCTCTAACTCCTGCGCTCATGCATCTTGTTTCTAACGATGACCACGTTCCTTCCACAAAACCACAGAAAAATGCACCAACATGTACTCCAAGCCTTTCTCTTACAACTTGTGCATATGCATGCTAATGGGACTACTCCCGACCGTCCTGGCTGCCACCTGCAGCTTGCGCGACCGCACTTCACCCAATTACATGCACGACTGTATGCGCGTCACCCTGTGCGCCAGTTACTTGCACGCTTCTTGAGTCGCTACCACCTGCGTCTTGTCCCTCCATGCTTCTCTTTCGATAGACCGGCTTACAAGTTTTCAAAGAAATTTGTACATCCGATTCAGGGATCTCTTTACCTTCATCAACAAATCATCGTTTTTGTCATAAATAAGCAAGAACTCATCCTGCAGCTTCACCCTGCACCCATCTTCTGTCATCTACCCGAGACTGAGTATGTTACTACACATATTCGGTATAAAATAAATATCAGATGTCAACTTTTGATCGTCGTTCTTACATTGCAACAACATCAATCCTTTGCCTTTTATCTCCACCGTGGAGCCATCACCAAACTTGACTTTGCCCCAAGTCTTCTCATCAAGCTCATGGAACATGGAGCGATCTCCCGTCATATGATTACATGCTCCATTGTCCAAGTACCACCAATCAGTGTGATTGCCTCTACCTTCCTCCGTACGTAGTTTAGGAACTACATTCTTCTCATTCAACATCACCATGCCCGGCGCCTCTTCAACACTTAAAAAAAGAAGTAGTGCCGGCTCATCGTCCTTCTCGACTCGGTTGACATTTACCTCCTCTTCCTTCTTCTTGCTTCGACAGTCTGAAGCATAGTGCCCGTATTTGTCGCAATTAAAACACTTTATGTGACTGCGACATTCTGACACGTAGTGTCCGTATTTGTCACATTCAAAGCACTTGATATGTGACTTATCACGGGATCTGTCACCACTGCCTTGCCCAGCTGTGTCTCCACGACCACCTCTGCCACCTCGCCCTCGCCATCGCCTATGACTGCTTGATGAGCCACCGCTTTCTCTCAGATCTCTCTTTAATAGCAATGCCTGTTGGTTATGGGACTGGGACCCCTGCTCGTTACACGACTGAAACCCCTTCAGTAGCTCCTCATGCTTCTTGAGGGATCCGGTGATCTCCTCGATCATCTTCTTATCCAGATCGGAGGAGTACATGAGCGTGGTAATGACAGGTATGTACTTCTTCGGAAGCACACGTAGATATTTCTTCACAACCACAGATTTCTCCATCTTGTCGCCAAGAGAGTTAATCTGATTGTACAGTGAAGTTAGCTTGCCGGCAAACTCATTTACTGACTAGGTCTCTCTATCTAGAGATTTTCGAACTCGCTCCGCAAATTCTGGAGCCGCATCTCCTTCACATGATCAATTCCCTCGTGCATCGTCTGCAGCGTCTCCCACACTTCCTGTGTCGTCTCATTGCCGATGAGCTGATGCATTATCGCATCAGGCACCGCCTAGTAGATGATGGCCAAAGCCGTCTGGTCCACCGTGTCATCCACCTCCTTGTCCTTCCCCTTCGGATCAACTGCCCCCCGACTCGGTCTTATCGATTACGAGGAAGCAACATGGTTGAAATCAATATCAATCGAAGTATACACGTGAACGTGGTCGTAGCCAGCTTCATTATTTGGTCGTATTCATCACGTGAAGACCAGGGGAGTCAGGGTGTTATTCCACCACATCTAGTGACCATATCAAGCTTCACGTGGTCGTAATCTACGTGCTTGTAGTCGTAATCTACGATTAGTGAGGCATTGTTCCAATAGTGGTATCAGAGCCTACTGATCTTGGTGGTACCTGAAGAATATGGAAGAAACGTCGACTTTGAGTGCCCGGAGTGGGCTGGTCTCCCTTCAATACCCTTAGCAAGTAGTGCCCGGAGTGGGCTGGTCTCCCTTCAATACCCTTAGCAAGTACTCGGTCTTATCTTCGTGTATGGTGGCGATAACATGAAAACAAGCCAAGAAGACAAGTCAATATTTCGAGGCACAAAAGCACTCTGCTTTTCTGTATTTCCTCTTCCCCTCATTACTCCTTGTTACAATACTTTGCTACTTCCTAGCTTCTTCTAATCACATCCGATCGCATCTCTTGCTCTCATTTTTCTTGTTTCGATTATAGGACTACACTACGTCTTATAAATGCTAGTTACAAGACTCGTAAACGGACTCAACACCTCGACTTGGTTTCTACTACGGAATTGATTCGTACACTTATACGAACTCGTACACGGCAAACACTACGTATCCTACCTAAACACAATATTTTTTTATCAAAACAAGATTAATTCTAACAGGGATGATCAGTATGGACTAGGGCAAGCCTCAGATGTAGTAGTGTCTAGTGCAGTCATGTGCATTAGTATTTGATCCGTTGTGCTGCCCTGCATGTGTGCAACTAACGTCGTTAGCTGGTGGGATTAAGGAGTCGAGCGAAAGACTCGCCCAACAGTCCACAAGCTTCGGCCAGGAGCTGCACAATTTTCAGCATCTTAGCTTTGTTTTGCTAGCTTGTAACTGACAACAGCTTTGCAGATATGCAATAGGGAGTTTGGGTTATGGTAGTTCGGAGTCTTTGTATTTTTCAGAATAGAACCGAGCCATTCTTTCTCTTGCTATCTAATATTGTCTGCTCCAGTGTGTATGTGTCTTGTTGGTTTCCATTCAGATTCAATCGAAGGTTTGTTCCGCAATACTTTTTTCTCTTCGATTTGGGATCACCTCCTCTTCTTCCACCCAATACCGCCAGGCCACGCCGTCGCCATCGACACCCTTCTCCGACATCTGCGTCATCTCCATCCTCAATAGGGGCAAAAGACACTTAGAGTGACATATATCAAAGAAATTATCTCATTTTTCCAATTGGCATGTTTTGAAGTGGCATAAATCAAAATTTATGTCTTCTCTTAATTTTTTCGTGGCTAGCTGTTTACTTATTCTACCTCGGTAGTACCTGAGTACTTGTAGAGATAATTCTCTCCCCTCCCTAATTTTACCGTACCAAAAGCGAGCTTTTATACAAACCCAATAAGAAAGGCCCATCATAGGCTAGTACTCCAAGGCCCATTACGATTCACAGTACAGATGGCCTTTGCTCAGGACTCGGATCGGACTCGAGCCCAAAGCTAACCCTCCTCGAGCGACGCCCGCGCGAGCACCACTGAACCACTCCCGAGTCCGACCATCTCACTCGCCAAGGCGAACAAGTAAGAACACCCACCTCTGCGAGACCGAGAGGGGTTTCGAATTGCCGCCAACCATTCCCCCAATTCCCTCCATCTCTAGGGTTCCCCCTTGTACTCCGCTATGGCGGGATCCACCGCCGCCACCCCGATGGACATCGACGCCGCCGCGCCGCCGGCGGGGGCGGCGTCCAAGGGCGAGGCGCCGCTCTCCGCCCCCACGCCGCGCCCTGGGTCGAGAAGTACCGGCCCCGGTCGCTCGCCGACGTCGCCGCCCACCGCGACATCGTCGACACCAGTAAGTGGCCGCAGCCCCGTTTGTTCCGGGCACCACCTGTATGATTGTTAAACCGCCGCTTAGTTTGGTGGTTGGGTGCGGCGTTTTCGGGTTTTTGGGAGCGACTCTATTCCATTGGGTTTTGGATTTGGTGGTATTTGAAACAGGGTTTCTGTGGGTGAGTTTGTGCGACTACAAGGGATGTTCTGTGATCAAAGTCATATAGTGTATCTTTACTAGCGATTTGATGAGACTTGGTGGTTCGATATGGTTCGATTTTGAACTTTTCTAATGTAGCTGCTAGTCATTTGCGATTGATTTCATGTTTTAGGGGAGGTTCGATATGGTTTGCGTTTTAGTAGGTAGTAGTTTGCCAGGTCGATCTGGTGCCTTGATTGTTGTTTAATTCCATGTTGGTCTCCATCCTGTTGAATAGTTCGGGGTATTGTTAGTGATGTGATGTGATTTTTACTTATTTACTGTCGCCTGTAATTTTGGAACTGTTCTGCTCAAGTGACTTTGGTGTGCCTTGGTTGTCATATGGGTATTTCATCCCCAAATTTAGCTCTATGTAAGCTGTCACACATTTTGGGCTTCTTAAGTTGTAACATGTTATTACGTACCAAATTTAGCTCTATGTAAGCTGTCATACATTTTGGGGTTCTTAAGTTGTAACATGTTATTGCTTAGTAACCTCTTAGCACTACTCCCTCTGGGGCTAGGAAGTAAGGCCTACGGTGTCCCTTTTCCATTTGCTTCCAATAGTTCGACTCTTGCTTGCTTGTTCCCTAGGGTTATGATGTTTTTCCTGGGTTTTGGTGTTTCGGCCTGTAATACATGGTTCTGTAATTTATACTCTTGACCATTTGGGGGTAATCTGATGACGTTATGTCATTTCATTTATTACAGTTGACAGGCTTACCAATGAGAATAGGCTTCCACATTTGTTGCCATGGTTGTCACGGCGGAGTCGGCGACCACGGCGAGCGAGAGGCGCCTGGACGTCTAGGCGACGTCCAGGCGAGCGCCATATCCAGCAGCATCGGTATGTATTCGACTCGTATATGAAGCCATCGCTCTCCCGTGACCTCTCCGCCTCATACCACCTCATACCGACCTCTCCGCCTCCTCTCTCTCTCGTCTCTCCCGACTCTCCCGACCTCTCCGCCTGCTCTCCCCGCCGCCGCTTCTCCGCCTCCTCTCCCCGCCGCTTTCCACCTCCTCTCCCGCCGCTTCCGCCTTCTCTCCCGCCCTTCTCCGCCCTCGCCCGCCTCCTCTGCCGGCGCCTTCTCCCCTCGCCTCCCCCCCGCCTCCGGCTCCCCGTCACCTCCCGCTCTCCCCGGCGCCTCCTCCCGACACCTCCCCTGCGCGCGTCCCCGTCGCCTCCCTCCGGCGGCGGAGGGAGGCGACGCGGCGGGAGGAAGGAAGGCGGCGCGGCGGGAGGGAGGCGGCGCAGCCGGAGCGCGGCCGGAGAGGAGAGGAGCGGACGGCGTACCTGGCCAAGGCGAGGCGATCCTCCCCGGCGCCTAGACACCAAGGCGTCGCCTAGGCGACGCCGTGACAAGCATGTTTGTTGCTCTATGTTCCACCTGGCACTTGGAAAACATCAACCATGCTGGCTGTTGCGAGGAAGCTATATGGGTCACAGTATGGCAACATGATTCTGGAACTCAACGCATCAGATGAACGTGGGATTGATGTTGTAAAGCATCAGATCCAGGACTTCGCTAGCGCACGCAACCTCTCTTTTGGATATACATTACAAATCTTTCTTGAGATGCACTTTTACATTTTGCGAAATTAATTACTTTGGGATTGTTCTTAAGGGTACTCTTCTTGCGTTGTGGGGGGTAATGTCTAACCTTTGATTGATTAAGGCCTTATCTTTGGTCTAAGGTGGATCTAGAGTTGCATGCTGAGAAAGAGATCCCTTGGTTTGAACATGAGAGGTCATATATTGTTGTAACTAGCTTCTATTAGGCAGTTATCATCTGAACCAAATACTCTCTATAGAGTTTGCATACTTGCATGTGTCTCATGATACCCACATTTTGTTGTCGCTTGATCTCTTATCTGCATTAGGGCTACTGGTATAATTGAATGAACTATTGAAGATTTAATATATGTCTATATGATCAATCAAGCAATTATATTATTATCATTCATAGTGCCACAAAGTAATATATTTTGCATTTAACTTATGTAGAGCAAAACCTTCTGTTAAGTTGGTCCTCTTGGATGAAGCAGATGCCATGACCAAGGATGCACAGTTTGCATTGCGAAGAGGTTTTTGTTGTTCAAGGTTTTCTTTTTGACCACTGTAATATTGCTTTTTCCTTCAATTTATTTACTCTGCCCTTCCTTACAGTCATTGAGAAGCATACAAGGAGCACAAGGTTTGCACTCATATGCAACCATGTCAACAAAATCATCCCAGCACTACAATCAAGGTGCACGAGGTTTAGATTTGCTCCACTTGATGGCACTCATGTTAGAGAGCGTCTTCAACATATAATAAAATCTGAGGCGTAAGCACTTATTTTCCTTGTAAAATTATATTAGAAATGTAGAAATGTCATTAAGTTTCTCAGTTACTGTGCGTGAATTTCTTTACTACTTGTGTTGGGACTTGAGAAGTCAGTATTTTTTTACATGATAATGCTTAATTTCTGCATGTTCTTGCAGGCTTGATGTAGATGAGGGTGGCTTGACAGCACTGGTGTGGTTAAGCAATGGTGATATGAGGAAGGCTTTGAATATATTGCAGGTTATGCCTGAATACTCAAGTATTGTTGAGCATTCTAAACCTGCTGTCTTTTACCATGAGTTTGTGATATTTAGTTAATGAAAAATATAAAAGGTTCCCATGCAGGGGGAGAGTTGAAAAAGACAAGAAAATATTGCCTGTTAAGATCGGGATGAAGCGTAGTTCTTTCTGATTTGCATAACAAGAACATATGATGTTTGGTTCAACTAATGCCATTCTTACAATGTTATATCGCATCAAATACTTGTGAGACGCCTGTAGGTCTTAAGCTCACCACTTAGCCTAACCATATAACATGGTTTGTTTTTTTATATCCATTGGTTTGTTCCATCGGCTGGTGTGCCTATAACAATTGGTTGGAGACTAACTTACCTTGCCTTTTTATGTGCAGTCAACACACATGGCATCCCAGCAAATAACAGAAGAAGCTGTCTACCTTTGCAAGGGAAAACCCCATGCCGAAAGACATTGAGCAGATAGCTTTTTGGTTACTAAATGAATCATTTTCAGCCAGCTTCAAATGTATCCTTAATTATGAGTACTATCCTCCTAATAATTCACAATTCTTGGTCTAGAAGTGTGTCTTATGCAATTTGTGTCCTTATCTGCTTAGATATATCTGATATGAAAATGAGAAAAGGGCTGGCCTTGGTTGATATCATACGGGAGGTCACTATGTAAGCACTCCCTCCTGCTCACCTGCCCTTCATTCCTTCTAAACCTCTTTATTCTTCAAATCTTCCAAAACCTTCTTATAATTCTTTAAATAAATTTCTTGCAGGTTTGTGTTCAAAATACAAATGCCATCTGACGAACATGGAAATCTGATTAATGATATGGCAGATATCTGGTATGTTCTGTTTGTACTTTTAAAGTTGAATTCTAGTCAAAGTTAATATGCCATCTTTCTAATTCATCTGGAATTATACATGCCCAGTTGCCCACTGCCTTACCATTAGATTTTACTGCATCATTAATTAATTATGGTTTGCTGATGATTCTGCTCTGTGATAGTAATATTGTATTCTCAAAAGTCAAAATTGCCATATGTGGTTTTTCTGATTTATGCATGTTATGTTGTTCAGGATAGTCATTTTAGTTCACACAGAAAGTAGTTACCCTAGCTCCGTGAGTACCATAAAAAATCGAAGGCCAGCAATACATGGCCAGGCTGACTATGCTCGTACCCTTAGACCTTATTTAACTTTTAAAAAAGCAGTAAGTCATATAAATCACGTTGCTGAAATGAAATGTTTCCACACTGCAAAGCATTCTTTTTGTTTGGCCAACTTTGCATGTGAGTTCTTAAATTGTGGTAGTTTTGGTGAAGCAATTACTGAAGTTATATTCGACCTTTGCCTATTTGGAATATTTGAGATAGTACAGTACTGGATAGCGACCTAATGTGATCCTCTGAAATATTCCCCGCTCCCCAGTATGCGAGCTATGATTCTGCTGGGAAAAGTAGGATAAGGTACTTCCCCTTGAATGGTTAGCAACGTTGTTCACGGCATCTCTGTTCTTCCGTGTGCAGGTACCGGCTAAGCTTTGCTTGCAATGACAAGCTGCAGCTCGGGGCACTGATCTCAACTTTCATGCGTGCTCGCACTGGTATGGTTGCTGCTGCCCAGTAATTTCTGCTATGTGATGATTTTTTCTCACCCTTTGCTGCCCACTCGAATCTGGAAATGATGCGGCAGCCATCTTCATCTTGCCTGTATCTAGCATTAAGCTTAATGCATAGCGAGGAGAATTTCCCCGGTAGATCTGTGTTACTGCTCGACGTGCTAGCTGCTTGGCACCTTGGGAGTGCTTCGTAACTGAACTGTAACTGGATGCTGTCAGGTGTAGGTGTGATGTATGATGCATGTAACATTTTATGCAGTAGTAAAGTATTCACAACTCAACTCTTCACGACGCCCAGAACTTTTTGATCAAGTATATGCTATGCACCGCCCCCGGATTAGCCTGTTAAACCCAACGAAATGATGTTGGGAAACAAGAAAACACAAGTTAATCATCCATAAAAGAAAAGCGGTAAAGCTATCAGCATCAGGTAGGTTCCCCAAAATGGCGAATCCTGTATTATTCCATTGAGACATCCATATTCCATGCGGCTCTTATATTCAAAGGCAGCTACTGTGTAACTAAAGGACCATGTAAGAAGATATATGATTTTGCTGTGATGAGCTATTGTCATATTAGAGGATTGTCATACTGTGATGAACTACTACACGAGTTTCTTTTGAGATACGGTGGTCAGGACTTCATAATATCTGTAGTCTAAAGTCTAAACCATAATGGTAGGCAATCCGTGAAACCTCCATAATAGTTAAGAGTATAGCTCCGGAGGCCCAAGCCACGGCAAAACTGCAATAAACTGAAGTGCAAGTGTACAACCTCCCTCCCTACAATTATCAAGTATCTCATAAGAAACTTGGTGTAGTAGTTGACATTTTTAGTTTAGGCTGAAAACGGGCCGATTTTTTTAGACAAGACGGACCAATTAGTGCCGCAAGATGGAATTAAATAACAACAAAACCTTGTTTTTGACTCTGAAATCGTGGCGTGGGCTATGGCCTATAGACTTCTACCCGCAGTTGACATTGATGAGATCCCTCCGTTCCATACTTCCATCTCCACCGTGCAACCTCCACACCGCCTTCAAACCCCCACGCCACCACTCGCCGCCGGCCGCCGGAGAGCCATCTCCGATGACCACCTCCGGCACGCCCACGCCGCCAAGCTTCAAGCGCTCCTCCCCCAGGAAGAAGCACAAGCTCCGCAGCCGCCGCTTCGCCGCTGACTTCGCGGCCGGAGAGTCCGAGGCTGCCGGGGCGTCGGCGAGACCACCACTCCCAGCGTCGCCGGCGGTGTCTGCACAGTCGCCTATAGGGCGCACATTGCCTCGTGATTTCTTCGAGGTGGATGCGCTCGACCTAGCCCCCCGCCTCCTCGGCAAGCTCCTGCGTCGCGACCAAGTTGTCCTCCGCATCACCGAGGTGCTTGTACTTAAAAAAATGCCGCATCATTCTTGCTCACAATTCTACTCTGTTGCAATAGCACTAGGCTAAAGTTTCTTTCGGACATTTGCATTTAAATTTAGCATCTTTTTGTGCAATTCTAGTGTGGTAGCATTAGGCCATTAGCCTACGTTCATTCTTGTCTCAGATGTTTAACTTAGCAAAGTACCACGTTGTCATAATTTTTTAATTTCTTGTGTACGTTTGATTCAGGTGGAGGCGTACAGGCCAAATGACTCCGCATGCCACGGCCGCTTCGGCATCACGGCGAGGACTGCTCCTGTGGTAAGACCGGTGCTTCCTTGCCTTTTTCTTTGATGAACTTGGCAATTGGGGGGTCGTTTCAACTTCCATGTGGGCTGAACGTTTCCCCATCGGGTGTAGTTTGGACCAGGAGGGCATGCATATGTGTACCTATGCTATGGACTCCACATGATGCTCAATGTTGTTGCTGACAAAGAGGGTGTTGGTGCTGCTGTTTTGATCCGGTCATGTGCTCCGGTTGGCGGTATGCATTGCTCACTTATTTCACAATGATGTCTGATCCACTAAGTTTTATGTACGTACTAACAACTAGTGAAATAGCTATGGGTTTGGGGTGACTTAGTTGGCATAGAATTCAGTAAGTTTTGATGTGGTTTTAAACGTGACTATAAATTGTGTGAGGTGCTCATTTTGTTTTCATTAGAAGATATATGATAAATCATACTAATTTATTCTTCATCTCTGAATTGTATTGTTTAATTGCAAAGCTATATTAATCTGAGGTAGATAATATGTTTTAAGTTTACTTTTGTTGCATTCCTACCAAAAGAAAAGGGGAAAGTTTACCAAGACATAGTTATGTGAGCAAGAGGAAGATAGGAGATGTGGACATCTTTCCTCGTGTATTTGCACAATAATTTCCTCCTTTTGTTGCCTCCCAACTTGAGAATAGAAGTAAAAGCAGTTTTTTTTCGTTGGACAACTGGAGTACAGCACTGTACCAAATTCCAATTTTACAAATGGAACTACATGCCTATACCATATAAAAGGCATTTTCATGGCAAACTAATAATCACTCGTGTTGTTTGGCTGTGTCAAAAGGCATTTTTATGGTTTCTGCATATTCTGTCAATGCTCTTGAAAACATCTAGTTTGAGCTGGACGTCATTTTTTTTGTCTTGAAATTACTGTAGGACTGGAAACTATCCAACAGCGTCGAGGCCAACAAACCGAGAAACCAGTCCTACTTACAGGACCAGGAAAGGTCTATGCCTTATGATTGCAAGTTTCTGTGATCTGAATTAGGATTGTTCCTCACAACTGTAGATCATAACTGTTCTGGGCTTCTTATCCAGGTCGGGCAAGCTCTGGGGCTTTCCACTGACTGGTCAAACCATCCCCTTTATGCACCTGGTATGATTGATTGAGCAGCAATGTTGTCAAACTGCCAGATTGTGAGACATATTCACCAACTTAATACTTCGATTTTCCATCTCAGGTGGGTTAGAAGTACTGGATGGGCCACAGCCGGAGAGCATTTTGGTTGGTCCCCGTGTAGGTATCGAATACGCATTGCCCGAGCATGTCGCAGCGCCGTGGAGGTTCGCCGTTGCAGGCACTCCGTGGATCAGTGCCCCCAAGAATACTCTCAGGCCACGGTGAAGGCCTGAAAAAGTGAAAGGTAGTAGCGTCAAAGCAAATGAATGTTCTTCCACCCTACCAATATCTGACGGCAAACAGACAGCAGGATGCAGTTGCCATTTCATCTCGACCCGAGCTGTTCATGTTTTTGCCATTTGCTCGAGGCAAAGGGCAGCATGTACTTAGCAGTTACACGCCTTAACCACTCGGCCAAAGCGACTGCTGTGCGTGGTTGTTTCAAAATTCCATACTAGGAGTAGGAGCAAGCGTAAAATAGCGTGCATTGATAACTCTTCCCATCTATTGTGTGTTGGACACTGAAACAAACATTTCATATACATTAGCCAAATGATCGTACGTTGTAACGGATCTTAATTAATTGATAACGCAGATAAGTCCCAAAAAGGATGATACATATCATCAAAACATGATACCAAGCCATACAACAGAAAACATATTACATGCTCTAAAACCCCTAAACATTTTATGTTTCAACCTAATATCTTTCCATTTCAGCTATCTTACATTTTTTAAATTACACTTTGGCCTTACTTTTGTTTTGCAAACCGTAGAAACACAAAAATAATTACAACGACGTCACCTATTTCTACAAAGTTTTGCATCTAGAGGTGACAGCTACTTATGTGTGTATTTCATATAACTTGTACATGTATTCTATGTCCGTAGTTGCATGAAGCTACTCAAGTTTGCATATATCAAGAAAACCTAGAAACATCGTTCAAGGATAAAGTTTCACTATATAAGATAACATAAATGGATTTCAGAACATACAAGGGCAATTAGACGCTACCTCACTTGCGTCAAACCTAAGATCTCAATACCACCAGGCACAGTGTAGTCAACAACTATCACGTCTGGGTAGTCCTTAACAATGGAAGGGAGAATATGTTCACTCTCAGATGGGTCATGAATATGAATTTCTGTATCACAGATTTCGACCTTTCCATCAGGAACCTCCATGGCACTGAATGGCACAGGAACCAATTGAAGACCAGCAGATACAGCTGCTTCAGCAACAGCCTTTCCCATTTTCCCAGTGCAACTATTCACCTGCACAGATAAATATAGGTACACTAAGTGAAATATAATTATATAATACACGTATGCTTCTCCAGCCATGTGGATCGTATAAGCAATTCAACTGGGCTTTACTGAAATACTGGAAGTAATTACTAATCTTCAGTTTATCTTAAATACTGGAAGTAATTAAATCTTCAGTTTATCTTAAATTTTTTACTTCACAAGGTAGGATTTTCCTTGGACATGTTCTAAGGATAAAATTGAATGAGATCTTAAAGTCATTACAGAAGATTCCAGGCAATGTAAAGGATTCCAGGTAAGATCAACATAATTCAGGATAGTTGATATGAAAACTAACAAAAGGTAAACAACCACTGCAAGGTCTGAAATTCCATCAACTAACCATAATAACTGAAACTGAACCAATCATCGACCCGGTGAGGCTTCCGTTTCACGGTTTCATTGGTCCATCTTTATATAATGATATACTATGACATTGGTTCAATAGGATACTATAAGCTTTGATGGTTTTAAATATGACTAAAATATTTTGTGAGGTGCTCATTTTGTCTGTGGCACAAGATATATTGCAAATCACGGTAATTTATTGGTTTGTTGAGGCGGGGAGTTGTTGCTGGCTCTTGCTTTGTTCAAAGTCTCAATTGTATTTTTAATTGCAAAGCTATACTAATCTGAGGTAGGAATAAGCAAGTGGAAGATAGCGGATGTGGTTATCTTCCTCATGTATCTGACAATACTCCTTTTTGTTGCCTCCAACTTTAGAAAAGAAGAAAAACAGTTTTTCCGTCGGACAACTGGAACACGACACCAAACCAAATTCCCAATTTTACAAGTGGAACCACATGCCTGCACAACATAAAACTCATTTTCGTGGCAAACTAATAATCGCTCGTGTTTTGGCTGTGTTGAAAGCATTTTGTGGTTTCTGCATCACCTGTCAATGCTTTTGTAAACATCTAGTTTGATCTGGACGCTTTTTTGTCTTGAAATTGTAACTGTAGGACTGGAAACTATTCAGAAGCGTCGAGGCCAACAAACCGAGAAACCAGCCCTACTTACGGGACCCGGAAAGGTCTATCTTCTGATAGCAAGTTTTGTTCTCTGAATTAGGATTTCCTACACAACTGTTGATCATAACTGTTCTGGCCTTATTATTCAGGTCGGGCAAGCTCTGGGGCTTTCCACTGACTGGTCAACAGATCCTCTTTATACACCTGGTATGATTGATTGATCTGCAATGTTGTCTGAAACTGCCACATTGTGAGACATATTTACCAACTTACTATTTTCCATCTCAGGTGGGTTAGAAATACTGGATGGGCCAGAGCCGGAGAGCATTTTGGTTGGTCCCCTGTAGGCATCGAATACGCATTGCCTGAGCATGTTACAGCGCCGTGGAGGTTCGCCGTTGCAGGCTCTCCGTGGATCAGTGCCCCAAAAATACTCTCAGTCCACGGTGAGTCGGTGAATGCCTGAAAAGCGAAAGGTAGTACCGTAGTAGTGGCAAACACTATTACGAAAGATTTATCACGAACGATTTCGAATCATCGAATTTATGTGTTTGTAATAATAGATAATCATCACGCAGACTCTCAAACCTGTCATGTTATATCAAATATCACGAAATTTTAGAAAAACCATCTATGATAAATCAAGTATTACAGTGCTAATACCAAAAATCGTCGGATATGTCATATATCAGGCAGCTTGACATAACCATCTATGATAGCTATTTAAATATCTATATTATTTCATGTTTTCACTAGCCTCGTGAAATGCTACTCATGCCATCGAAAATAAGTAAGATGATCACATATATAGCACATGACAATCATTACACGATCTCAACTAATGATGTATATTTGAATGAATTATTTGATTACACGCAATCGAGTGATTACAATTGTATCAAATGTTTCAACATCTAATTATCATCGAGGTAGAATTCTCCGCCTTGTTTATGACTTCCGCTATGAAGAATTTGGAAGAGTTTTCCTCAATTTCGGTGAGATTGTTAAGATCGATTGCACTTTCGTTGAATTCTATGCTTATCGCTAGGAGTAGTGTTAAATCATTAGTGTGTATGTATATATGTATATGTTTTGTATATATGTATATATATGTATATATGTATATATTGATAATCACAAAATAATTATTGACAGTTGACAAACCTCTAGATCATTCATCTTAGCGTCCATAATTTTCTCTATATAGCGGCAAATGTAGAATCCACATACGTTGTCCTATAGTTTGGTGGCACCGCAAAAATAGAATTACATACATAGACATTGTCAATTATAGAGGCATTATAACGAAGTATGATATAGCGTTATTGTGTTGTAGCAGGTACCAAAAATCACGTCCTATGTCGCAGTGTAGCGCTAGCTTCATTGTGTCTCCCTCACTGAGCAACGTAACCGCTAAACGATCAACGTGATTCCAAAAGTTAGCATCAACTATTGCAAATGAAGGGACAACTACAATAGAATTATGTAAGGTAGGATTTTCCTTGGACATGTTCTAAGGATAAAATTGAATGAGATCTTAAAGTCATTACAGAAGATTCCAGGCAATGTAAAGGATTCCAGGTAAGATCAACATAATTCAGGATAGTTGATATGAAAACTAACAAAAAGGTAAACAACCACTGCAAGGTCTGAAATTCCATCAACTAACCATAATAACTGAAACTGAACCAATCATCGACCCGGTGAGGCTTCCGTTTCACGGTTTCATTGGTCCATCTTTATATAATGATATACTATGACATTGGTTCAATAGGATACTATCTGTATACTAAACACAACAGACAGCTTTTCGGTTAGCATGTTAAGTCCTCAGCCCCTAAAGCCCCTGTCCCGCATTTGAATCCCTCTCCAGCCTCGTTTTTTAAAGTATTATTTGAGAAGGAAGGGGCTGACCGGTTAGATCGAGCCCAGTTTCTAAGAAGTTTTACTAAGAACATGATGGTCAAATAATAATTTCGTCGGCTCAAAACAGCCCGTATGGAGCAGCAATCCAATTGTAGAACCAGACCGGACCAAGCTCCAGTTCTGATTTTCTTCTAGCTGAACCACTGGTCTAGTCCAGTTTCAATAACTGTGCCATTAACTGAATATCAGATGTCAACTCAGTGTTGTCCATCATGGACTTACCAATGTAACTCTGGCCTCACCTAAATAATACCCTTTTCATTTAATTTTGCTAAAGCCATGTATTGCAAAATTAACACAACGATGGAATAAAACATAACAGAGCCTTGTGAATGAATAAAGAGATGTGGCATAGGTAAACCATCACAATTCCAACATAAAGAGAGATCATCCACTGAGCTCCAAGTGTAATTTCCAAAGAACAAAGTACTCATGAATTCATGATTCAAGTGAACATCTCTTATCCTTCTCCATCAGAGCACTACAAAGTGTTTGCGATATAACTCATAAGCATTCATGTTCAAGGCCGTAAGATTAAGGAACTCATGTCCACGAAAGGCTAAGAAGGCTTCGTGTAAAGAAATAGTCGCAGTTGGGCATAGCTGCAAGATTGTCCTTTGATGTGCCCAAAATATACCGAGGAACATGTATAATACAAAGGCTACTATCATAATAGCAAGCTTGAGGAAAATGTATAATACAAAGGTCACTATCATAATAGCAAGCTTGATTTCCCATCGAAAAAATAATAATAGCAATATTGGCAACAATCTTGGATAAGTGTGATCATTTAACATAATAAATCTAAGCTCAAGCTTGATTTGTCGTTAAAAAATGATAGCAGAATTTGTGACAATGTTGGGTAACTATGGTTATTTAACATAGTAAATCTAAGCTATGCCTTTGGTTTTAGATTTTGTTAAGATCAGTCCAAGTTGAGAAGGAATGAATGGTGCCTTTTGTTGACAGCTCAACACCTACCTAAAGCATGGACTTTAAATCCAAATATATGTCCAAAAGTGTATTTGAATCAAAAGCGACACCTAGTGAAGATTAGTTTCAGAAAAGCACTTCGCTTCTAATTAGCTAGTGTACGCTAATAAGAAATAGACAAAACTACTATTGCAATCACTACAAATCTGTGCACGACACCAGCATTAAATATATTCATAAATGAATCCCAAGTTCTTCAGATAATATACCTTGAATTTTCTTATTCTTGTGTGGCGGTAAAATCTAGCCTAGCAGTAAAATTGAAGGCACACTAGTACTATCTAAAAGAAACATGAGTCACATTGTAGAACAAGGAAATTTCATAAAAATAGCATAGGAAGTAGGAATATTAATAGTAATAGATATGAGGCTTTACCTTATTTCCCCAATAAACATTAGTACCTCACCCATGCAAGAATGCACCATGAAAAGTAAGAAATGCCAACCAGCTGCTTGCTCGTAACAAACACCTACAATAGACACAACATTGTTAGTAGGTGTTTTTTGGGGGGTTGACAGAGCCATAATTTAGAAAATAAACTCACATGGATAGTTAAGAAGCCACATGGTCACGCAAGCACTTTAGGAAATAATTTATGAACAATAACATACCCTCATCACACAAAAAGTCAGAAAGTTATCATTGTTGATACAACACTACTCTTGAGTTTATTCCTAAATTATTTCCAAAATGACATACCATCAGTCTAGCTAATTGTCAGTAAGTCCAAATTGTGGCTTTCTCAATAAGTTATCACTCTGCATCACAAGAGGCAAATTAAGGTACATTAATGTATTAATATCAAGTAATAGCAGGCAGGCAAGGAGGATTAGGAGCAGTGGAGCATCAACCCCATTTGAGGTCACTGTCCTGAGCATCAACCCGCGGCCTGGTCAGCGTGCCCCGGCCCTTGCTGGCGAGCTGCTCCCTGTACTCCATGAGAAGTGATCCAAAATACACCTCAAATAACATCGTACTGATTACACACGAATCGGCAACACGCCGATTCATCTTCCTCGATTAGGGATCATGAGCATTAGCATTACATCGTTTCGTGACACACCATAGACATTTTTTAAAACAGTAGATGCACAGAATCAGATGTTGTAACCATCGGAATGCCCGGCCAAGAACGGCTATACGATGACCACACGCTGCGCACTTGATTGACAGATCCAATCGTCGGTCCACAAAACCAGATCGTACCAAAGGCACGTCCGCTTGCGCCAGATCTGGCCCGATCAGATCTAGCCCCAACCCCGGCTCGCGACAAGCAAACAGCAAGATCAAACAAACAACATGCACATGATTGGGGAAGGCGAAAAGATCGAGAAGGACGCACCAGGTACTCTGGTAGGCTACCGCTACTTTGCGCGTTGCCTGTACTTGGCAAAGCTAGCGTATCAGTATCAGACACCATATCGAATATGGATATTTTTATGATACATTTTGATACGTATTTTGTTCATATCTTAGCTTTTTCAAATTTTTTAAAAAGAAAATAATTCCGATATTTTGCTGATACTTCATGTATACCCCTGATATCTATAATCTAATATCTTGTGCGGCTGTGTTTAGATCCAGATCCCATCCGTTCCTCGTCTCATGCCTCGTCGCCTCCACACCGTCCCCCCGCTTGGCGTCGCCGCCGCCCCATCGCAGCCTCCCCTCCACGTCGCCACCTCCCCTCCACGGCAGCGTCCAACCGCAACCACCTAGCTCCAGATTTGAGTTGCCCCTGCCTCCTGTCTCACGGCTCCACACCGCCGCCTCCATGCCGTCCCCTCGACGGCCCCGCCCTCCCTTAGGTGAAGAGGCAGATAAACTATCACCAATAATGATGGTAAATTATCATCAACTACTTCTTTTAAGTAGTAGGATGAGAAACAGACGTGTTGATGGCACGACTAATCGAATTGTCATGGGAAAAGTAGCAGTTTTCGATGCAGAAAGAAAACAGGAAACTGTCTGGGGCGACACGGGAAGTATTGGTGTCGTGCAGTCTGCGCAAAAGGAACCGACAAACCGAGGTACGTTTCGTGCCAGCCCGGCCCGAGCCGAACGAGAGGGAGTCTGGCACCTACTAGCCCAGCAAAAAACTAAGCAATTCACACTCCTAACCCACCCGGCCCAGATACTGCCGTGCCGTGCGCACGTACACAATCCCATTCGATTCCCGAGCATTCCACACACAGCCTGAGCCACAGCCTCCCGCACCGCAACCGCAACGACGTGGCGCCCCACCGTTCAGTCACACCACCGTTTCCAACAGCCGCGGCGCCGCACGTACACGATTGACTTCGCTTTGTGGTGCGGCGCTGCCCAATTTGCCCAATCGAACGCAACCCCCGTCCGCCGCGAGTGAGTTCCAGAGGCCAAGCCAAAAAACCCTAAACCCTCCCCGTCCCGGCCATGGCGGCGTCGCTGCTTCTCCGAGCCACGCGCCGGCGAGAGCTCGCCTCGCCTCTCGGAACCGTACGGTCCCCCTCCTTTCCTCTCTCTACCTTCCTCTTTCTCGTAATCGTCTGGTTTCATTAGGGTTATGCACGCGCGGTGGATTCTATTCCCCGATCTGTTGCGGTGCGATTTGTTGTTCGACAAATTTTGCGCGGATTTGATCGGATCGAGCCAGGGGTGACTAATTGTTCGATTACGTGTTGGCTCTTGCGGTTCCTCATCTGATAGGCGTTCGCCTTTTTGTTTTGTGTCTCCGTTGTTGTAGAGGCTAAGATGAATGCGCTCTCTTGGTGCAGGGTGAAATTTTGAATTTATGATTCCCACTGACTGTGTTGTGATGTGGTCATGTGATTGTTTCAGTTTTTCTAATAGCGTGAGTTGAGAATGCATGCTCTGTAACAGCTGGATCTGTGTAGCGTTCTCCTATTGGAATGGTATTTCGAAAGGAAGGTAGAGCAGGGTTCGCTGCTATTAAGTGGAGATGGCGAGTGGTGGGCGGTGAGAGAGTGAGGAGGAGAGTAGTTACCTTAGGGTTGGCGCCGAGGTTAACAAATCATTAATGATGTAGGGTCATGCTCTAGGATGGCTTGGACAAAAAACATGAAATAATGTAAGTGCATATTTGGGTACTTAGCATTTGTTAATGTACATAACTCGAATGCATTGGTGCTGGCTGAGGAAGTGAGGAGGGTGGAGCATGTTTGATTTTGCGTTAGATGCATTTAGTGCATTTCTTTGGATATTTGTGCATAGTTACACACAACAGAGATAACAATCAGAAATGGAGTGTCATTAGCGGAGTGGTTACATCACTTTTGTTGGTTGTTCCTCAAGAAATGGATTGGGGCTTCATATGCTGGTTTAGTTAACAGCCATGCCATATTAACGTCCAGCATGTACAGGGCAAGATTGCAACATTTCATGCATACTGACATAAGAGTATAAATACATGTCATTGCATTAATAGAAGAATTCGGTTGGTGTGTTCCATGTACTTGCATGTTATAACCGGAAAGTGTTTCGCTTGTCTCCTGTCTATTTAGTTTGTTCCACACAGTCCAACTGAAGGGTGTGGCATCCTATCTGGCTATCCCTGTCAACCATTAGTTCTCTTGATGATCACATGGAAATTTCCTAAACTATCATTTTGAGTGTGAATTAATTAAGTGCACTTATGCTAGCTATATACTGTTATGCTGCCTGAACCACTCGATTTGGGTTCAATAAACCCTGAAACTGAAACACAGCGGAGCTGCACCCGGGTTACCTGCCTCTTTTCTCTTCTCATGCAAGTTTTCCCTTTCTCCTGTTTCAGGAATCTCTCTCTTTGTCTAATATTCTATTGCATTCTCACGCAAATCAAGAGTTCTTTTTCCTGTTTTAGGAATATTCTCTTCCTTTTGTTTTTGATTGCATAGATCCTTCATTTTTTCAATTCTATAGATTAAAATCATAAGGCAATATATAGCTTGTTCCATGTTACGTTGACTATTCATTAAACTTTTTCGCCTTTTAGTTGACCGCCAATGTTCAATCGACATGTGCTGCAAATATTTGTTCAAGATGGGGTAGTTTTGCAAGAACTTTCAGGTAATGATCTTATCTTGGTTTGCACACAATTTAGTGGAGTTTTTGCACTTTGCACAGCATGACTTAACTTTTTTGTGTATTTCAGTGCAAAACCAACTGGAAATGAGGTTATCGGAATTGATTTGGGAACAACTAATTCCTGCGTTTCTGTTATGGAGGGAAAGGTGAGAGAGCTTGTAGATTCTTCATGTAATCCTTTCGTTTCAGCTTCTTTTTTTAATTTGTTTAATTAAGCCAGCAAATGACTGCAGAACCCAAAAGTGATAGAGAATTCAGAAGGCACCAGGACAACACCATCAGTTGTCGCCTTTAATCAGAAGGGAGAGCGGCTTGTTGGAACTCCAGCCAAGCGTCAAGCAGTGACCAACCCACAAAACACTTTCTTTGGTACAAAGCGTCTGATAGGACGTCGCTTTGACGACCCACAGACACAGAAAGAGATGAAAATGGTACCATATAAAATTGTGAAGGCTCCAAATGGTGACGCTTGGGTTGAAACAACAGATGGCAAGCAGTACTCACCAAGCCAGATCGGCGCATTTGTTTTGACCAAGATGAAGGAGACTGCTGAATCTTACCTTGGTAAATCTGTTTCCAAGGCTGTGATTACAGTTCCGGCTTATTTCAATGATGCACAACGTCAGGCAACCAAGGATGCTGGTCGCATTGCTGGACTTGATGTCCAAAGGATCATCAATGAACCAACTGCTGCTGCTCTGTCTTATGGAACAAACAACAAGGAGGGTTTGATAGCTGTATTTGACCTTGGAGGTGGGACCTTTGATGTCTCCATTCTAGAAATCTCCAATGGAGTGTTTGAGGTTGGTATTTATAAAATTCTCATTCCTACAACTTTCTGTACCAAGAAAGATTGTTATATGACATTTCATTTTTTTCTGATCTGCTGATTATGTTGCTATCAGGTCAAAGCAACAAACGGTGACACTTTTCTGGGTGGAGAAGACTTTGATAATACTCTCTTGGAGTTCTTAGTGAGTGAATTCAAAAGAACTGAAGCTATTGATCTGTCAAAAGACAGGCTGGCTCTGCAGAGGTTACGTGAAGCAGCTGAGAAGGCAAAAATTGAACTCTCATCAACTGCCCAGACTGAGATTAACCTTCCATTCATCACAGCTGATGCCTCTGGAGCAAAACATTTGAATATCACACTGACAAGATCAAAGTTTGAAACTTTGGTGAATAGTCTGATTGAGAGGACTAGAGACCCATGCAAGAATTGCTTAAAGGATGCTGGTATAAGTACCAAGGATGTTGATGAGGTTCTTCTTGTTGGTGGAATGACAAGGGTTCCTAAAGTGCAGGAAGTGGTTTCAGAAATTTTTGGTAAGGCCCCTAGCAAAGGTGTCAACCCAGATGAAGCTGTGGCCATGGGCGCGGCTATTCAGGGTGGTATTCTCCGTGGGGATGTTAAGGAGCTTCTTCTCCTTGATGTTACCCCCCTTTCACTTGGTATTGAGACTCTTGGCGGTATCTTCACCAGGCTGATCAGCAGGAACACTACAATCCCCACAAAGAAAAGTCAGGTTAGTAAGTATGGCTTTGTTGTAAAAACTTAGGTGATTTTATGTTTGTCCCAGTGGATTATGGCCTAACAGTAATTAAATTGGCAGGTGATTGCGTTTGTTTTAATTTCATATTGTGGACTATAGCATTACATAGCTTTGTTCGGTACCTTATCTTTGATGATTTTACGATGGTTTCCTGTGAAGAGTCTTGTCCAATGCATCCAATGGTGGATGCTGCTGACTTCTACACTGTAGTTACAATTTTCATTCTACAATAGAACCTTATATGTTATAATTTGATTTTTTTCCAAGATATCTGACAGGATTTTATTCTTCTGATCTGTGTAATGTTAGCTTGTTTGCCATCTCCCATTCTCCCTTGGGGTTCATTTTATGGTTTAGGCCTCCTTAATTCTGGGTGTGCTTTCTGCAGGTGTTCTCAACTGCTGCTGACAACCAAACGCAAGTGGGTATCCGTGTCTTGCAAGGTGAACGTGAGATGGCAACAGACAACAAACTTCTGGGCGAGTTTGATCTTGTCGGCATTCCACCAGCACCAAGAGGCATGCCACAGATTGAGGTCGCATTCGACATCGATGCCAACGGAATTGTGACAGTCTCTGCAAAAGATAAGGCCACTGGAAAGGAGCAACAGATCACCATTCGATCCTCCGGTGGGCTTTCTGAGGCTGAGATCCAGAAGATGGTCCAGGAGGCTGAGCTGCATTCCCAGAAGGATCAGGAACGGAAAGCCCTTATTGACATCAGGAATACCGCAGACACTACCATATACAGCATTGAGAAAAGTCTGGGAGAGTACAGGGACAAGATTCCTGCAGAGATTGCCTCCGAGATTGAGACAGCAGTTGCTGATCTCCGCAAGGAGATGGCTTCCGATAACATTGAGAATATAAAGACCAAGATTGAAGCGGCCAACAAGGCTGTCTCAAAGATTGGGCAGCACATGTCCGGTGGCGGGTCTGGCGGTTCACAGACAGGATCACAGGGAGGAGGCGACCAGGCTCCAGAGGCTGAGTACGAGGAGGCCAAGAAGTGAAATTGCACGAGTTACAGTCGCCCTGCATCTAGAGATAGCAGCTAATTTTGAAGAAGTCGGGATACTAGGACCTTGCGCGCTGTAATAAGATTTTGTTCTACCCGTTTCCAACTAAACTAGGGCTTGTGAAACATGTCTAGTTCGTAGGGCGTGTATGACTTGGTTGCATTGGATCCTTCGCTTGAGGTTACATCAAGGCAAACTGGACGTGATCTTGTGATTTTGTACCATTTGCTCCCGAATGCTTGAAGGCAATTTTAGTTCCTGCTTGGAGTGATGCGTCGGTGGCAAATGTAAAATGCTGTTGCATGAAGTTTATCTGTTGGTACTGTGCTCATCGACGGGGATTGACTGAATCGTGCATAATTTGGACTGCTCTTTTCTATCACAATTCTGTGTTGCTTTTATATTTGGAAACACCACAGCAAGCAACCAAAGTTTTCAAGAAAAAAAAAACGCAGCAAGCAACCAAAACAAAAGCAGGAAAAAATTTAAGGAAAAAAAAAAGATAAAAGGCACAGGTCGAGAGAGCCCAGAGCCTTCGTAAGTCGAGGTTAGGGATGCCAACGGATAGATAATATCTTTATCATATTTATTTTTATTTTTATTTAGATGCAGATATAAATATGGATACCTCGAATACGAATATAAATACGAATAATATCAAATATACATATACGGAGTGAATACGAATTGAAACGAATACGGTCACGAATATTTATCAGAACATGAAAACCCCTTAAACTATACATCCAAAATCAATGAAAATATATAAATAGTTTATCTTATCAAAACATTCATGAAATCTAAACGAGCATAAAAATTTTTATCCACAATAGTCATACCATTGTACAGATTTTAAATCTTCGAATGCTAGTCCTAAATAATTCTTAATGGGTTTCTACCATTTGCATGCGACTAATAAATTAATTAAGTATTTAAATTTGTATCAGAATGATTTAAACGACAGTACATCAATTTAACTGGTACACACCAAATTTTAATCTACCGACGATACTAAATTTATTTTTAATAAATATAAATATTTGCTAGTGGTGTTTGTAATTTAATATGACTACAAAAATTTATCAAATAAGTCAACCACGCCACAAAAATGACGGAGTACCTAGTAAAAAATCTCATGAATAAAATTTATTTTCACTCACTTTTTCTTTCTCCTTTTCTCTTTTCTCTTTTCTCTTTTCTCTCCCTTCTCTCATTTTTTCCTCTGGCCAAAGCCTTCTCCTGCACACCAGTTCTTCCTCTCTCCATTTCTTTCTTCCTCCCCTTCTTATCCCTTTCTCCCCACTCTTCCTCCACTTCCCCAAGTCCCCCCACTAGATCCATCTAGCACTTGCGCCTCCCCTGACCTCCCATCCTGGTGCTCCAGTCCCGCATCTACCCAGCTCCGCCTCCGGCTTCCTGGCGCCGGCCGACGACTCGGCCCCCAGGCCGCTGCTCGGGCATGGCCTCATCCTGAACCCACCCCAAGCTCGGCCCCTAGCGGGCTTAACCTCGCGATGCCGCCTCCTACGAGCTCCACCTCCCTCCTGCAACTCGGCACCGCCTTCCTCTATGTCGTTGTTCGGCCTGGCCCCCAGGCCATCACCCCTTCAGTCTGGCTAGCCCGAATCTGGCCACCGCGCCTCCAGCATCACCAGTCTCCCCCTGGGTTGGTCCCACTTGGCTCAGCTCCCACCGGCGTCGCTGCTCCATGCTCCTCCTGGTGCATCAGCGAGGGTGCCGCCACCGCCTCGACGGCGGACGTGGACATGGCGGCGGTGGCGTGCCGGCACGCCTCAGCGAGCTCCATGGTAGCATGACAAATGTCGTCGGGGGTGGTGAGAGTGGCCGGGTCGACGCGGAGCAGCCGAGTAGAGCCGGCGAAGTTGAGGCACACAACGCGAGTGCGACGACATCGTGCGCACGCGTGGTGGCCTCGGTGGTGGCGAAGGTGCCAAGCCAGATGCAAATTTGTTGGGCCGGATATCCGGACTCCATCATTCTCGGATAGTTCAAGTCCGTATTCGTATTCGACGAATAGTGCGCTATCGTATTCATATTCATTTCTGAAAAAAAACAATTCGTATCCGTTTCCGATTTGAGACTATCCGAGAAAAATCTGAGCTAAAACATTATGTATTAAAAAATTATCCGAATCAATCAAAAACTATCTGATCAGTTTTCACCCCTAGTTGAGGTCCATTACACGGAGCCCACTAATAATCATGAATTATCCCCTCCCGCTCCCATCCGCCCCTCCCCCACCGATCCAAATCACAAACATGCATCTTTCCTAGACACGGCGATTGGTCTTGGGAGCAAGCGAGCACGGCCCGATGGAGGCCTGACCGTTCTGACTCGCCAAATAAATGGGCCATATCGTGCTGACCCACGGGCCGCGGTCCGAGCCCAGGCACGACCTACGGCCATGCCGTGCCGGCACAGGCACGATTAAGGCTTAACGGGCCATGTCAGTACGGTCGGCCCGTTAAGCCGGGAAAAAAGAAAAAATTCAGAAAGTCGTAGAAAATTAAGAGAAAATTGTAGAAAATTACCTAAAATTGCAGAAATTTATAGACATTGCTAATCACCAAGATAATTATTTTCAATAACATAATGAGTTTTATTAACTTGTTAAATTACATGAGATGGTTGTCTCATTAAAAACTTTGCGAAGTAAAAACTTAATTTAGGAAAACCTTGGTAAATAAAAAAGAGTACAGCCTATAAAACTCACTAGTGACTACATCTGAAGAAAAATATTGAAAATCCTATTCATTACTATCTAGATATAAATTCTCAAAAGATTCTTCTAAGTCTCTATTCTCTGTAGTATGTCGGAGTCTTGATTCAGATTATTCTCAGTCTTTGACGGTTAGAAGGATTTCGACCATCTCGTTTGAGAGACTTTAAGTTCAGCTTTATGAAAAAGTTCTAAAAAATATTTTTTCACCAACAACCCAATCATCCTTAGTAAGTTCAGGGTCTCTAACTAGGGTTCTACTAGAGTAGCTACGAGATTGATGACCTTAGGTGTGAAGGAAAACAGATAAGGTGCTCTTATATGGCAATATATGTTTAAGTATAAGGTAAGTAGATTTCCATCTACAGGCATGTCTAAACCAAATTTTCTAGGACAGATGTTCATTGCTACGCAAAAGCTCTTATATGTAGACATTCATTGGTTAGAACAATTAATATATGAATTGCATCCCTAAAAGAATCAATACACGCATTTATTTTTTTAAGCCAGATTTAACAAGATTAATAATATGACAAGCACAACGTTCATGCAGTAAGAAAGACTGTGCATAAGTGTTAAACAAAGAAGTAAGAATTTTCTTAGCCTTAATGTTTGCAGCTGCATTATCTAAAGTTATAGAAAAAATATTATCCGTGAGACCAAAATCTTCTACAACTTTAATAATACATTTTGCAATATTTTCAGCAGTATGTGAAACATTAATCAATTTAAATCCTATAATTCTTTTTTCCATTACCTAGTCATCATTAACATAATGAATAACAACACTAATATAATCCTCCCTAACCCTACCACTCCATATGTCTGATATCAAAGCAATAGAGAATGTACAGGTATAAAACATTTATTTTATTTTTCACAGCAATTGTTATAATATTTAATTGCATCTCTAATTGTGGTTTGCTTAGATACAACATTAAATCGAGTGTTATGAACAGTCCTAATATATTTTTGAAAAGCATTAGACTCACCAAAATTTAAAGGTAAATCTTGAGAAGCAATTAATCTATAAAGAGATTCCTGGGCTACCTCTGGGTTGTACTCCCAAGTACGTACCAAACCGTCAGGGTTATATTGCAGCTGCATTTGGCGCATTTGTATTCCTTGCCTTCTTTTGCAGCTTGCAGCATGCCGTTGCAGGTGACCCGTCCCACCTGAAGATTTTGCAGATAATTTATTACCAGAAATTTTACAAACAGCACACATCATCGAATTCCCATCATCGTCAGTCTTGAACTTCTTATCAAAATCATTCCAGACTCCTGATGTAGTAACTCTTGTTCTTTTTGCACCGTGCTATGGGTTGTACATGCACTTGTTGAGCCAGCAGAAGATGGATCGATTGTACCCTACGCGAGGCCGTCGCTTCTTCTAGCTCTCCATTTTGTTGTGGATGTAGACCTTCTGCGGATGGATATCCTTCTTGAAAGGATTGCATATCCTCCGCCGAGTGGCCGAATTCGGAGAGTTGAAAATCATAGTTCTCCATTGAATCAACTACAAAATGAAATAGTAAAGAATAATTAGCTTACTATTGAATTGAAAAATAATAGTAAAAAAATAAATAGTACAACACTATTACCTCTTTTGAAGCTCATAGAAAATTCTTTGAAGATTTTTGAATTTTCTGAATTTAGCACGAATTTCTCATTAATTTTGCCAAATTTACGCAAGCACTACCGGATTTTTCCACAGCTAAACAAAGAGATGAAAGTCAGATTTGAGGTGTGGAAAATGGAGGCCAGATGTCCCCCTATTTATAGAAAAAATCCATATTTTTTTGAAATTTTACTATTTTTTAAAAAAATTTACAACTCAATGATAAAAAAGGCTATATTCCATGGGCCAGGCCGTGTCGTATCTGCCGTGCTGGCCCAGCGTGCCGCCGGCTCGATCCAGACACGGTCCGATCAACCGGACAGTGTCAGCAAGGCCCGCTAGCTAAACGAGCCATGCCGAACGCGGATCGGACCAACGGTAGCGGACCGCGGGCCAGTGGCCACCTCTACTGTTTCCCCAGCCGCGCCGCGCCTCCAAACCCTATCCCTCGCGGCGTTGTCCACCACACGCCGGCCGCCGCGGGCTGTTCCCTCGTCTCCGCGGCCGCGAGATGCCTCCGACTCGTGGCGGGACCTACGTCGGTTGCTTGGTCAGATCGCTTGGTCAGATCGCGCCCCGTGGTCCGATGGCGAGGCCCGTCGGCAGCGGCCTGATCGGAAGGGAAAGACGTGGAGATGGCGGAGAAGGTGGCGATGCTGGTGGGGAGGAGGGAGAGACTAGCGCTGGCGCCCGGCGAGGTGTCAGGTCTAGTGCTTCGATGGAGTTTGAGAGGTGCAAGGGTCGGATCTAGGGTTCGTTGATCGAGTCCCAAGCGGAGGTGAAGAGATGGGCGCTGAAGCTTTGGCGGCGTGGCGGTTTTGTGGCGGCCGGACGTAGGGTTCCGGCGATGGGTTTCATGTGCGAGTGTAGCTAGGGTTCTGTGCGTAGAAGGAGGATGCACGTCGTAGTGGTTGGAGCTAGGGTCCTGGATGTGAGGACAGGTCGGTTTGGTGGGGTTCCGTGGACGAACTTGAGGTGGTGAGACGGTGGCGCCCTTCGAGCCAAAGGTTTTGGAGTTCTCCACGGCAACTGGTGTTGTGAGTTCTTCTCTCTCCAACCATCATTTGGATTGCGCTTTTTTTTATCTCAAATTACGAGTTATTGTCAAATTAGTTTCTTATTTCGTGCCCGTTATATACTTGAATTTCTTATTAGTTTCTTATTTCGTGCCCGTTATATACTTGAATGTCTTATATCTGAACAATAATGGACTGCTGGAGAAATTTTGCTTCAGTCTCTTGTGTCACAATGAAGTGCAGTTATACTTATACCATGAGCTCTTGCATGGTACTTGTTGGTTGTAGTGCTAGAAATTGGTCGTACTCGTTATTGTTAAATCACAATCTATGCGATTTGTATCAGTGAGTTCATATAGATTTGTAGGGAAATTCTTATAGTTTAATGAGTTCATATAGCTTTGTGAATGAGAACATGCTAGAAGTAATCATTTGTAGGTATAAACAAAAACCTATTGACTAATCTGGTTTGCACCTGAGAATGCTATTATCGCGCACCACCCCATGTTCTTATTTTGTGGCAACAGTGAGAATAGTAACAAAGCTTGGACAATTGCGTAAGGATATGATTGAAATAAGTATTTTCTGCTATCAATTTATACCTGTAAGAAAAGAGCAAGATGTGGTAAGAACACTCTACGAGCTGGAAATAGGAGAGGAATGATCTGACAGACTTACATTACCTGATTCAAACAATCTTATTGGTATAGATATGTCTAAAATGATGTAAATTGAACCGTGGGGTGATTCTAGAAAGTAACATGGATTGCCGGACACCTACAATCTTTTCTTACAATCATGTCCACTGCTTATTGCATGTCTCATCATTTTCCACAGCTTTGTTTTCTTTCTATCTTTTAATCTCATATAGAGTCCTGTCATATTTTTCTATTGGTTGGCTCAGTCAGTACTGTCATTTGCATGTGATTTGTCTGATTTCCCATTTGATTGAGATTTGGCAAAGTGCATCTCCAAGTTAGCGTATATTTTGCTCTACATTTTCTGTGCATCTTCTGAATGGACATTAGACCCTAAACTTGTGGATTTGTAGGTTTGTAGTTGTTTGATTTGTCATTTGGTTGAGATTTGGCGAATTTCTTCTCCAAATTAGCATATTTGCTATGCATTTTCTGTACATCTTCTGACTCGTGATTGAACATTCAAATGCGAAACCCGAACAATGAGCATCTGCAGGTTGGCAGAGTTTTTTTTTTTTTTTGCTTGGAGGTGATTGGGCATCTGCAGGTTGCCACGAACCTCGTAAGGGAGAGGAGCGGCCCCCGAACTCGAAGAGGAGATGCAACACGGCGAAGGGGCCGAGCCGAGGAGGGACGAACGACGGCGCCATGGCGGGGATGGAGGAAGCCCTAGGGCTACGACTGCGTCCACTGCCACGGTGGACGTCGACGTCGGGACGGGTCTTCGCGCCCCGCGAAGACGCGGCGTCTAGGGTTTCGCCGGGGGCGGCCGCCTCCATCTCCTCCACGCGGATGCGAAGCTTTCCCAAGTCGAGACTCGAGAGGGACGAGGGGAATAGGCTGCGTAATGTTCGTGTCGCGTCTGATTGAGTTGCCTGGGCCCGGGGCTCCGCTTCGCTTTCGCTTCTGGAATCCCAGCGACAGGCTGACAGGTGGGCCCGATCGCACAGTCTTACAGAGAACGCCCTTGTGATCGACAGGCTGACTGACAGGTGGATCCCTTCGTATCTTTCACCGAACGGGCAACGTGCTTCAAATGGAACATCGGAGCACAAACATGTATAGAACTTAGAACGCATAAATGTTAGCGTAGGCATGAATAATAGCGCGTACCTTGCGCTATACAAGCTTCAACAGAGCACTTAAATTTACCCTCTATAATTTATAGCCGTACATCACGTGTCAGACACAATCTCAAATATGGTGCTACTTGAGCAGAAATCAGCCCTACATCCCAAATCTTGGCTGGTACACGGACCATTCTGCACGACGGTACGCCGTGACTCAGCAGTCAATCGGTGGCCACACCGAGACCAAACGCCACGTTCATGTGCTTTACACGACAAGTCAAGCAATCAGACAAGGTGTGTGGCGCCTAACCGTTTAGGCCGTCGCACGTTTGCTTGGCTTGCAAACCGCGTCGGGAAGAAAAAACTAGCTGGCGCGCCTGAGCTGGCCTTCTTATCTTAGCAGGCTAGTCGGTGCCGGTGGTGCTTGCTTCAGCAGCCAAGAAAGCTAGGTGTCTCTCTGTTGAACTAAAATAAATTAGTTTATAGTTAAAATTATACTATAATTAGCTGAAATTACGTTGTAACTGATGATAGCTTATTTTGCGTAACTAAATTTTTAAAAAATCAAAAATAGAAAAAACAGGTTAATCTATCATGAACAACATAAACGAATATGGAAAAAAAACCAACAAAAAGGCTAGAAAATCTAGAAAGCTATAAAAAGATAAATTTTAAAAAAATAAAAAAATAAATCAAAAACTAAAACCTCAAGCTAAAATAGGCGGAGCCTATGTTCTTTTTGCTAATACTGCATTTTCTTCTGGAAACCCTAAGGAAATCAAAGTGGCACATGGAATGTTGAGCCCATTAAGGTTCTCACGACTAGAAGGTTTTGCTTTTGACATCTGGGAATCGATCGGCGAAGATGAGCCTGTCCTGTTATGACGACGCATCAGTGCAGTCAAACTTCTAGAATAGCAGCGTCATTTTCGTTTCGCAGAACGTCTTGCTACGAGGCACCCCAAAATTTTCGACGCGCGTACGTATGGCATTTCTCCTGGAGTTATTCCTCGGATGATGCTTGGTCAAACCAATAGTATGCACTCTGATCCAAAATTACTATTTGGATCTTCTGCGGCGAAAATTACGTGAGGCGACCTGGTCAAACGAGCCTTGTTTACATCTTCGACCCGCTGATTAGCTTCTGGTTTCTGATTTATTTTTTACTATTTATAAATTTCGTTTTTTTTCTAAATTTTTGATATTTTTGAGCTTTTTGTCGGTTCTTTTTTTACCGTATTCATTTGCATTGTCCGTGATGATCTAATATATTTTTTTATTTTTATTTTTTTTAAATTTAATTATATCAAATAAGTCACCTTCAGGTACAATATAATTTCAACTATAAACCACTATTTTTCAGTCCAACTGAGCGAAGCCCTTATCTGCTCTCCCAAGATTGAATCAACCAGGCCTCCTTCCCCTAAAAAGACACCATGCAGCGGCAGAAACATGCTCGATCAAACTAGTAATTGTGTACGCCCGTGTATTACGAAACCACCGCTTCCAAGATAGCGATTGCTTGGTAATAGGTAAGATGAGATAAGTCATCAAAGAAATGGAACGTTCTTGGCATCGAAGAAATGGATTAGCCTATTTTCCCGTCTCCTCTTGTTTCACATCACCTCTATCTTCTCACCTAAATTTCCCCCATTATTTGTATCTTGCTACGGATCTATGCGATTTCAATCTCTAGAATCATTTTGACAAGGTTGTCAGAATCGATAGGATCGTATTTTAGGATCAAATTGTAGAATATGAGATCCTATCTGATTCTACCAAAAATATTTTTTTCAATTTATCGTGTATTTCAAAAGTGATACGAATGTTTATTTGGTCATTTGATATCTAATTTGATTAATAAATATTTATTTTATTCATGACTAGAATCACGGTTTTAATTCTATATTAAGAGTTACGACTAAAGGAGTGATGCTATCAATACTATCATTATCTGGCCATTTTATATAAAAAAGGTAAAATAAATAAAGAAATAATCAAATTAATTTTTTTATCATTCTAAATCTTTAAATCTTAATATCTAAACTATTAACTACTTTGTACTTAACATAAAACTTGAATTAAAGGATATGACACAACTAAAAACCTAAGTTTTTTATAATATAGGATGATGTGTTATTCTATATGATTCTATCACTATTATACTGCGACTCTACACGATTCTACGATTAATATTGTAATTCTATTATGTACGACTGTAGATTCGTTTGATCTGTAATTCCTAGGAAAGGTTAGTCTACTTCATGAGTCTGTAATTGCAATCCGAAGTTGAATCGTCGAAAGAGAGGCCACCACGGCGACACAAAAAGAAAACGTGAAGGATAGAGACTTGTTCCAGAGTTGCGCACCGCCTTCCTTGCAAAGCAAACCAACCGATCATAATTCAGAAATCAGAACCGAAGATACCTACGAAACCCAGAACACTTCGCCGCTTGCGTACACGACCAAGAAAAATAACAACTCACAAGCACACGTGCTACAAACTCAAGCCACAAGAAATCTATATATAAAGCAACCGAGTAAAGGCTACTACTACTGCCAGTACACAGATTATTAACCTGATCTCTCACGAGCCATTGCGCGCATACACACAGTTGCACGTCTCCTCTCGCCACCGGTGGCCATGGAAGCGACCTTCATCTCGCCGGAGCTCCGCGACGCGCTCACCAAGGTGGCCGTGTTCGTGCTCGTCCAGGGGCTGGTCTACCTGATCCTCCGCAAGTCGTCGAACGTCTTCTGCAAGGACAACAAGCTGAGGTCCCTGAGCTTCCGGCCGATGCGGTCCATGAGCGTGAGGCGCGTGCTGGCGCCGCTCTCCGACATCCCCGTCGGCACCGACGAGCCCTCGCCTTCGCCGTCGTCGTCGCGCCGCCGGGCTAACCGTGAGAATTAATCGAAGTGCCTGAAGCGGGTGCTAGCTTCTGGTCAGCTAGGTAGTTTGGTCATTCTGAATTGCCATGGGTTTATTTGTGATTGATGGAAATGGTATTTGAGCTCCAAAGTAGATTAGTTGGAATCTTGTAGATATGTTGTTTGAATCGAAACTGAAATGGAAGGCAGGATTGTTTGATTCTTTACAGCAAGTTTGCTCTGTTTTTCTTGTGAATTGTTGAAGTGACGTTTCACACTTCATCTGTAATTTGTGGATTCTAATGCCCCTCGAGTAATTTGTGGATTCTAATCAAGGCACCATACCAGTACAAGAATACTATACTTTGAGATATTCAACTGAAAATTTACAACATTCCTAGCCAGCTCTGCTGTAATAAGGAGCTGAAATATAGCTTTATTGATCTGGAGAGGCCATTTCAAATCTCTATTCACACTTATAGTATCAATTGCACGGTTTAGGTAATTAGGTCACTTGTGCTTCTGGATCATTTCTCTAACCTCATCCATCACAAGCCATGCTTTGTGGCCTCCTATTACTTCTGCCTTCCATTCTCCATCCTTCCATAACTGCAAACGAATGTGCACTGCGCGATGAAAATTCCCCAACTCCAATCATATAAGAAAGGAAAGGATAAAATAGTAGAACTGTGAAAAAATGTGCTGTTACCTGTATAGTGGGCATTTTCTGAAGGTAGAAGCACAGCCAAATGGAGAAAAAAGGAGCATAAATAAAGAGAAGGGAATCAGATTATTGAGTTACATGCACCAACCAATTCACCCAAAAGCGTAAGTTGATAAGGAAAGATGGGCAATTCACTTATACTTCAACACCCCTCCTCACGTGTAGGCTTCCTTAGGCCTAATACGTGGAATAGAAGTGGACTGCAATTAATTTTTTCAATTGTGTCAGCCAGGTCTTGAGCTCGAGATCTCTTGGCTCTGATACCATATTGAGTTACATGCACCAACCAGTTCACCGAAAAGCTTAAATTGATGAGGAAAGATGCGCAATTCACTTATACTTCAACACAGATGATTTAAGAGTCATTCTAAATCAATGGGCATATTACGAAGTAAAGCTCAAATTTGCTGACTTACAGTTATATTCCCTCTTTTTACCACAGCCTGTGGAACTTTATTGACATCCACAAAGTAAAACCTGACTCTGCAAAAAAAATGTAAGGTATGATTTAATTCCACAAATCAAGAAATGGTTCCTGCACATTTCAAAATGTGGGTGGCATGTCAACTTGGAAGATCAATCGATTGGGTAATAGATCTCAATCTCAATATCACGAAACTCAAAATTGTATCAATCCAAGATTAATTAAATTATTTCATGGAAGAGAACTTAAACCAACCCTGGATATTCTCCTGCTATCTTCTCCAGTCTGGGCTTCAGATATATGCATTTCCGACACCAACTAGCCATCCTGGTAAGAATAAACTAAATCTCAACATCTGAGGAAATATGTTGTTTAGGGAATGGTTGAAGAGCAGCCCGCTAGTAAAACACAAGCACCTCACTTCTGCTCACATGACATCAAGATCTCAATTAGTGATCCTCCTTATAGGTCCTTGGAGCAATGACAAGTTATGCAGTTGGGTCAAATGAATTCTACTTCAGGGCAAAAACTTTAGGGCGTCTAGTAAAAGGTTTTAGTTACACTTTCAGTTCTAATGACCTCACATTGTCCACCCCCTTTCATTGTATAGGATTTCAGATGGCTCGTTCATAAGTGCCATTTTCAATCTTTCAGTGCCATTTGAACTGGACAGCCAGGGTATGAATCCCATTCCCAACAAAACTTTTACACCAATCATGGTAGTTTCAGAAACTCACAGTATCATGTGCACTCAGTAAAATCCCAGGAGTATTCCTAGCAAGTCCAGACATACTGCAACACTGCTGCTCGACTCACTAAGCACTGGCCGCAATTTCCCACTTCCCAGATTCTCATAGCACACATATTCTAATCGACCACAGACGCTCAGTCGCTCGCACAATAAATCATGAAAACGCAACACGTTAATCACAACGACAGAGTGAGATATGAGGCAGCGCGTTATCTGTAAGAAGAAGCGGTAGGTGATGCGGGTAGTACCAGTCGATGACGACGGGCTGCTTGTTCTCGACGGACCACCTGAGCGCGTCGTCGAGCTTGTCCATGGAGTCGACCTCCTCCATCTCCACCGGCCGCGACACGTCCCAGAAGCAGGCCTCCGCCCTCACCGCCTCCCCTCGCCCCTCCTCCTCCCCTCCCGCACCGCCGCCGCCGCTCCAAAGCCACAGGACCCGCGCGGCCACCCCGCCGACGGTCGAGCAGGCGGCCACGGAGGACGGGGGCGGCGGGGCCGCCGCAGCGGCTTCCCGCAAGACGCAGAGCTCCCAGCAGAGCACGCGGGGGCTCGGCGCGAGGAGCGCCATTGCCAGCTTCCTGGATGCGGCGCTGTCGCTCAGAGATGGGGTGGTTGTGTTCGAGATGGATGCGAGGTGAGGAGCAGAGGAATAGTAGGACTGTTTGAAGGAGCGGCAGCGTGTCCGTATTCCGTGGGAGCGTTGGCCTATGGGGCCTACCGGATCGTAAAATATGTCTGACATTTTTGCGTGCGACTACTCGTCACTCTGTCGAGCTCGCGGGTCTAGCTAGCATCCGATTGGTATGTTATGTGCGCTGCACATGGGCCTCGAGTCTCGGACACATCCTATGCTTCCAGCCTTTTCCTGCTACCTATGGTCCCACTACGGCGCTTCTCAAAAATGGAACTGCTCATAAAAATTACATTGTAGTCATTTATTCTTCGCATTTGCCCATAGACATCTGGTTTCTCAAATCTAACCCCCTTTTTTTTTGGACCTTTCCTACCGAGCTTCTCTAGCTCGGCAGGTCACCGGGCTGAATTAGTGTGTATACTTAATTTGTGCTGATCATATTTTAATTAATACTAGTCACATTTAATTAACATGATTATGACTTTTTAGTTAGCACCAATCATGGACATTAATTTTGCTGCCGTGTGGGGGTGTGGAGCTACTGGAGCTCAGCAGGTTTAAGAATGAGGCTAGATTTTCAAAAAAAAATGCCTAAAGGACAAATTAAAAGAACTACAATGATATTTCGGAAGTGCTATATAACATTTGCATGATTTTTAGAGAGAAATCAGTAGAATTTCTCACCTTTGGATGTGCGCAAAGAATCGTGCACCGCCACCTCCACCTTCTTCTCTGACGACCCTTCTTCCTTCTATTCGGTGACTCCTTTCTCCTCACCGGCGAGCCCGAGGGGGAATCCCGTCCCCCGCGCCTATGGTTCACCATTCCCCTCGAGCATAGAGGGTGGGGGCGGTGGCTCGACAATGGGCGGCGGAGGGGGCGACGAGATGGGTAGGAGGGTGGTGGGCGGTCTTTGGAGGGCGGCGGTGGCAAAGGTAGTAGCTTTTATGTTGGGTGGGGTGGCACGGAGGGAGGGTAGGGGTGGCGTGGCGGCGGCAGGAGCCGCCGGTAGTGGGTGATGGAGGAGGGGCGGGGGTGGCACGGGAGGCGTCTGGCTGCTCCGACGAGAAAAGACGGGGGTGGTGGAGGAGGAGGCGGGCGACGCCGGCGCGGAGAGGGCGACATCGGCGTGTTGGGGGGTGGCGGCGGTGGATCGACGGGGTAGGGAGGGAGGAGGAGTTAGATTTGGGATTTTATATCTGGTGAGTGGGAGATGATCTGGCCACTTGATTTTTAATCCGATGGTTACAAAAGTGATTGATTTTAGAGAAGAAAATAGTCAAAAGTTATATAGACAGACTCATGATATTTATATAAACAGTTCCCAAAACTAATCATCTAGGTTCTTTGCTCCTTTCCACGGCGGTTCGTGGCAACGTCGGCGAGAGGCTCCTTTTAAACCGTTCTCGTAATCTCATGTGCCCAGGGCCGTCCTCCTTTTAGCCCTGTACTGTGTTCGAACCGATGTCCTTGCATAGCTGCTGCATGCTGCGTGCCTGCGTGCATGGCTTTAGCGGCATGCTTCGCCTCTGCGGTCCCACAGTAACCAAATTAACAAAGGCACAACCCCTTTGGTAACGCGTACTCCACGGATCTTTCCAATCCACAGCTTTCGTGTTTCATCTGAACTTCGCAAGAAATGACCTGGTTCTGATCATTCACTTGTACTAACAAGAAGCGACACTGCCATTATACCACCTACTTCTCAGTTTGTAAGTTGTAATGTAGATTTTTTTCTTAATTTATGTAAGAAAAGAATTGTTTTATGAAATTCTTACGTTTCCAAACGGACCTAAAAAGTACCTCGACAGTACACTCTCTACACTCTAAATTCCCTAGTGTGTGTTCCCTATTCACCTGCATCTGTCTCTCGTTCTGTTATGCGACCATGGATACGGTCTATTTCTGGTATCGATCGTAGTATCTAACTTTTCGAATGGAACCCATCTTTAATTCTTCATTTTCAAGAAGATTACGGATAAGCATTCAATCGGCACAACAAAATGATTTGATTTGAAAGAAACGCCGCAACAAAATACTGTTGTTGGGCCATAATCGAATCGATCGTGGTGTTTATGATGATGCTAAGGTCCTGCCTGCCTAACGAGAAAACGAGAGAGTAGAGAATAGACTAGCCACGGAAGAAACAATGGCGATTGGGCCCCACGAATGCAATGTGGAAAGAATAATTCGAGCTCTTCATGCCAAAGCTTAGCATATGTTCGTTGCTTTCAACTGGATCTCCAGATAAACCAGGACCGTAGTGACCAGCCAACCCCTCTAGTGCACCTTTTTTGTACGTGGGCTTCATGGCAAACATGGCAAATACTACTACATGTTAGTCAAAAGGAGGCAGAAAAAACTGCCTGATTACCAACGCAACAACGAGAGTTGCAAATGTTACACTGACACGACCGAACTCTTTGAGCCTACAAGTGAACTAATACCTAACCCTTTACCAGCTTCCTCATCCTCAAGAGGCCACCTCCTTAGCTTCTTATCATCCAATCATGCGTGCGTTTACTTGTAGTTCCACCTCCTGTGGTGTTAGGCTCATCTTCACAATTTGGCAACCCGTGTACTTTTTGCCGGGATCTTTTTTGCCGCGTCGAATCGGTTAGAGTCAGTTCTTTTTCTTCGAAGCTGACGGTTTTTGATTTTTGTTATAGTACCTAACTTTTAAACAGAGTATTTTCTTAAGACGATGTCTACAAGTTAAACGATGTACATGTTAAAAGTCTAACATCTGTATCATCCAAAATCGCAAGTGAGTATCTCTCTCCGCAATCTGCACCGTAAGCAGTCAAAATTCGAAAAACTCAACCAAGAACCATAAGCTGCAGCCGTTGCCAAATAGGACCTTAGTAGTGTGTTAGTGTCTAATCTGGATTACGGCCGGGGTTGGCATTCGATCGGTTAAGATGCTAAGGCTGTTCCTCAATTTCTTTGATAAACACTCACCTGAAAATAACTAAAAAAGAACTACAGGATTGCATTGCAACATGAGAAGATCAACCTGATTGGTCATCGTCCAGTTTTATGTCAGCTAGCTATGCAGTAATGCAGAGTCGTCCCTCCTATAAAATTTGCGACCTGTTGTAGTTTTTGGCGTGTGCGGATGGTCCAACTGCATAAACATGGCTAACCTTATATAGCCCATAGCAATTAGGCACACTAATTATACAATGCAATTATATCACTTCAGATCAGAGCACCTTGAGTTCATTCCCCCCTAAATCTGACCGGCGCATTCCACGTGATCCGATCTCACTCATTTTCAGAGCTGACACGTACCCGGTTGATTTGGGTTATTACACTGGAGATAAGGCTCCGCTCCAACTGACTTACGGCTTAAATTTTTGATTATATTTTTTGGTTTATAACTAAAATGACACAGTAGCGACTGTTAGCTTTTTTAATAAAAAAATAAAAAATAGAAAATATTATTATATCGCCACAGACATAAAAAAAGAATAAGAGGAAAAAAAAAGAAAAGGCAAAAAAGCTAAAAAATCTTAAAAAGTTAAAATAAGTCAAAATTAGAAGCTGACACATTTCAAATAATTTCTGATTTAAATAAATCGAATGGCAAAATAGTACAGAACCTAAAACCGTTTAAAACAATGTTGCTTTGACACTAGTACACTTGTTTTATTGCTCTTTAGAAACGCCTACTGCTAGTGCAGTAGTGCTAGTTGCGTGCGAATAAACAACTGTGCATGCTTCTGTCGTCAGAACGCCAAATGCTCAACGGCAGTGCTTTGGACTGGATCGCCGAGACGAACGGGGCAGCAGGGTCGCACTAGTACGGCAGCTCATGCGATGGGAGTGAGAAATGGAAACGGCATGGGTGTGCCAAGGCCAAACAGTCAGAGCACTTCTATATGCGCAAGTGGACGCTAGATCTACACGATAATGTATTCAGAGAAGATTCTTACCTGCTGTTCTGTTTCGTTTTCCATTTAGAGGAAGTCAATGATTTCTGCTGTACTTCACCATTATGCAAGCCATGGATGGTAGTGATACAGTTGTGTTTAATCTCACTGTTAACATGCTTAAAGCCCTGCTCAATATAGCTTATGGCTTAAAGCTTAAGCTTATTTTTGCACTATTTATAATTTCGTCTTTTTCTGAATTTTTGATTTTTTTGAGTTTTTTTGTCGGTTCTTTTTTTTCTCATATTCGTTTGCGTTGTCTGTGATGGGCTAATATATTTTTATATTTTCAATTTTTAAATTTAATTATGTTAAATAAACCCCTCTCATTCTGATGTTTTTTTAGCCATTCTGATGTTTTCAGCCATAAGCTTTCAGCTTTCAGTCGAACCGATCATCACCTTGAAGTAGAAGTACTTCTCAGTAAGGGAACTTGGTTGTGGAGTAATTTAACGATTCAATGCCACCGTAAGTAGAGAAAAAAAACTGCATCGTAGTATTTGGTGATTTCCTTGTAAGGACTGACAGGAAAATAACCCTTTCGATCTAAATGTGCAAATGAAACTAGAAATTTGACATGTGGCTAAGCTCAACAGCTTGGATATGCCCATATCTATGAGAGACTTTCAACCCGTTCTTTTCAGCTCATAACTTATGATTTTCTCAAATAAATAAATAAAACGGTTTCTTTGTTGTATTTTCGAAGCGGCTTATCGAGATAGTCTTTTTGATATAGTTTATCAACTTACATATATTCGATTCGTTCACACAAACACCCACGTTAATAACAGTTAATACCAAAAAACATTAACTACAGCTGTATAGTTGTAAGTCTTAACCGAAAAAGAACAAACACAGCTCGAGACTCGAGACTCGAGACTCGAGAGAGAGAAACCCAACACATTCGGCTTCTGTTGATAGCCCGCACAATTTTGAATTCCCGAGCGATTCTCATGCGGTAACCCCGGTTTTCTCACAAAACCCAAAACGAGAGAGGTTTTGAAGTCCCAAAAGATCACGAAGTTAGTTGGTTTCGCTCCCAACCCGCACCCACGCCACCACGCGCTCGTCGTCACCACCACTACCTCCCTCGTCCGCCTCCGCCTCCTCCCTACAAAAGCCTTAAGCCTCCGCGGCAGATCATTCGCTACTCACCGCGCGTCCCTCTCCCCCCCAACGTCTCCGCTTCCTCCCCACCCTGGAAACCCTAACTGATTCCCTCCGTGGCCGCGCGAGTGGGCGCCATCTGATGAAGGGCGCGTGGAAGCAGGGCGGCGTGGCGGCAGCCATGGCCGATCACCTCGGGGGCGGAGGCGTCACCGGCTACGTAGTACGCGCGCGACGGGCCAGGCTGTGCCTCTACGGCCTCGCGCTTGCCTTCGCCGCGTTCGCCGCCTTCCTCGCCTTCGCGCCCTCGCTCCCCGCGCCCTCGCCCTCGTCGCCCGCCGCCGCGTGGTTCGATGGCTTGCTCGCCTCCGCGTCGCCCACCCGCGCGCAGGTCTCGAACTTCTTCTCCTCCATGTTCCCTGCCAACTCGTCCTCCCTGGGGCCTCCTGGCGGCGTCGCGGGGAGGCGGCGAGGACCGAGCGGTGTCGCGGCGAGGGGTGAGCAAGCGGGAACCAATGGCTCCAGTATAATTCGGCCCGGTGAGCGATCGGGAAGCGGAGACGGGATACCAAGCAGCAATGCGGGCGGAGTTCCCAACGGCAATTCCTCGTCTGGTAATCCTACTGCGGCGGTGCAGAGCGCCGCGCCGCCCAATGATCACACGCGAGGCGGTACCGCGGCCAATAATTCCACCGCGAGTGCCGTCGGTGGGGCTGGAGTTCCGAGCGGCGGTTCAGCCCAGAATGGCACAACGCCGAAAGGAGGTGTGCCTATTCTGATCAATGGCTCCGACGTGAATGCAAGTTCAGCGGAAGCCGGAGATGTCAGCGCAGTGAAAGCCAATGCAAGGAATGCGGCTGGGTCTACTCACCAATTAGGCACTGGAATTGCAGCTTACAGCAATGGAACTGCTGTTCCATTCATCAATCAGACTAGGGGTGCAGTTGCAACGGTGATGGACGGTAATGGAGCTGCGTCTCAGATAAGCGGAGCTCCAGGCAATAACCAGACTGTCCTGATTCCGCCGGCCGCAAATAATCAGAACCAGACTGGAAGCAGAGCTGCTTCAGGTGGAAGCAATAGTACAATGAATAAGCAGAAGGAATCAACTGCTACTCCTCAGGGGAGCGCTAGCTTGGTGAAAGATCATTCAGCACAAGCGATCACCACAAAAGCCAGTAACAGCAGTGTGGTGCCGATAATTGGGAATGGACAACCGGCCGAAGAGGCTGCTAATGCCGGTGGTGAGAAAAAGATTCATTGGATTGAGGCGATGGCCAGCTGCGATATGTTCTATGGGAATTGGGTCCGAGATGATTCGTACCCTCTCTACCCTGAGGGATCTTGTCCTCACATTGATGAGTCCTTCAACTGCTACCTCAACGGCCGCCCTGATAAAGCTTACCAAAGGCTCCGGTGGCAACCCAGTGGATGCAGTATCCCAAGGTGAGGAAAGTTTACTTGAACAACTGTGCAGTTTTGGTGAATTCAGTTACTTCTTGGTATGTGAAAGTTCAGTTATATGCTGCTTATTTCAGGTTGAACCCAACTGATATGTTGGAAAGGCTGAGGGGAAAGAGACTGGTGTTTGTCGGTGATTCTCTCAACAGGAACATGTGGGAATCCCTGGTTTGTATCTTGAGGAGTTCTATCAAAGACAAGAGGAAGGTCCTTGAGGTATCCGGGAGGCACAAATTCAGGGCCGAGGGCTCTTACTCTTTCCTGTTTCAGGTAGATGTGCTATGCTTTTCATATTCCACGGTTTGCTACGACTATAGCCCTGAGTGACTATGGCTACCTGAACTAATGGAGTTCCCAAAAGACCTGCGAATGTCAACTTCACTCCCCTATGCTTGTTTCAGCATTTATAATGAATGCTAATGTGCAAATTTCCCGTTGTCTAGGACTACAACTGCAGCGTGGAGTTCTTCCGCTCACCTTTCCTTGTACAGGAATGGGAGATGCCTGTCAGAAATGGAAAGAACAAGGAAACTCTTAGGCTTGACATAATCAATCACTCGTCCCCGAGGTACAAGAACGCAGATATCATAATCTTCAATACTGGGCACTGGTGGACGCATGAGAAAACTTCTCTAGGGTAAGCTATACATGGCACCATCTGATTCACTCAAGATCTGAACTCCATGTATACAGTCTATAATTCTGCTTTTCATGTGTTAGTCATTGATCTAAAGAATGTTAAATGTGCCACAGGAAAGATTACTATCAAGAGGGCAACCGTGTATACAGTGAGCTGAATGTCCATGATGCCTATCGGAGAGCTCTTAACACCTGGGCTAAGTGGGTTGATTCCAATATAAATCCCAAGAAAACAACTGTGTTTTTCAGAGGCTACTCAGCATCCCATTTCAGGTTCGTAGAGCCTTCTGTGAATTCTTGCAAGTTCAGCTCGATGTGCCATATCGGTTTCAGAGTAACTAATGTTTGGCAGTATGTACTACTTTTCTATTATGTAGCGGGGGGCAATGGAATTCAGGCGGCAGTTGCGACAAGGAAACTGAGCCAATAACAAACGATCAGTACCTTGCACCATACCCACAGAAGATGAGCATCTTGGAGGAGGTGCTCCATGGGATGAAAACACCTGTTGTTTACCTGAACATAACAAGGATGACTGACTACAGGAAGGAGGCACACCCTTCGGTCTACCGCAAGCAGAAGTTGACCGAGGAGGAGCGGAAGTCGCCTGAGATATACCAGGACTGCAGCCACTGGTGCCTTCCTGGAGTGCCGGACTCCTGGAACGAGCTTCTCTACGCACAGTTTCTGGTCAAACAGCATCAAACGCTACACCAATGAAGGCAAGTGCGCAATTACTTGCTCCTGTACATGAACTGTTGTTTGTTGTCAGATTTCGAGTTGTCTAGGATAATAATAACCCCACACGAAGCGGAAGGCAAAGCTGGTATGTGAGGTTAAGGATTTTGAAAATCCTTGCATAGAGCGAAGTAGGCAGTTAGTCAGAGCTTTCACTCTCAATACCAACACGAATTCTGTACAGGCTCATAGGATTTTATGATGTAAAGTCCATGTCTAGCTAGCAATAATCAGAAATAACGAATAGTATACTGCGTCAGATGGTATAGATTAGGAGGCTCTTTGTCTTTCATGATCCCCTGCCTTTCATGATTCCCTGACTGCTACTTTTTAGCATGAGGATGTTATATAGTATTCTTTGAGTTGATATTCGGCATGTTGAATACTAATAAGAAAAGTGGTACTATGGACATCTCAATCTCTTGAATCTCCTGAATGTTTAGCGCTTGATGCTGTGCGTCCTGATTTTATCGTCCTATGGAAGTTCCTGGTAAGCTTGTCAGATGTACGCACGGCACGGCACGGCCATCTATCAAGCCTGAATGTAGCATTATAGCAGTTTCAACTCGGGTGAGATCTCTCTGGGATAATGAGAAATGCCCACTGTTAAAACACGCCTGATTAATACTCCTAGTTTAGGCCTGTAGTGATATGAACTTCTGCACATTGCTGCCACTCGAGTTACCAATTAGGTAGATAGTCCAAAGCAGTTGTGCTCCCGAGATCGTGAACACCATTGCTGTCCGCTTTTGCCTTTTGGAGGAGATGTTGCAGATGTTATATATGTACCACCGTAGTCTGTAGCAGTGCTGTTACGGTGTTGTTGGAAACATCTATCACAAAGCAGGTTGTTGTCCGCTAGTGTTCTGGGGGAGGGCCTCAAAGAGTAGGGGTGTAACGGGTTGTATTCGGACAGGTATTATTTATACCTATCTTAATTTATATTTTTTCTTCGGATTTAGACTCGGATATGAATATGAATTTGGATTATTCGAATATGATACCATCGAGATGGATACATAACGGTTTCGGATCGGAAACGGATAATATAGACGGATAGTATATGTATACATAAAAGAAATATACATTGAACCATATATACCACCATCACTTCAAGCCTTCACCTAGCAATAAATTATCTAGATTACTTAAGTATGATAGCCGACACAATACAAGTTCAACGTAAGCGATAAATTCATACATAAGTTTGAAAACTGATACATTTATACATTAGTTTGAAAATCGATAAATTCATACGCAAGTTTAACATAAGCGGGGAGGTTTGGCGGCGACTGGTTAGAGGCTAGACTCTGGAGTTAGGTTAGGACTTGGGTAAAAACTAGGTTTGTTAGTGTCAATGATGGTTGACGGACTAAGCTGATTGGTGTACTAACTTGCTTGTCATATATCCAGTCGGATAGTATTCTGTTTACCATTTACCAACACTATTCGGTCATATTTTAACTCCCCTGTTTTCGTTACCATATCTGACAACAACTATTCGGTACCGATCAGTTTCGGTATCAAATACTAAATTACCTTCTCTATTCGATACCGGATCGATCGGGATTAACCTCATACCGTTTACACCCTACTTAAGAGAGCCTCTCCCCCATAGACTGATTCTCCTGTTTTACCCCTCCGCCCTTTGATTCTATGGACCATCTTGCCGCTAGCTTGTCTCTTAGGCTCTCTTCGTATTAATTTCTGCTTGTGGCTTTTATTTAGAAAAGTCAAAAATTAATATAAACACCTAGCTTCTGCAGCTTTCTCGCTATCGTCTCACTCCGAGGATAAGACAGATGGTCACGAGTGCATTACGTACCTCACTCCTCTCGCTCCCGTCACGCGCACCTATATCTTTCTCACTTTTTCCACCGTTTATCCACTCTTTTTAAAAAATCATTTCTTTCAACCATTACTATTTATTTTCAACCAAAAATTATAAGCCACAACTAAATACCATCAGCAAAAAAAAACAACACAAACGGCCACTTATTATGCTTGTGCTCTGTCTAACTGACGAATATAGGGTGGGTTTGAATCCATTTATAGCTTATGGCTTATGTACAATACTACAGTAACTTGTTTGAAATGGTGTGCTTTTTAAGGCGGGTTTTACAGGTCGTTTGTAGTAGACAGTGTACTAACTTTAATTATACCGGTTAAAATCGTATGTGACTATCTCTCTTTATAATCTCTCTTATAAATAAATAAATTTAAAAAAACTGCAAACGAAAAACTATAAGTTACATACCAAAAAATCCAGCCCGTGATCCTTTAACGCATGTGGTTGATGTGGTGTTTAGCAGCTGCTGTTGGTGAGTCCATTTAGCTAGCTAGCTAGCTGGGTTTGGAGCATTATGTGCTGCCTGTAACTGGCCTGTACATGCATGCCGACATGAGATGTATCCAGAATCTAGATGTGCGCACTGTCTCAATCAGTGTGGTGGACCAGATACTACAATATAGTTAGGACTATTTAGGACGGACTCACCAACGTGAGGTAAACAAAACGTGAAACAAACAGTATTATTTAAAATTAAAATAATTTATAATTGAACTATGTTATAATCTTACTAATAACACCACTAGAAAGTGTAGTTGTTTTTTTTTATCTTCATTCAATTTCTAAGTACTCTAGTCAATCTTATCCTTCTACTAGGGCAGCCATTAGGTTTCCGCATATAAGCTATGTAGCGTTGATTAGTTATGGGACCTCCACCAGTATTTGCACTAAAACATCCATGAACAGATAATTATAGTGATTGAAGGAATATGAGCTGATAAGAAGTAATTCCTCTCTGGCTAGAAACTACTGTTAGGTAATTTAGTGATTTAAGAAATATGCGCTAATAAGAACTCGCAAAAGCCTCGAAAGCAGGTCGATGAGCAGCCATCTCATACGTACAACATCCTGTACATACATATATTGGTTTAAACTAGGTATGTAGCATTAGTTTCTCTAAAGCATCTCCATAAAAGTAAGGAGATATTACCAAGAGACCATATGTCTGATATGAATCCACAAAGAATGTCTGCAAGTAGCTCTGGGCACATGTAATTTGGTGTTCCCACAACATAAGAAAGCATCGGGCTAAAACATAAGATTCTGAGAACAGAAAAGGCATTAAGCTAACATATGTATATATTATTAGAACATATAAGGAATTAAGGGTGGATCGATATGCGCTTTTCCATGCAAGATTTCAAAACAGAAAGCAATAGAAGCAGGGGCGAAGCCAGGATAAATGGTCACTGGGGTCATGACTTATAGGTTGCAACAATATAATACCATACATAACATCAAATCGATAAAATAACAATGGGATACTATGACAAAATAAATTTTTACAACAGTAATTACCTACTATAGGTTCCCTCTACGACTACGATCCTCCATCTTGTGAAAGCGAACAATCACATCGTCGATTGGAATTGTGGCTAGAAATCCTTGTTCTACGAAGCATATGATACAATCATTCATAAATCCATCTCCAATACGATTTCTCAGTATTGTCTTCACAATTTTCATTGCTGAAAAGCACCTCTCCACCGATGCAGTGGCGATAGGAAGAACTAGTACTAGCTTGAGAAGCTGATAGACCAAAGGAAAAGCCAAATGTTTATTTGTAACCACCATCAACTTAGCAAGCTCAGAAATAGTGTTCAAGTTGGCAAATCTTTCATCAGCTCGCATATTATCAATGTAAATATTAAGCTCACGATCAAGATCCTTCAGTTGTGTTGAATTGAAATCAACGGGGTATGACTTAGCCAACTCCATTAAACTCTCAGATTTGAAAGCCTCAAAAGAATTATTGGGATTGAAAGCAGCAATATGAGTAATCAATTGAGAGTTTACCTCATTGAAACGATCACTAAACTCGTAGTCGCAAGTCAATAATTGGGTTCAAGCAATCATATCTATAATGTTGATAGTTGGTGACATTGGTCTTTTTTCTTGGCTTATGTCGATCAATATATTCCTCATCCATATCCAACTTAGGAATGTCATATTCTTCACAAAAGGAGTACACAGTCTGCAATAAAGAATCCCAACTATCATCCCTAATTTGCTGAAACTTCTGCTTGGTTAACTTCACCTCTAACATGGCCTCAAGGATGTCTTTATCTTTCCTCTGCAAGGACAGTGACAAAGAATTTGCATGTCCTAAAATTAGCAACATTAAGTGCAAGTGAAACACAAAGTCAAAATCCTTGAGATAGTCTAGGAGACCACGAGCTTGGCGTCTCTTTGCATCATTTGGACCTTCTTTTTCAACATATTTGAGCACCTCAATAACTTCAGGGAATAGATTGCTTAGGCTCTTGAGGGTTTTATAATGAGAACCCCAACGAGTCTCTCCAGCTCTTTGAAGTGATTGTTCTTGATTTAATCCAGTTCCACTACTTAGTTGTCCACTACCTATGGCTTTTCTAACTCTCTTATGTTGATTTTCTCGAAACATATCTTTACGTTTGCAAGAAGCTCCTGCCACGCTAAGCAATAGGGATACCATGTCAAAGAAATCACTAGCATCATCATTCTTTTTAGCCACAGCGACAATGACTAACTGTAGTTGATGGGCAAAGCAGTGTATATAATATGCTGAACTGTTCTCTCTTGTGATCAAAGCCCTTAATCCATTGAACTCACCTCTCATGTTGCTTGCTCCATCATAACCTTGTCCTCTAATTTGTTTTATGCTCAAGCCATACTTAGCAAACAAATTATCAATGTTAGATTTCAGACATGAAGTCGATGTCTCTTGCACATGAACAACAGCAATAAGTCTCTCCTTTATTATCCCAAGCTTGTCAACATACCGCAAGACAACCGCCATCTGTTCCTTGCCAAACACATCAGCTGACTCATCCACTAATAGGCAAAACACATCCCCACCAATTTCTTCAACAATAGATTTTACTATGATCTGCAAAAAAATAAACAAGTAACAATTAGATTATCTTTATAGACTGTGAGAGATAACATAATTTGTAAAATGAAAATAATATGATAGACTTCTCTTACCTCAGCAAAACAATTCGCAATGTCCCTTTGAATTTCTGGAGCAATCATCTTATTATTTTTGGGAGCATTACTTCCAACAGCTTTCTTTACTTTGTCATTTTCATTTGCCAGAAGTTGTACCAACTCTCGAAAATTCCCTTTATTTGTGGATTCCTCTGATTCATCATGGCCACGAAAAGCTAAGCCTTGATGCAACAAGTATCGAACAACTTTAATGGATGTCTTCAATCGAATTAGATGTAGCTCTATAGTGATATTACTTTGCTTGTTTATAGCATCACTAATCGACTGGCCGGACTTCAACAAATTGCTGGCTATAAGAGGTTACGGCAAAATCGTCGGTGTCGGTCGACCCCGACGCGTTCACGTAGCTTCGCCACTGTTCCCGGCGAGCTTCGATCCGGCGGTGGAGGGGTCGTTTGTCGGGTGGGACGAGTTCGTCGAGCACAGGGCAAAACCAGGCTAAGCCTAAGTGGCTAAGTCTGGACCAGCTGCTTTTAGACTTGTTTTGGCTTTAGTTTTTATCTTCTCATTTATTTTTCATTATTTATATTTTTTTAAAATTTTAGTATTTTTAGTTTTTTGCCGGTTCATTTTTTCTTCGTATTCGTTTACGTTGTTCGTGATGAACTAGCATATTTTTTCTTTCTATTTTTAAATTTTTTTAAATTTAATTATATTAAATAAGTTACTCTTAGATCTAGTGTAATTTCAGTTGTAATTTTATCTAATTCTTTAAGGCGACTTTATTTGTTCTTTTTATTTTTTATAAATTTTATATTAGCTCTGATTGAATAGATACTCTAAGATCTGATTCCACTGCTGGTCGAGAACATCCGCGACGTCGCGCTCCATGCCAGTGGTGGCCATGACCGCAGCAACTAGTAGATAGAATGATCAGACACTGATTTTGCATGGATCTGACGGGTTAGTGGTAGTGTTTACCGGGTGAGTCGTGCGTGCTATGCTCGTAAAAAGTAAAAACACCTACGGTTTGGTTTGATTTTGGCAATCTTAACCTCAGTACTAAACGTGTAGTTCAGATATCTTTGGATGGAGAAACGACCTTTCGAGAGAACTGCACAAGGGAACATTGTATCATCTGACTTGGAAAATTCATGTAGTTATTGCAGCGTCGTATGTCTTTTTAGGATTCCAAGACGTGCGTGCCACAACATACATAGAAATTAATCAGAAACCACAAGATTTCGAGAGCACAAAAATATACTAACCTACTTAACGTGCGCACGTGTATCCATGAAAATTATTGATACACGTGAACGGAGACCACAAGATTTCGGAAGCACAATAATATGCTGATCCACTTAATTTGTGTGTGTGTATCCATAAAAATCATTGATGAGTGTGCGAATCTATAGAGTCAACCTGATAAGGTTGGGATGCACGTTAACGTCCCAGCCAATAGCCAACTGAGCAATGCTTAGTTCTCTGTAGCATCGAATGTTAAAACATCTTTAGTATATTGAACCGATATTGATTCAAAATCATGCCATATAAGTATTCTAGAAACTAAATTTGTTTTTCTCTAATATATTGAACGTATTTCTATTAATAACGAGGACCCACGTTACTTTAAAAATTCACATAATGATAGTACTCTCTCAACCATACTCTCTTCTATATAGTTGTTTAATGCTTATATAAATTATTTAATATTTTAAATCGACTTCTAAGTAAAGTCTATATTTTTTTGTTAGAATCAATCCCTCCAATATATTAAATCGATTTAATGCACTCTTTCTTCTCACTTGAACCCACTAAAACACAAATAATCTTAGATCTCGAGCAACAGCTTGGTGATCCGATCGATCTATAACTGGGAGCTGGGCCACAAGTTTGGCCAGACACTTAGGAGGATGTGATACCTCAGGTAAGCATATTTGCTCTAGTGAACATACAGGCAATGTTTCATGCTAAAAATGAAACAATTATGCATAGAAAAGCTTGCATCTCATTATATACAGGTGCTTAGTTCCACGACTCAGGAGCTACGAGATGCTTAGTTCCACGACTCAGGAGCTACGAGATCAGAGAACTGTTAAGCCAAAAAATATAGTAGCCCCAGGCATTACATTCCGCCAAGTAGGCAGACGCGAGAACTTCAGGGCTCTAGCAGCTGTAGATGTAGAATTGTAGTCAAAAGTTACAGCCAATCAAGTAGACATCACCCCCTCTGCCCATGCTGAAATGCAACATGAGACCATGTCGGGATACGATAGGATTCTTCGCTCAACCTTGACTTCTCAGCTCGCTTCAGCCGCCTTTTCCTATACCTCCATGCAACTTGAATACGCGTTGCAGCAATGGTTCTCCAGTAGGGAGATTCGTACCTGTTGAATGCAGTTGCAGCAGGGAGGTTCAAACATCAGTCAACAGAGTAATACAAAGGAGAGTTGAATGTCAGAAAATGGGAGTTGTTCCTAGGCCACAACAACCATGAAGTACGTAACAAACAAGGTTCAGACAACAGGCACTTTTGAGTGTACCATCCACATAGATTAAGATAATCAAAACAACAGCCTCAACAATTCTAGTTGAACATGAGTAACTTGCGTTCTGTTAAGCAGAAATGTGATGATCATATAATAAATTAAACATAAAAATGGCTACCTGATTGCCCCCTGCACCCGTGGATTGCGCAAGAACCGTGCAAATTGTGAAGTAACTTCTTCGAGATCACTTGCTCTAAGTACAAAAGCTTCAACGTTTGTTAAACATGTTACAGTACGTATAGCAACCAAGCGCATACCATGAAACCTGATTTTCCCGCCATCTGAAACAATAGCAGCCAACGTGATGTCACAATTATAAACCATGGAGAACAACAACAGGCAGACAATGCAGAAATTGCAGACCTCTATTCACTGAAGAGTGTTCCAAGTACCATGTGAGGAGCTCCTCTCCACATACATCTCCTTCATGCAAGGGAGCCTTGCTTCCATCTGCACTAATACTTTCTAGCTTACCTCTCACAATGAAGACCATTTTTTCAACAGGACCACCTTGATAAAGAATGTCACTTCCGCTAATATATAAATTTTGCCTTAATTTGTCACAGATAGCATCCAAGATAGGCCAATCCATCAAGGTGAATAATCGGACCTACAAAATAATTATATACTCAGGGATTCCTTGAAAATTATAGGGGGGAGTCATTATGAGAATTCATTTTATAGGCATGGATCATGTAACTAAGGTGAGCCTACAAAATGAATGAACAAATACAGATCCCCCCTCTAATTGTTCTGTTTATACTCAGTGTTCTGAGGTCTCTAATTGTTCTGTTTATACTCAATGTTCTGTTTGAGAATTACCTTACCCTCGCAAAGGTGAGGAACCAAAACAGTTCAGGCCTAGGATGGATACAAGCTCAAAGCTAGCGACAAATATGGTATAAAAAAAATTAAGGAGTAAATTGCATTAATAAATGCATGCCAATGTGTTATAGAGTAAATAGTTGCAATCAAGTTAGAAACAAACCTTATTAAGGAATCTAAAGAAGTGCCGGCGTATGTCCCTTTGGATATCTTCTGGTAAATTCATTAAAAGCTCCTCTTCATTCACTCCTTGAGTAGCTGCCCAGGTGAACCTTTCTGCACATCTAACCCTCCTGTACATTTAATCATTTATAAAGGTCCACATGTTACAATCTTCGTGTGCAAAAATAAAATACTTGGTGATTATAATCCCAGCACAACTTCCAAACCAGATTTAAGGGTTCTCATTGACATTATTGCCATGAGATGGTACATATTCCGGTCTTTCCGGATATGGAGGCTTAACTACTTATGTGCCAATTTGGAACGAATTAAATAATTGTGTTATTTCTGTTAAAATTTATCCGCAAAATACAGCACAAATTTCTTCTCCCCCACAAAACAAAATCAGATATGTGATGCAGATCATTGCTTTCATGAAGATTCTACTTCAAGATAGTTTTTCATGAACCATGACATGATCAGTATTTGACTATTAGTGAATTGTTATTTTTGTTTGAGTTGAAGAAACATCACAAAAAGGGAAAGGCAAGTTCTAATGCATTGCCGCATAAAAAAATAGATAGCATGGCAAGCAAAGAAACAGAATACCAACATGTCCAAAATATAGATTAGCTTCACCTGCCAAAAAAAGAAAGGAAGAGAAGAAGATGCGAAGGGCTACTGTTTGTGGTACAAGATCAAGAAATATGCAAATAACCATATTTGGTTTAGAAAGTTATATGGAGGAACCTTCTCAAATCTTCAGGCAGACGTCGATGGCTCATCCACTGCTCAACATCACGCCGTCTAAGTTGCATTTCTAGTTTCCTGTGAAAAGACAGAGAGAGAGAGAGCTTCATACATCAAGATTCAAGATTACTACAACTACTTGAACTACTCTTTTTATCATTTCATGACGTACACTAATGCAATAACTAGCATGAGTTTCCCCGTGGAAAGGTAGAATAAGCATATTTGGTACTATGGTGGGTAATATTGCAGGATAAAAAGGCAGCAGTATAACCACATACCGTCTTCCAAGTGCTTGGAGAAAATTTTGCATGTTCCCGATAAGTAATGCAAAAAGCAACAGTCCCAGACCAATAATAGCCATAGTGAACAGTACTTCCCATGCAAAGTAACTTGGGACAACATTGCCAGCTAAAGTACTTATTTGCTGAAATCAAACCATTTAAGTACAAGCATAAAGTCAGCGATAACCTAAAATTCTCTAGGTTAGGATGTATGCAAATAGAACTAAACCTCACTAGTCAGTACAGTAGGTAAGAAAAAGTAAATATAGGAAGTACCATGAGGAGAGGAATCAAATGCAACAAATGAGAACCAAATGAAATGAAATAACATGAGTGACATAAGTCAAATACCTGAAACCCCCAAAATAATGAATATATATAACGTTTAACGGCGCTGTGTTTTGTAGTAAGCAAAACAGCTTGCTCATAAATCCCATACTGGAAAGTACCATCATCTCCAGTGTTAAAACAAGCTGTTGAGGCTGAGTCATTGAACCACTGCAGCCTATTTTGTTCATTCTGCTCCCCAGTACCAGTGCCGCGTCCGCAGTCTATAAAAACATCACAATATGGGATGTTTGATACAGAACAAGCATCTCGTAGACATTGGTTAACCCTCTGTGAAAAAAAATGAAACAAAAGAAAATAGTGTAATTGATCTCTATTTTAATTAGGGAATTTTTATAGTACATTCTACTGGTAGTAAGAGGGTGGTAGTAGAAATTAAATCTGACCATTGATTTGTGAGGGTATAATAGACTTTTCTTTATAAATCTATTTTTTCACGAGGGTATTATAGACTTTTCCTCCAAATCTATTATTAATTACACATGGTAAATTATACTACATGGTGAAACAATTGAAGAGTTTCCTTCCAAATCAAACAGCCTCTGCTTGATTACAAGACAAAAAAATGGCACTGCAGATTTATTTACAGTCTGACATGAAGTCGGTCCTCCTTGGAATGAAAGAGCAATTCATCTCATACGGCAAGGGTCGGCTCGTGGTGAACGGTGCCGACAACGGTGGTGGCCGGATGGAGAACCCATTCGGCGTGGCGTCCGACTGGAAGAGCCATGTCCTGGTTCGTGGAGCTCCCATGTACGATGCTACGGAAAGTTTGACAGGGCAGGAACTTTTGTTCTGAATAGTTTGATTTTTTTGGCATTCAGATTTCAGATTCCATTATCTGTCTGTGTAACATCACATTGTTGCCAGAATGCTCTCAAGTAAAAATCCAAACTCCAATCTTCATGACCAGAGATTAAACTCATCATTCTTTCAATTCTCCACTCCAAGAAATCCTATATTTCTCACATCAAAACTGCAAGAATCTTATATGACTATTCAGATCAAAACATCGTATCGATACAACAAAAATTCATTGCACGATCAAAGCAGATTCACTATCTCATAATCTCACCCAATTGGGCATCGCAATTAGCATCTCCTCCCAAACATCAGTAGGATGCTCTAATTTCACAACCTTCCTAACAAGTTCGAACACCTTGGCCGTGTCATCGGCCGCCAGAGAGGCCAATGTCAGACACGGTGCCAACGCTCATCGCCGTCGTCGACGTCAACCGCCGGACTGACCACAGGTCAAGAAAACCCTAGTGGGTGTCCATGGCCACAAGCATGTTGAACGTCACGTACGTCGGGGGCAGCTCGCGGGAGCACCAGCCAGAGCCGTGCATGCTCGTGCAGCGCCACCACCTCGTCGGCACCGCCGATGTACCTCCCGTCCACGAACAGCCATAGTGCTCGTAGAAATTAATCTTACACGCGCTCGTAGAAATTAATCTTACACCATAGGTTCTTTTTACAATTTCACCCTTTTAGAGATTCTACTGTTAGTATTGTGAGTGATAGTATAATTAAATCCTAACTAATCTGAACTATTAGATCGCAAAGATTGGACGGCTCGTATTCAGTTTAAGGTACCGTAAAAGAGATCTTTAATTACTGTCGCGTCAACTGTAAAATTAAGTATATCTTGAGTAAGTTGAAAACATGATCAAGGTTTATTACCGAATAAGTTGTGCTTGTATGTACAACACTGAGCATATTACAAATTAAATTGACCAGGTGTATACAGATATTTTGATCACATTTTTCGTCTTTAAACGCCATAAAATCAGACCATATACAATTGAATGCAACTGGATGTGCCTTCAGAACTGTTCTTTAACAATGTGGACAAAAGGTAATTTTTCTCACTAGTAAAATGCAATAAATAAGCCACTGGTATGATTCTCCAAATTTAAACATTTGTTTGTGCATCAATACATGTGATAATTGTGAGTAACAAATGCAATACAAGATTGAACTGACCTGTAATCCAAAAAGGTACCAACATGAACCAACGACATGCCCCGCCAAAACAAACATTAGAAGGTTAATCACAAAATTAGCCCATGCTGACTCAAATATGAATCCATTGGCAGACTGACCACCGAGCAATGGCACAAATCTGATGATGCGGGGACATATTGAAGAAGAACAGTTATGCGCAATAAATTCTTGGCATAGTTTGCAGTTGATAACCCGACATATTTAGGGATAACCACCAATATCATCACCTTGATCATGGAACAAAGAAAATCTTAGCACATCATAAAGATAACGACAAAGTTCACAGAGTGTCAAATTGTTTCATTGAATGTCTATTGTCAATAAACTTGAAAAAAGAACTTTTTTTTGTTTAGACAAGCAGCTGGAGCAGTAATCAGATGAAAAGCATTCATGCAAGTAAAATCAGATCAAATGCTGCACAGACCAACAATATGCATGCATGCAAATAGATCAGGAAGCAGGAAGGTATTGTCAGCTTAGCCAAAATGTGTTCATCTATACTCTGCCCTGACGTGAGCAGTACGCGTGATTTTTTTGGGGTTTTATCATAGTCACAACTTTGCCCTGAATAACTGCTCGCAAGTTACAAGCTCAGGAATAGTGAATAGTCATTATTGTGCCTACATATCTATAATGTTTGCAATGCTAAACAGCAATTTGTTCTTGCCCATTTCTGGTTGGCCTAAATACAATGGAAACTACTCTCAGAGACTAACATGCACAACCAAAGTAAACCCAAAAAGGTTCAGCAACAGATATTTCAATGCAAATACAGAGAACAGAATATTTCAGCACAAATAATAAGTCGTCCTTCATAGAAGTGTGATAAGGAAAATTAATGTCCAAAGCCAGCAACATCAATGAAGAAAGACAAGGCATAGGTTACCTGAGGGAGTGGAAGCACAACGAAGAAATCAAGTAAAAAATATCCACGAAGATAACGGACAGCAATTTTCTTTGGTTCATCAACTAAATCTCCAGCTCCCACTACTCGTGACTCTGGAGCTACATAAGCCAATCTGAACTGAAAAGAGAAATTTATCTTTACATTCATGAATACAGTCTTATAAAAGATCAATAAAACAAATAAGCTGGTCAACGTTAAGTTTCTTTGATAGTAGAACTGAACACATAAGACATGAGTTTTCTAAATCCATTATTTATCTCTTGTTATGAACAAACTGCTGGAAAATATGAAATGAAATCATATAACAAGAAAAGTTTTTTTTTCTTCTAAAATTGAAGATGGAGTAGCACGACAAATTAATTAACAAGACAATACAATTGTTCAGTCAAAGAAGTATAATCAATCAGCCGTTAAAGATAAATAGTATATTAATGTTATTAGAATAAGATCACCATCACAAGAAAATTCAGCTTTCCTGTAAAAAAATTAAGTTTTTTCTCACAGCAAGCCAAGTACAGAATGTTGCTCTGGACAATTCAGGTATCTCCAAAACTCAATATCTAATCTAAGATTTATTTTTAAGGAAATGTCCAATCTTATTGGCAAAGAAAAATAATGATCATTCAATTAGCATGTCAATCTTAATATGCATGCCATTTTGCCAATATATCGTTCACAGCATTCCATCTTGTACCTACTCTATTTATACAACAATAACAAAGTATTTTGTCCCAAACAAGTTGAGGTAGGTTAGGAATGAAACCTTCTCAAGATCAAATAGATGAGCGCCTTGAAATAAAAAACTGCAATGCTAAAATCCTAAGCAATACATCCTGCTATCTGAGCCGAGAGTTTAAAACACTGCCCCTAACTTTCTTATGGGTCCAGTACGTGGATCGCTAACTTCCATACGCTCCTATCCAAAGCTAATTCTTTAGATATATTCCAATCCCTCAATTCACTTTTAATTGCCTCCTCCCACGTCAGTCTTGGTCGACTTCTGCCTCTTACGTTTCCAGTACACCTTAAAATTCTACTACGTACCGGTGCCTCAGGAGGCATTCGTTGGAGATGTCCAAACCAATCTCAAGCGATGTTGGACAAGCTTCTCTTCAATTGGTATTACCCCTACCCTATCACGTATATCATTATTGCGATTGCAATCCCACCCTACCTACTCGGTTTATGAGTGATAAAAATTGTATAAAATGCGGGACCTTATCTAGAAGATCAAAACTGATGATCCACTTACCTGAAGAAGCATGTGCAGAAAATAAATGGCATCAGTCACACTTCTCACAACAGCAAGTGCTGTAGCAAAATTCCAGTTTAACACTATGCATTTGTTATCCTGCATTGAACCCCACAGAGAGGAGACATGCAGTCAGCTTTGATAAAAGAACTGCAAAAATGGCTATAATTGACTAATTCCAATACACCCTCGTATTGCAATTTCCGATAAACACCAGAAATATTGGCTCTGCAACCATGACAAACTCTGGAATCTGGATAAAACATTTGACGACAAGTTCTTCATAGAAAATGCTGTAAATCCTAGCTCTATCGCCAACTTAGGTGAAAGTATGGGAGCAAATACGGTGCTGAAACAGGACATATACTCTAGAAATATCATAAGATTACTCAAGGTCAGCAAAGTAATGACAGTCAAGAAAAGTAACAACTAACAAAAAGGTGCCAACAAATTGATGTAAGAACCATCTAGAGAACGCTATCTAATGCATTGGTTCTTTAAATTAACAGTTGACAAAATTGTAAAAACACTACCTGCTCTACTGATAATAGGAAGAAAAACAGGGGATCGATGAAAATGGCAACAAGGCATGATATCACAAAGAACTGATTCCACTGCTGAACAACCTTCGCATGTGGGTTCATAATCGGAATGTATGAAAGGAAACGCTCAATTTTCTTCTTCCAGCCACGATCATGGCCATAAAGAATATTATGAAGCTTCAAGAGAGCAAATGAAATCACATTAATAGCACGGTTATTTCAATAATTGTATCAAGGAAATCTAGCTAGACAAACAAACCAAGAAATATACCACAATCTGGTAATATTCCAGAGGCATTAGACTTCTAGAATCCATCTCACTTAAAAGAATTGAGAAGTAGGTAACCATCCATACTAAGTTTTTTTACTAAAAAATTGCTGCACTATCCAACAATAATTTACCAAGTTTAAAACAAATCATATAATTTCGGATACCTATTTACATAGCAAAGGAAGTAAAGGCACCTTATTGTCAAAAGCATTTGAACCTCTGTGAAAATGCCTCTTATTTTTACACGCAGGAGGGCAGTTGACACAATCGGGATTATCACATTGTCCTAAAGGTCCAGACATCATCAAATGTTCATTCTTTGGAACCTGTCCACTGTAAGCCCACCTATTTCCTCCAATTTCTTCTGGCATGACCGCATGTGGCTTGCTGACTTGTTTTCCCTGCGACTGTGGAGGCAGCCTATCTGGTGTGTCTCTGCTTGTAAACGGAATGCCTGCTGCTGTAGTCTGAGTTGGTGGCGGAACGAATAGAGGACCAGTATGGGGTACAAATGTGTCTTCTTCATATTCATCGTCCCTGACTGGTATACACATCGACGTACTTCTAAGAGGAAATCTTGGCAGCTCAACATTTCTTAGCAGCATAGGAATATCATCTCTCTCCTGATCAGACATTTTTTAACCCTGAAAAGAACATCCATCACATTAGCACATCACATTCAATGAACAACTAAAATATAAATTCCACACAAGCGGACAAAGTTTGCATCCTTTTATACACAAAACATATTAGTATTTGTCTTTATAAAGGACTCCAATTAATATCCAGGCTGCACTTTTATATGTTGCCCAATTTCAGTGAGACAGTAATGAAGAACTTCAGAACCCTTTCAGGAAGAACTGTGACAAAACAAAAGATTACTGATACTGTAACCCAAGTTCAGGAATGACTACATTAGATGCAAATAGGAATATAAAGGCCTCAACTTGTAATGGCACTCAAAATGCTCCAACAACACAAAAATAAACCCTGTACAACAGATTCTGCATACAGATTGACCAAACAAGATCAATGTCTGTTGCATTAATACTCTGAGGTGCTGAAACTAATTGTATATCCGACAACAATGATAGGTGAATCACGATTAAGTCTTCACCTGATCAGTTCCACCGATGCATAAGCATTTATGAGGGCCCCTGAGAGCACAAGCGCAAGAAAGAACCATTAACAAGGATATACAGGGCAATGCTATTCCATACCGATAGTAACAGAAGATTTATAGAATTATTCATGAATTGGGACTTGCAAGCTTAAACCAATCGAAGACGGTACATACCGCCACAAACAGCTTTACAGCAGGTTGTGTCTAGAGCATGAGATTAGCGATCAACAAAAACTAAGCGAGTATTTTAGCATCTAGCTGAGGTTACTTACTCGGCACATTCGATTTTTTTAAAAAAAAATCAAAGAGCAGAAAATGGAAGCGATTCGTCCACCTTAAGATATGTCTCGCGCACAACTCGCTCACACCAAGAACCCATCAAAAGCTATGAAATCTGATAATGCATTTGATGACTACTGGAAGCAGCTACTAGAACATCCCCATAAACCCCAAAAGAGAGGAGAACACAGGAAATTACTGGAGAAATCACTGCCGCGAAACGCATACAAAAATTTACCAAGGAAACAACACCTATAAAATCGGCGTTCTAAAGCTCCAAATCTTAACCCTCCGTGCTGAGATTTGGAAAGATGATCAAAATAGGAGGAAATCCGTCCGAGAATCGAATCCCGCAGCGCCTCCTCTCGCTACGCAAATGCCACAAACTACTCCAAAAATTATTCTACGCACCGCTTGATTCGAGTCCCGCAGCGCGCATTGCAATCCCCGCAAAAGTACCAAAAATCACATTAAAAAAACCCACGAAAATCTCCTCCCCTACTCCACTAGAAGCATCGACTCCCACCACATCATCTTCTCAGAAACGCAAAGAAAAAGGAAAGAGAAGGAACTAACCCCAGCTGTTCTTCGAGAGGCCAGGAGAGTGTTCCGATCAACAGCTGCAGCACAGAAGCAACAATCGCTTTCAGGTTGTGCGATTCGGAGAGTGAAGAGAGCGAGTTTTTTTTTTCACCTTTTTCGGGTTTTTTGTGGCTTCGCCGCTAAGGGAAGAGAGAGCGAGAGGAGAGAGACGGGGCGAGGAGTCAAAAAAGACGTCTTGTTTTCTAGGAAAAGAAGGAGGCGTGTCTGGGTGGTTAACTCTCTGTCACTGACAAGGGGGCATGTGGAGCGTGTGAAACCGTGGGACCCGATAGTCAGTTTTTGGCGATAGGTGGAGGCAGTAGGAGTGTCGCTCGCCACTCACCGCCACGGCGCCACCTGGTGGGATTTGGATGGGGCAGCGGACCGAGTCATCCTCTAGTCTTCTCGGGAAAACATGTCTGTTTGATTTATTTTCTCATGTGAAATCACTGATATGGGGGTTTTGGAGCGTGATGATCCCGTTGCCTCACTATCTGCCACAAACACGGTACGCGTTTTTTACCATGATTTATAGCTTTCGATTAAAAATAAATAGTAATAATTAAAAAATAATTTTTAGGAGAAAAAGAAGATAGACGGTGGAAAAAATTTAGAAGAGATATATGCACGTGATATAAGCGAGAGGGGGTGGGGTACGTGATGCATCTGTGATCCTTGACTTATCTCAGAGCGAGATAGTGACGAGAGGAGTAAAAGTCGCTTCGAAAATTAGATGTTCATATTGGCTTTTGATTTTTATAAGCAAAAGTCAAAAATAAAAGACAATACGATCAAGGTCATAACACGTTACTTGTGGTTAACAAAGATTCCATACCTGGTATATCGGGTGAGTTCTTTTCAATTTTCACCCTAGCGTGAGTGCTAATGTAAACAATCGAACGGTGATATGATAACTCGCTTCAAAAAAGATCCTGATAAGTTACTTAAAAAACGATGAAAAAATCAACTCATTTATTTATTCAAAAGCGCTATAAATTATAAATCAAAAAGTACCTACCCGTCATTTTCATATCAGTCTGGCTTTGGTGTATCAGATATTGGACATAGGATGATACATCGGGTGAAGTGTTTTCGTTTTTGTTTTGTTAAATATAAAGTTATCTTGGATTCGCGCAAGTTTTTTTACCATGCTTTTAAGTTTTGATCGCCTTTTTTTTCTTACCATAAGCAAGAATATTACATATACTGGCTGGTCATATTTTACATTTCTGTATTAATTCTCCTATTAGAATATAAGAAAGAGCATGTTTTGTGCATTATTACGAAAACTGCATGTCAATTTTATGCTTATATCAAATTATTAGCTAATATATATAATTGCACCTTTCTTGAACATATTGCCTGTATGGGACCAATACTCAGATCCTTACATGGGGTTCCGGCTGGCACCATGACCACGTCGCCCGCTTGCCTCCGCGCCGGTGCCGCTCGGCAGCGTCGCGCCAATGAATCTGCGTCTGGTCGGTGAGTGGTTTTCCCGAGTTTTGCCGAAATTACGTACAGATCCCTGGTTCTCGCAAAAAGGTCCCTAGCAATTTTTTGCCCTCCACTGCGCGGATGGCCCCGCGTTTGAAATTGCACACGGGTCCGTTTTTAACATCTGGTCCTCGGTTTTCAAAAACCCTCTACTTTTCCGAAAATGCTTTTTGCCCTGGTTTTTAACGGTCCTCGATTTTTCAAATGACCCTTTACCTTTTCCAAAATACGTTTTTCCCCGATTTTTTTAAAAACTCCTCACGAATTATCGTCTCATTTATTTTTGTACGTACATTGGCTGGCGCGGCGTGGCGCCGTGCCCATACTTCTAGTATATTAAAATATCAGGCGTGTTTGGCGACATATTCCGCATCTTTTGGTGATTGTTACAACTCACTAATTTTTTTGGTTGATAACTATTATGGTTATAGACCAAGCAGTAAATAAGGGGCTACGAGAGGCTACAAAGAGGTTACCTTGAGCCTTACAAATCGTGAAGACATGAGATAGTAGTCTATGTTATAGTGGTCTATGTTACTTTGATTTGTCTGAAAAGGAGAACGCCTCTCTTACGGTGTCCTAAGGCGTATATTTATAGCAATGAGAAGACTTGTTACATAAATAGCTCTATCCGGATCAACAATTGTAGAGGCAATAGTATCTTTTCCCTTACAACAGTCTTCACGGCCCAATCGTGTGGCCTCACGATTACTAGATCTCTTGATGTAATGGGCCGATTGAGTTGAGGTGGGGTCACTCTTCCAACAATAACAAATCATGTCTAGAACACTAACAATTACTACGGTGCATGCAATTATAATTCATCTGATGTAAAATGATTCAAGCTCGTAGGTAATACATCTTATCTTGTTTTGTTAGTGATTAATTTCCCGCACCATCGCCACATGGTTTTGTGGAATGTCAAAACTACATGTGCAAACGATATGGTTTAATCCTAACCGATCCGGTATCGAATCCGATCGGCACTAAATACAAGAAGATAATTTAATATTCGGTACCGAATCTGGTTGGTACCGAATAGTTATTGCCGGATACGGTAGCAAAAACGGGAGAGCTAAAATCCGACCGAATAGCATCGGTAAATGGTAAACCAGATACTATCCGATCAGATATCTGACAAGCAAGTTAGTACCTCAACCGGTCCAGCCCATCAATAATCATTAACACCGACCGATCTAGATTTTGCCTACGTCCTAACCTAACTCCAGAGTCCAACCACTCTAGTCAGTCGCCACCAATCTTTTCCGCTTATGTTGAATTTGCGTATGAATTTATCAGTTTTTGAACTTATATATAATTTTATCGATTATGTTAAACTCGTGTTGTGTCAGCTATCGTACTTAAGTAATCTAGATGAATTTATTGCTAGGTGAAGACTTGAAGTGATGGTTACATAGTTTAGTGTACATTCCTTTATGTATGCATGTACTATCCACATGTATTATTTGTTTTCAATTCGAAACCATCATGTATCTGTCCCGATGATACTGTACTCGAAAATCCAAATTCGTATTCGACCTTACCGAATCCGACTCTGAATTTAGGAAATAAATATGGGTTAAGATACGGTATAAATAATATCTATCTGAATCTGACCCGATTGCACCTCTAGTCAAAACCCCTTCATTTCAGTGACGTGGTTTTTTTGAAAAATATTGGACCATGTGATAAGGCCCCGCTCTAAGCGGCTTCGGAGCCACTCAGAACGTGTCGTCTTTTAATTTCGGATTTTTAGCTTTATTACTTTTTTGTTTGCATTGTCCGTAGAGATATAACAATGTATTTTTTATTTTTCTTCATTTTTCCTATAAATTAAATGACACAGAAAAAGCTAACCCCCACTACAGTGTAATTTCAACCATAAACCGAAAGCCGCAGCCACAAGCTGCTTGGAGCGGCCCCATAAGCCCTGCTCTAAACAACTTTAGCTTCTGGCCAAAAGCCATTTGAAATGCGTCGACTTCTTAATTTTGTTTTTTTACTTTTTCCCTTTTCTTTTCCCCCTTTATTACTTTGCATTAACCGCAACAATATAATGGTTTCTTTTCATTTTTTTCTCATTTTTTGACTTCGAAAAAACTAACAGCCGCTATAATGCATTGCAACCAAAAGCCAATAGCCAAAGTTAGAAGCTAGGGCTTTTAGACCCTATTCATATTGATTTTTAAAGTCTGCTTTTGTACAGTAAATGACTTTCAAATAGGGTGTCTTTTCAAGACAGAATATACTAGTTGATGTAGTGCACACTGTAGTAACTTCATTTATATCGGTCAAAATCGTATACAACTTTCTCACTATCCGTATGGCTCTCTACAAGCTGTTACTATTTATAAGTTAGAGCAAACAACTATCCGTAAAAACCAATATGAAGTGCCCTTAAGCCGGTTGAAGCATGGGCCTATATGCCACTGACCAATATATCTATGTTTTTTTTGTATTTTATGCCACAAAACCTAAAGAAATAGCGTTTCTCAGCCTCTCAACGGGTAGGATTTTACCGTTGGATCGAGACCATCCGACGACCACCACTCCAACTAAATGACAACCTTATCCATCGCGTATTCGCAGCCGTCTCTAAGACTGTGCGCGTGCGCGCGCTCAGGATCCCTATCTAGATGAAAGGTGGCTGGGTGCGGGTGCGGTGAGCAACGGCGGTGGGCAAGGTGCCGATTGCAGGTAGTGATGGTGAGCAGCAAGTGGAGCACCGCATGTGGGGGAGCGGGAAGCGGTGAGTAGCGTCGCCTGGTGTGCGGGGGGAGCGGTAAGGTGTAATTGACGTCTGGGTCCGCCTTCTGCCGGCTCCGCACATAAGTATGTGCATGTTCTTTTTGGCTGCGGCTTATAACTTTTGACTGAAATTTTTGAATTTTGGCTGATTGCGACAGAGATTATGAAGAGAGATACTGGTTTATGATTTTGGTTCCTACAGATATTAGATTTTTACGTATACTATAATTAATTTATAGGTCTCATCTTAAAAAAATACTCCATTTAAAATTACATACTAGGACAAAATTGTGTCCCGTGAATCGGTCCGTTCCCAATTTCCCATGCTCTCAATCGGGCTTAGGCCGGCCCTCCCCGTTACTTGCACTCTCCGACCCCTCTCCCCCTTCGCCGCCGCCCGCCGCCGGAGCTCGATAGCCGCCGCTGGGATGGCCGGAGCCTCCGCCGCACAGATCGGCGGATTCCTCTCCAAGAAGCCCTACGCGCCGCCGTCCTGGGCCTCGCACCTCTCCCCCGCGCCTTCCCATACCTTCTCCCTCGGCCACGTAAGCTTCCCTACTTGTGACTCTAAAGCAGCTTAGATTGCTTAATCGGAGACTCTGAAGTAGTCTAAACCGATCGGAAATTGTGTGTAAAATGATCACTCTTGTGCAACTCATGGCTTTGTTTCTAACCAAAACAGTTCCCAACACCGATTCACAAGTGGAACCTGCCCAATTTGCCGGAAGGCACGGAAGTATGGATCAAGGTGCAACACAAGAGACGCTGTCTCGTCCAATTTCCATTGCTATGTAATCGCAAATTATAATATACTTCAGGATGGTTTGCTAGTGGCATTTGAATTCTGACATGGGAGTTTTGGGGAAATTGTAGCGAGACGACATGTCAGGCATGCAGCTGAGCGGTAACAAGGTCCGGAAGCTCGAGTTTCTGATGGCAGATGCCGTCACGCAGGGCGCTGACTGTGTTATCACTGTTGGTGGTATCCAGAGCAACCATTGCCGTGCGACAGCAGTGGCTGCTAAGTATCTTAATCTGGATTGCTATCTGATACTGCGTACCTCCAAGGTGATTTGTGTATTTGCGAGGTGAAATTGATAGAATGTTGTGTGGTAATGCATTTGGGTTGATTTGATTTTGGTGGAGCATTTTCAGCTTCTTGTGGATAATGACCCTGGTTTGGTTGGCAATCTCCTTGTTGAGAGACTGGTGGGAGCACATATTGATCTTGTGTCCAAAGAAGAGTATGGAAAAATTGGCAGTGTGGTACACTCTTCTCCATGTTTTATTCTGTTATTATTTTGAGAATTTTCTTGTTCTGTCAAGCCATTTGTAGCCAAATTCCACATTATTGTTTTTTTATATCCATGCTTGTTTAGGCATTTTTTAAAGCATCTGATAAAGTAGCTTGTGCTGCAGTAAATTTTCAGATCATACAATTTAGCAGGCTCATTTTTTTCTCTTTTCAAAACGTTGATTTTACTGCCTATTCTTTGGAAATCTGTCTAGATAAACCGAAAAAGTGCCTTGTGCCACTGCATGGCCCGTGCTAGCATTTCCTCAGTGATTTTTTTCTTAATATATATATTTTTTACATACTTGTAGTTTCCGTATTGCTTAAGAAGTTCCTAACCACAGTATGGATTTATCTGGAACAGGCTTTAGCTGATGTGCTGAAAAAGAGGCTTTTGGAAGAAGGGCGGAAGCCATATGTGATTCCTGTTGGTGGATCAAACTCACTGGGAGTTTGGTATTATCCTATATTCAATGCTAACTCAGGAACCACAATTGCATTTTCTTATTTTGGTCTTTATAGCATACTTTGAAGTTTCCTCCATGGATAGTATTCATGGATTGGCTGCTGTCGTCAGTCCATCAGAAAAGTAGTGTTTGTTGCTATGTTTGAAATCGACATTATTAGCACCTCATTTGTTACAAAGATTTGTTGGCCTTTATACTACTCTGGAACTTTGGGAATTATCTTCTTTTTTTTAGTGGAACTTTGGGAATTGTCTAGGCACTGAACCTAGTGGATCTCATGTAAGGGAAGCAATAAGATCTGTGTAAACTCATGTGATTTTTAACAAGTGGAGCGTAGAATAGTGACTTATGGTGATTAGCATGCAAACAGGGGCTGAAGGAAAAAATACAGCATATTTTATCCACATTGTGTCAAGTGAAAAGGAGTATCTAACAGACAGTCTCAGAAATATATTCAAATGACATTTGATTTAAAAAGTTCAACCTGATCTTTATAACATATATTATGTGTTGCTGTCATAGGGGATACATTGAAGCAATAAGGGAGATTGAGCAGCAAATTCAGCTATCTGGTGATGTTCAGTTCGATGATATTGTGGTTGCATGTGGCAGGTATTTCATCAGCACTTGCTATTCCTTACTTTTCATGGGTAATTATGTGTATGCACTTGCTTTTATGTCATGCTTAGGTCCTGAAAGTTGCGACATTGTCACCTTATGGCTTGATGATATTTAACTTTATGCAGTGGTGGTACCATTGCTGGTCTTGCTTTAGGATCAAGATTGAGTAGCTTAAAGGCAAAAGTATGAACTTTCTTTGGCAGTTTTCTTATCCTGCTAAAATTTCCAGACTAATCATCCATTTGTTGGATAGGTCCATGCATTCTCTGTTTGTGATGACCCTGGATACTTCTACGACTATGCTCAAGGCCTGATTGATGGACTTAAATCTGGTTTGGATTCACTTGATATAGTCAGCATTGAAAATGTGAGTATATTCTACAACTTTCAGTATTTAATAGTCTGCACTGCCTTGATGCACTACATCCTCTAATTATAACCATGTTTATATGCATATCACATAATTGTCATGCGACTTGTTTGTTCATTTGACAGTTCCACATCTGTGATGGAACTCTAAATAATGAATCTATCGAATTCATGTAAGTTGGTGGAATTTGTGAACATTTGGCTGCTCAACTGTAACTTCCACTTGACAGGCTAAGGGCTTAGGTTATGCCATGAACACAGCCGAGGAGCTTAAGTTTGTTAAAGATATAGCTGCAGCAACAGGCATTGTGCTTGATCCAGTCTACAGGTGCAATACTTTCCTTTTGCATGTGACATCTAATTTGATATCCTGTATGCTAGTTTTTTCTGGTTGTAAAAAATAAGAATAAAATGTTTTACTTGATTATTTTCGGTTATATTCTCATATGCCTTTTTAAAATCACACCCTAATCTGGTATATGAGAAGAAATCCCAAAGATTCATTTGTCTTATATGTTTTAAACATAGCAAGCCTCTTCCTGAAAGATACTTAAGATACTTTGTATACAGATATATTTGTGGAAAGAGATTTAACATTTTTCTTGCTTAACGAGGGCATGCATGTTTTCATCTTTCTGCAGTGGGAAGGCAGCATATGGAATGCTGAAAGACATGACTGACAATCCAGCCAAGTGGAAAGGGCGAAAAATCCTCTTTATTCACACTGGTGGCCTTCTTGGGTTGTATGATAAGGTTGATCAGTTGTCATCTTTGGCTGGGAGCTGGCGCAGAATGGAGCTTGAAGAATCTTTCCCACGCAAAGATGGCACTGGTAAGATGTTCTGATCAATATGCCCCAAAAATTGCTTCCAATATGGTTTGGAGCTCCAGACATTTCATTTGTCTTAGGAGCATTTGCTCTTACATCTGTACAAAAAGATGCAGAATAGATGGTTAGCATGGAGTATGGTATTGATACATTTTAAGAATAAAGCACATCTTTCTGCCATTTGGAAATGAAGCTTTATATGTCGATGTTTAGGTGCCTTTTCTGTTTTTTGATATGTAATATTGTTTGTTATATAAAATAAATAGTCTTGGATACGGTATTCTGTCACAAAGACCTGCCTAGGAGTAGCTGTTTATTGCCATTTATTTGATACAGCAACTGCCAACTAATAAGGTTCCCTCTTCTGCTGGGCTTCATTGATAAGCAACCAAAATAATTCTGTACATAAAAAAAGCTTTCCTCTTTTGGATGCTCTTGAGGAACTTCTGGAGTTCTGGAGTTATCATTCAGCTTTAGTGGAGCTGCCTAGTCATGCACACGCACCATTGAATAAGTTTGTAGGCAATGTTTTTACAAATAGTACGTTACAAACAGCAGAAATGGAGTAGTAGGTGGTAACGGAGGAAAACACACCGAATTATCAACTTGACAACGATTTCCAGTAAAAATGAAAAAGCTAGGTGCTAGGGCCGATGACCACTATCCTGTAAAATAACATCAACTCAGATACTGTGACAACGTTAACAGATCAATGAACACACAGATGATCCCAGCATTCCAAAAGTCCCATCTTTAAGCAAAAGCATCAGGCACTTGATCCAGATGGTCCACGCACCACCGTAACTGGGCAGGTTGCATTGTTTACTACATAGTTGCTGACGCTTCCAAGGAGGGCCCTGCATTGAGGTTCAAGAAGTAGTAGAAATACGAGGAAGCTGTGATTAGCCAAGGACTAGCCACTCAATAGTTTTACCGAGAAGAGGTTTAAATGTTAACCTTTTCAAGGGCCCTAAGCCCCTGCAACCAAGCACCAAGGAGTCCACCTTGAGATCATCTACTGCCTCACAGAGTTTCTGCCTTGCATCACCCCAATATATTTTTGCCAGTACCTCCACCTGATCCAGCCAACATGGAATCAATGTTTTAATTAGCTGCACATTTTGGTCCAACATTGTTTTTTTCTAGAAAGTTGGAGCCATACAAGGCAGGCAACCTTCAAAAGTACTTAAACTGGACACCTTTTCTTTAATCGTACTGGTTGTTTGACCTTGGCCTTCTAAAAATATAAAAAGGGACCATGGACAATGTCATGGATTTCCTCAGGAAAATGTGAAGGAAAGCGAAAGCAAAATTGGTTATTTGACGTGACTGCGGATAATTTTTTATCTGATTCCACTGGTTGTTTTATAGTCTGGAAGTATTTGGCCCATGGTTTTCCCTATACAATCAGGTTTTCCCTATACAATCAAGTTTTCCTTAGATGAGATGTATTTTTTGATGTTAATAAGTGCTTAAGTAGTACTAATTTATTGCCTTTTTATTTAAGGATTTCCTGCTGGCCTACGCAGGCTTGCACAAAGGTTATAGGAGAAAGTAATGTTTGGAACATGATTCCTCTGAAGTGTGAGGTTTAGGCTAGCGGCTATACTGAAAAATAAGACATACATGTGGCCTGTTCTTTACGGCTTTTAAAAACGGCTCTTAGCTTTTGCTACAGTACCTAACTTTTAAATAAAGTATTTTCTCAAGACGGGATCTACAAGTTAATTGTAGTACACGTTAAAAACATAACATCTGTATCAACCAAAATCGCAAGCGAGTATCTCTCTTTCCGCAATCTCTGTCGTAAACAGCCAAAATTCAAAAAATTCAGCCAAAAGCTATAAGTTGCAGCTAAAAAGAACAACCCAGATTTATTTACTACTATTGAACATTTTCATTAGTTTAGATTGCACATATGCAAATATCAATTAAATGCACATCTTTCCATGTTGTTGATTAATCTGAGAAAGCAGATGCTTTGCAAACTTGACAACTCTTCGTGCTTTTCATTAAGCAGCTATTTGCTTTGAACTTGGATGAAAATTGTGGTGAAAATCACCTTGTGTTCGAGTGAAGATTCGGGGCATAATCATTTTCTCAGTGCTATTGTGCTGCTTTTCTTAATTTAATCATCTACAAAAAATAACAGCAGTTGAGCACTACGCAGTCTATTTTGCATTACAATATAATTACCCTCTTCCAGCCTAGACGTCCCGCAGAACCCTGAACATTTGCTAAATTAGGAGCCTGAAGAGTGAGAACTGCACCATAACCACATTTGCATGATCGTATCACAGATAATTCTGTGAAAAAATCAGTCGTTTTTGTAGAGCTTGTTACCTGCTTGGACTTGGATTCAGCTTGCAGGATCTCCAGCACCTCCTTGTCGGGTTTGACCCCGTACCTTGCCTGCGCGTTCATCTCCATGAACTCCAACAGAGGAATCAAAGCTTCAGTTCAGGGAAAGAGAAACGATTTGGTATTAGTTGCAGTCTTTGCGAGCCAGATGAGACAGACCTAGAGCACAGAACTGAAAATCGGATGTTTTTACATACGTGAGCCGGTGCTCTTCCAGAGCTCCTTATGATTGGCATCTGCCCCTTTGGGAAGGACATGGATCAGGATGTAACGATCGCCGGCCTTCACCAGGTTATCGACTGCCCACTTCACCGCGGCCTTGCTCGGCGGCGAGTAGTCGATGCCGAGGCCAATGGTGCGCTTCTCGGCTGCCATGTCTCTCTGTCAGGGCCTATTCCCGGTGAGTTGATAGGTAGGCGAAGGTGGTGAAGCTGGAAGGAAAGGAGATGCAGAGAGGTATATGCAATGCTAAGGTTGATAGGTATTTAAGGTTGTTGGGCTCCAGCAAAATATCCCCTGTTGATTGCGAACTCGTGGACTTATGTTGGCTATTCCTTGAACAAACTGCTTTCTTTCCTTTGCATGGCCAATAGGTCACTGCGAGACAGACAGCTATAATGGTACTTATCTCCAGAAAAGGCTCTCTACTTGTCTGGAAAGCCGATGAAAAATTTCGTCCAAGTTTAGTAAAAACCCGGCTGTGATCCGCAATACAACGGGCGTGCAAGAAACAACGGCACTCTTATTCGCGTCAATCACCGTGCAGTGCGTGCGTACGGCAGGCGCATCACGGAGCCGTATGAAATTCCGAGACGGCGAAAAGCACGTGCACGTCCCTTCCTGCTCGGCAGCGCTGCATCCAGGCAGCAGCAGCCGCTTCCGATGTCGGAAGCTTCTTCTAGTACGAACAGCGAACTTACTGTACCGACCAAGACTTGACTAGGCAACCGCCACTCGCGCTACGTTTGACATCAGACGATCAAAGACCGGTTCCTAGCCTTCGCTTGCACGCTCCTGCTACGGCTGCACATTTTAAACGGCGCATCCCAGCTCGAATCCTGGGCAAAACAGGCGAAACCGACGGTTTTTTCTGGGCATGCCGGGGCGCTTCGGCGGCAGTGGGCAGCACGTCTCGGCCGGGGCGCGGCCACGCTGCATCCCGGTGCGGGGCGCCGTTCTGAGGCGCATTTTGGGAGCAATTGGCTTCGCACGGGCGACGGCTCGGCAAGGCGGCCGTGCCGAGCGCAGAATGCCCGCCTACGGCGCGAGACCGTGAGCCGCATTTGGTCCTGTTATTAAGCGGATTTTGGTTTTAGTTTTTATCTTTTCTACAATGACTAGTTTTTAAATAAAGTGTCTTTTCAAGATAAAGTCTAATAGTTAATTGTAGTATATACTGTACCAATTTCATTTATATCGACAAAAGTCGCACGTAAATTTCAGTTACTCTGTAATATCTCAGACGAACAACCAAAAGTCACAATCCACAGCCACAAAAGAACATGTCCTTTACCTTCCGCCTGGGCGTAGTAGCAGCGCGAGGTTTGGATGAAGGTGTAAATATGTTGTTTAGGGCTTCAATTCTGTTCAGACAAGACGCGCGCGTCTTCGATCCAGCGTTTCCCAAGTTGCTCCTCAGTTGTAAAGCGAGGTTTCAATCCATTAGCTACGGACCTTTTCTTTTGAGCCTCATTCCAGTAGGAACTTTGTTTGGTTTGGCGACTGGATTGCTGCGTGCGACAACACTCCTCTATGTAACATAACTTGGTTCCTATGATCGACATCTGTTAATTATATGCGCTGCTTGGAAATCATCCAACCCTGATGCTCTAGATGGCCTCTACGGCCTCTCCGCACAATTTTCCTTTGTTTTTTTTTCTTTCTGCCAGTTTTTTCCTGTATTTTCTGCCTAAGGCTTTCTGTAATCTGTAATTTCTTCCTACTGTTAATGGAATATAGCAGCTCTCCTGCTATTTTTCAAAAAGAGAGAGAAACTCCTAATGGGATATGGTCTGGGCCGGACCATACCAGAACGGGCCTGTACACTCGTGTTTACGTGTCTCCTCTTCGTTACCATCCGGCCCAGGGGACAAACGAACCATGTCTAAAGTTAAAACTGAAAGTATTAGATTGCACAGTAGCGACTGAATTTTACTATAACTGAAGATGACTTATTTAACATAATTAAATTTAAAAATAATTAAAAATAGAAAAAAATTATGTTAGCTCATCATGGACAACGCAAACGAATACGGGAAAAAAAGAACCGGTAAAAAAACTCAAAAAAGCTAAAAGTTCAGAAAAAGGCGAAATTTATGAATAGTGAAAAATAAATCCAAAAACCAGAAGTTGAAGCCGAAACGAGCGGAGATGAGCGTGCTGTTGCGGCGCCCATCTGTAGAGATGAGAGAGGATTGGGTTGAGCAACAATAAAGGAGCGATTTTGATAAGCAATCGCCAAAAGAGGAGGTACTTTTTCGGCAATAACACACCACCTACGGCGCCGAAGAAACGGCAGCTAATGCTCCTCCTGCATCTTGCCTCCACCGTCCGGCGGCGGCCATACCACCGGCGTGATTGGGCAAGGACTTCCGTATTCTGTGGTGGATCGGAAAGATAATACTCTCTACATCTCTAAATGTAGACCTTTTTTAATTTTTTATGATCTTCAATGTAAAGTTTTTACTATAATTTATTATCATAATATATAAACAAAAACAATTATATATATATATTACGAAAGTATTTTGTAATATAAATCTAATGCTACTATTTTTATGTAATCAATTTATACACTCTAACATATATTAATAGTTAAAACTTAAAAAACTTGACTGCATGAAATTCACGATGACCTATATTTGAGGACAGAGAGAGTACATATAGTTGGAGGCTTTATGCAAAATATCCTCGTGGTCCACTTCCACATTCCAACCCCAATCTGGACCGTGTATTTTGCCTTCTACCTGCATTATAGTGTGGTACCAAGCGTTGTGGCCAAACGTAGCAAGGAGAATCCGTGCCAATTACTTGTTGCGGGCCCTCATTTGAGGTATGCGGGTTAGGCTGTGTTTGCTCAATACCCTCCATTGGAGTAGCTAATTGAACAAGCGACTGGTGATTCACTAATAATGTAGTATGTGATGTAATATTCATTGGTTCTTCCCGAGGCAAAATGATTGGAGGGTGTGATTGAGAGGCCATCGCCTCCTCCTGACGGGGTACCTCGGGTCGTATTCCCCGTGGTTTTGGAGTCAAACGATTGAGGAGATAATTGTACCTCTTACTTTGCTCTAGCTGTGGGGAGATGCGGAAGATGATATTATCGTCTTCTTGATGAATCTCTCCATTAGCTCGAATATGTATCTCCGTGTGCTTGAGCACCAATTCTACCAGCTCTTGGTATAATGCGTGATGACTCATCTGACGCCTAAGTTGAATGGTCGTTGGCATGTAATGAGGCCTTGGTGGCAGAGGTGGCGCTAAGGGAGATGAGTGCACAAATTGTTGGGCAATACGAGTTGTCACAACTTCTCTCCGTTGAGGTGATGCTTGCGTACAGGGTTCGTGCCTCGAGGGAGCTTGTACTTGAGGAGTATTCCAAGCTTGACATTGTTGATTGGCACGAGCGGGTGTTGCTTGGTATTGACGTCTCGACCATTGATTCCAACGAGATGGCACCGTGGTTTGTCTTGGAAGGGCGATGTGAGCGGGTGGAGACCTATGCCGAGGTGCCTAAGTTTGACGTTCGCATTGTGGGCGACGGCTTGCTGGCGAGTACCTCGATCTTCCATGAGCTCGCGTTGTTGATGGTCCTGCTGGTAGATCACGATCTTGGAGCCATCTTCGAAGTCGACTTATTTGATCTTAGAGTTGTTGAAGCTCTTGCTGCAAGTCTTCGTCACGAGGTGCCGGAGACTCACTTGCGAGTATGGTAAACCTGTTGTTGGCGTGGGAAGATGATGGATTTCCCTTTGCGGAGAGATGTAGGCAGGGTGCCAGAACACCTTGTCAGAAAGGACCTTCGCTATTAGTGAATAAGCCAGTTGTCCCTGGTAGAATAAGCTTTGCATGCGAACGTCGCTTCCAATATTCCTTCATAATTGATCTTCTTATTACTTCTTTAATCTTTGATGGCTCATGTGCCCAATCATCTGGGAACAAGTCATATGGTGGAGTTAAAGTGCTTCGATAAGTGAACACCTTATCTGTGAGGTCTCTCATGCTAAGAGACCAATTTTAATCCGAAACGACGCTCTACGCGATACGGGAGCTAATCGACGGTTGCATTTGTTGCATCTTCCAAAACTTCCTACTGTAGTTACGAAGTGGATGAGGGCTATATGCTCGACGAGCATTGGCCATCAACATCCGGAGATTTTGCGAGACTGCCACCAAGGACTCCAGCAGTTCGACTTCAGTGCGTTGCACTGTCGGCTTAGCCAACTTAAACTCGACAGTCAAAGCTTGTGGTCGTAAGGCTGCAGCATGCACCCACCTATTGGAAGCTTTGGCGCGTAATCGCTGAGCAGCATTTACATCTCCTTTGATCTCAGTGACAACCGGATCCTTTAGTAAATCACATGCTTCGAGCATGAGAGCACAACACTCTTTCTTCGCCTTGGCAGCAGCTAGCTTTTGAGCCTTCTTGGCTAGAACTATCTTGAACTGGACTAGCTCCTGAGTTTCATGAACATAGATCATACAGCCTTGCTCGAAAACAATCACAGGCAGAAATGATCCAGATTGGATCATTTGTGGCACTGGGGTGTTGTTGACGTAGGAGGATCCGCCTGCGAGAAGAGGATTACAATCAGCAGGGGCTCAACTCCCATCATCATTATGCGACATACCATGTATATTTGATGAATGAGCGAGGGCGAGACCGGCGACCAATAAGCGCAGCGAAGGTGGGAGGAGAACTAGGTTCCACTAGGCGTGCCATTTTGTTTGACGCGACAAATCGCTCGCGGATTTATTGCCCCGGAGTTATAAGGTGCGGGCGTGCCAGTGTGCTAAAGTACACAAAAATAGATAAACACAACAAAATTAGAGAAAACATGTGTTTTATTCATTCATTTGAGAATAACAAAATTACAAGTTCTCTTTATATATGTGCATTCCGTAGCCTGTTTTGCGTAGCAGATCTGACAAAGGCGATATGCTGTCCTGGTTCCTGGGGCGTCGGAAGGCTCCCGGTTAATTACATCCACGGGGTAAATCCACAGAATACCTCCGCTTAAGCTACGCATTGGTCGTCGTTTTTAGTCTTCGCTTTACATTCTCTAAGCATGTGATGAATGGTTGATGTAGACCCTGCATCGCTGCCTCCACCATTCGGCGGCGGCCGTACCACCGGCATGATTGGGCAAGGACTTTCGTAGTCTGTGGTGGATCGGAAAGATAATACTCCTTACATCTCTAAATGTAGACCCTTTTTTTATTTTTTACAATCTCCAATATAAATTTTTTACTATAATTTATTATCATAATATACTAACAACAACAACAACAATATATATATATATATATATATATATGTATGTATGTATGTATGTATGTATGTATGTATGTATGTATGTATGTATGTATGTATATGTATTACGAAAGTATTTTGCAAGATAAATCCAATGCTACTATTTTTATATAGTCAATTTACATACTTTAACATATATTAAAATCAAAACTTAAAAAGTTTGACTACATGAAATCCACGATAACTTATGGGCCTGTTCTTTTGTAGCTTTTGGCTTTTCTACAGTAACCAGTTTTTAAATGAAGTGTCTTTTTAAGATAAGCTCTACTAGTTAATTGTAGTATATACTGTACCGATTTCATTTATATCGGCAAACGCACGTGAATTTCAGTTACTCTGTAATCTATCACACGAACAGCTAAAAGCTACAAGTCACAGCTAAAAGTCATAAACCGTAGCCAAAAGTCTATGGGACGGTGGACTTCTGGAGCCCGATTTGGATCGCGGATTTTACGTGCCATCATGTCCAGGGATGGTTCATAACGGTAATATTATAGCATCAGGGCGCTTCTATGAAAAAATAACTCAGTTTAACCACTTGCACTAGGAATGTACTGAAGTCTTTTTCTAAGCTGAATGCTTCAATCAACAAGACTCGTTCAGTCGTTCTTCACTGAATCTTCCTGTGGATTCACTTTTCGTTACTACAGAAGCAACCCCGGCTATACGCAATGGTTTTCGTTTTGGATACGCGGCGAAGATCGATGAAGTTCCGAATCATTCACTTGGGCCCCCTTATATTTACATTTTCTATTTCAAAAACAATTAAACAAAGGAATTAACTGCTCATATTTAACATACATAAACATGTGTCATTAAGTAGTAACTACGCATTTTTGGACGTCTAGGACTCGTTCTATGCAGGGTATTGTGTACAATAAAGGAGATGGTTAATTAAGCTAATCGCTGCAAGTGGACCGCATTTCAAGTTCCAGTTCTGGACTCGTTCGGTCGCTCTTCACTGAATATTCTTGTGGATTCTCACGAACTTTGCCCAGTAAAGTATGATACTTTTCCAAAGCCGTGTTTCTTAGCACCTATAAATAGGAGTAGCTTGTTTGCACCAAAGGCACCAGGCTTGTCTCGCTTAGTTTCAGAGTTATTTTCAGGTATCTTCTTTGCCTTATGTAGCAGTAAGAATAAGTTTGTTATAGCCTTTTTTCCCCGAAAAGAGAGCTTTGTCATACTCTTTTTTTGTTAGTGGTAGTTCTTTTGGTACTAGGTTTACAGTGGGAGAACAGTTATCGATGACTCACATCATGTACTCTGTGTGTGTGTGTTTTTTTTCTGCAGGATCATCTTCTTGGAGCATTTCAGCTTGGTGCCCAGCGATCTCTGGAAGAAGAATGTCAAAACCTAAGCGTAACAACGTCAAGAGGAGCATCTGGCAGCTCCTGTGCGGTTGTTCATCACCTCAGACGAAAGATTAATTCAGAGTTGAACGCAAGAGAGAGCACGAGGTTAAGGGTTTAATGGTTCCCCATAAGTGAAATTCTTTCGTATATGTTTGCCAGAAGTTGCTTCATGTTGAATGTAAGGAGTGGGTGAGCGAGATTTAGATGTCGGGTAATGCTTAATTGTTTGGTTCAGTTGGTCAGTAGCCTTGTGATCGTGTCGGGCTTTCTCTAAACTATGAAAAATACAAGTGTCATGTAACCAGAGTCTGAAATAAAATATTGCATAATTCTTTTCTGTCGTTATTACGAACTTGACATATTGCGTGTATCGTTCGATATATTGGATTACTGATAAGAGATTGATATGCCATATGTGAACTATGCAGGATAACCACACCTCCATATGAAATGATGATTTGTGTTTTTTTTTTCAACTAAACCCTAAACCCTGTGTACTTGCGTGGGTATTATTATTAAAGTATATTTAATTAGTTTCGTGCTACATATGTGACGGATAATAAAAATCTATATGTGAAAAATAAAAAAATTCAAATATGAGAAATTTTAGAACGGCACAGCAATGTGAAAGAATAAGAAAAAACGAAAAGACAAAAAATCGAAAAATAAACTAAAAATTTAAAAAATGAAATTAAAAAGCTAAAAGCTTAAAATCAAATGGGCGAAGCCGAAATTCCTAGACGGCGAAAATTATAAGAGGCTTGGAATCGTCCCTCCCTGCTCGGCAGCGCTGCATCCAAGCAGCAGCTGCTGCTTCCGATGTCGGAAGCTTCTAGTACGAACAACGAAGCTCAAGACTTGAAACAACTCATATCTCTGGTAAATCAAGGAGTAAAACGACTGGACAACCAGTCAACCACCTGCGAGTCAATGCGGCACTCGCGTTACGTTTAACACTCGGCACTTGCACGCTCCCGTTACGGTTGCACATTTTAGGTCTACTTATTAGAGCTTCTGCTTCTGTTTTTTAACGTTTAACTTTCATTTTTTTCTAATAAGATGGTATTTTTTGGATTTTTGTCTTATTTCTTTTTTTATCTGTGGTGATATAACATTTTTATTTTCTTAGTTTTTAAATTTAATTTTGTTGAAAAGGCTATTAGCAGCTACAGTGCTAGATATTGCAACACATTGTATTTATTATATTACTCTATCACCTTTCGAAAATATAGTTATATTTTTTATACAATTATAATAGATGTAATATCTATACATGATTAATCTGTACTGTTATAATCTAATTCTACATGGTGTAGATATTTTTTTCTCTAGATTAATGAGAGAATTTCTAAAAAAATTGTATTTTTCTGATTTAAGTATTATGTGGTTTCTAGACCTTCAAAGTAAAAGAGGTAACTTCGGTACGGTGGAATTTGCCCTATCCCTACTGAGGTCTGAGGAACCGAAAGCACACTTTCTGATGTGGCCAAGTATCTTTGAGATTTGGTCTTAAAAAAAAACCCTCGAGATTTTTCATGCCATCTTCCAGGCAAATGGAGAGCAAGTACATGTATACAAAAAAATGTTTTTATTTTCCCAACCGATTTATCGCATCACTTAAATTCTCCATACGTTAGCTTTTTAAAGGAACAGACACATGGTACTCTGTCCCCCGAACCATGGTGCATTGCATCGCTGCCGTTACGTACGATGCACGCACGAATCAACGGCGTACGTAAGTCTCCAGTCGACATCGAAACGTACGTAAATACATGCACGGTTTGCTTGAAACATCTTCATTACGCAGCAATTGAACCGTTCCAAGCAAGGTCAACGGTCCATGCTTCGGTCAAGGGAGCTTACTTAGCTCTGATCAGACAGTGCAGTACTCCTCGTTTACGCGTACCATATGTAGTCGTGTTGCAATGCTTGCCGACCAAATCATTGAAGGCATCAAACCTCGAAGACTAGCTTGCTCTTCAAAGCTCGCAGTCACACGCTCACACACACACACACATAACGTCTGGTACGTAAACTTGCATTGCAAGCAGCTTTCTTTTACAAAAAAACTTTGCCAGAAATTTGCAAGTATCTTTCACTGAACATTCTATGGCAAGTGCAAACTGAGTCCAAAATTAGTGTTTAAGTATGACCAGTGACCTGGTCTAGATTGAGCCTTTTCGTGATTTTTCATGTACTTTTCTAGGTACGTGCGAACCAAGTCTCCTTGGCTGTGTGTGTGACTTGGAAGTACTGTAAGCGGTGACAGGTATTCACAGGAGTACAGGACTCGTTCTTCACTGAATTTTCTTGTGGTTTCTCGTCTTCTTCGCCTAGTGAAGTCAAAAAGGACACGGTAAAAACAAAGATAATCAAAGAACAAGTGATAAACTTAACATAAAAAACTCTTACAGGAAAAATAAAAAACTTTTATGACAAAAACACACGGACGCATTGCGCACTACAATAATGATTAACTATATGAGAAGAGTTACAAGAAAGAGATTTTTCAATGATGCGCCAACTAACCCCGTATATCTACCGACGGAGGGTATGTATGTAAGGGGTAGAAAACAACTCAGAATCGAATTCAGAAGTGTTGATTTGCATACAAGTAACTGCATCTGCTTCAAAATTGGTGAGCTCAGACCTATAAGCTGGTATGGACGCGGCGCAACGCGGCTTTTTGTGGAGTTATGAGATTCCTCATTCATGAGATCTTCTATCACGCCATGTCCTGTGCATACGGAGAGCAACCAACCATTGATGAAGTGTTCAGGGCCTGCACAAGAATTCACACAAACTTCGCATAAATTTTATACAAATTATTTTAATTTTCATAGAAATCGAGAAAAATATCCCATCCGAAACGGGCCTTTAAACTTGTTTCACGAACCGATGACGTCACTAAACTCTTCATGCATGAGAACTGCACTCAGGGGCGGAGATGGGCAATAAGGCCAGAGAAAATATTAGTGAAACATTTTAGTAAATATACCCAAAAAAATCATACAATAGATAAGTCCGAGTTTTATTGGCGGGCCTGAGACTATTTCCAGCCGGCCCAGCAGAGCGGCAGCAGCCCAATGGAGCGGATCAAACTTGGTAAACCCTAACCGCCTTCGCCAGTTCATCGTCACTTCGGTCGTCTTCCCTCGCCTCCCAACCGCCCCTGACTCCAGCCGCCTCGCTGCCCAGCCTCCTCTTGCCGCGCCCGCCTCCTCTCCGTGCGGCACCACCCCGCCTGCCGCCTCCTCTCCGCCACGGCACCGCCCCGCCCTCTCCGCCGTGACATCGCCCTCGCTTCTCGCCTCTCCAACGCAACGCTACCCCTACCGACCACCACGTCCTCTCCGCCGCGATGCCGCCCCATGAGTCCTTTCCGCCGCGACGCGCCCCGCCTCCTTTCCGCTGGGCCCGCCATGGCACCGCCCCGACGTCGCCCTCGCCTCCTCAGCTCCTCTCCGCCGCGACGCCGCCCTTGCCTCCTCTCCGCGGAGGCCTGTGTTACCGCCCCTCGCCTCCTCTCCGCCAGTCTGCCGCGACGTCGCCCCCACTACTCACCGCCCTCAACCGTCGATGCTAGCTCCCGGTGAGCGGGTGAGGTGAGCTTATTGCTCATCGTATGTATGATGATTGTCAAGATGATGTATGAGTGATATTGTGATAATGTAGTACGTAAAGACATTTTGTGTCCAACATCGCATCATTGTGCCAAATATATCGGATACGATAACTGTTAGGGGCCATTCGAGAGGTCGTGATGGCCAATTGGTAACTTACTACCATCATTTCAATTAAGAAATATTTAATGTGGTGCATGATCAAATTATTGTTGAGTTAAACAACCGATTTGCTGAAAGATCTACTCGGTTATTGAGATGTATTGCTTATCTTGATCCAAAGAATTCCTTTTCCAACTTTGATGAGGATAAACTAGTTGAACTTGCTCAGATTTATGCCACCGTCTTCTCCCAATATGATTGTGTACTCCTTAAGGACCAACTTGAGACATTTATTGCTAATGTGCGGGCTGATCCAGATTTCTTAAGCTGTAATGACCTTGGTAATCTTACTATGAACATGGTTCAAACTAATAGACATACAATTTTTCTATTGGTATATCGACTCATTGAATTGACCTTGATTTTGCCTATTATAACCGTAACAGTAGAAAGAGCTTTCTCAGCTATGAACATTATCAAGACTGAGTTACGGAATAGGATGAGTGATGAATGGATGAATGATTTCATGATATGTTATATTGAGCGAGATGTATTTGCAAGCATCAATGATAACAAAATTTTACAACATTTTCAAAGTATGAGGACGCGTAAGCAAAAACTACCTCATGCTAGTGGTATGCTACATTTCTATTTCGTAATTTGCATTAAAAATAATGTTGTGGTCTTGTTTTTTACATATGCAATTTTATCTTTGCAGGTTCAGGTTCTCGTACTATTGTTGATGAAGATATGATAGGCTCAAATGAACTAAATCTTTGTTAATTAAGCAAAAATTACCTCGTGCTAGTGGTATGTTACATTCTTTTTTTGGCTATGTTTTATCTATTTTGTCGTATCGTTCAACATGGAATTCAAATTTTATTTTGATTATATATTTGTGTTGTACTTTTATTATACCTCAGTGCTGATAGCATTTGATGTTAGTTATAGACTTATAGCCCCCTTAGTTTTGGGCCCGAGGCTCTGAAAAATCCTGGCTCCACCACTGACTGCACTCATGTACGTTAGTTGTACTACTCCGTATTTGTTTTCTTTTCTTGGAACGGATACTCTGTATTTGTTTGATAATCTTCATGGAGCATCACCGTTGTGGCCGTTATCACAGTGTACGAGCGCGTGATCGAACCCCGCGCACGAACAGATCAACGGCCTGGTGAGTTACATGCATCAATCTGTTATCTAAAAATTTAAGTTGATGAAGAAAGACAGGTAATTCACTTATACTTTACACATCTTCTCTCATATGTAGACTCTCTCAGGCTTAAAATGTGGAATATAAGTTGACTGTAATTATTTTTTTAATTACGTCAATCGAGTCTTAAACTCAAGACATCATGGCTTTGATATTATATTGAGTTGCATACACCAACCAATTTCCCTAAAAACTTAAACTGATGAAAAATAAGCAATTTACTTACACTTCAACACGGCTGTGGATATGGATCGGTGCTTGCACATATGTACAATCACTCGCCAATTGAGGTCAAAACGCGAACAGTTCCATGCAAGCGAAGTCAATGCAAAGCCAAGATCAATCAGCTTGAACAGTTCTGGAAATAACGAACCCAGAGTTGTTCAAAGGTAAACGGCGTTTCAGTCAAGCCGATTACTGCACACTAGTCTCCATTGAGCAGACCACAGAAGCGAGTCTCAGCCTACGCGAATCATGCTAATTGCCATATTCCATCTTGTTGCACACGATGGAAGGGCATCAAAGCTCGGAACCCCTTGAAAGTTCATACTTGAGAGTGCTCACACTGACACTGTCACACGAACTAAATATTATTAATTTCATACTTCAGTTTCAAGTCGCTTTCTGTACTTTCTTCAGCTCTGGAAGGACAACCTTAATTTATTTTTAGTGAAAATACTAGACAGGTTAGGCGCGTAATACGCTAGTAATATACTCGTCGCAGGAAAAAAAAAGTGGAGAAAATTCATACATAGTGCAAACCAAGCTCAGTGCAAACTTGCTAGGACAAGTTCTGCAGTCACTGAGCCTTTCTGTAGTTCTTCATGCAATTTTCCTACTACTTGCAAAGCAAGTTTCCTTCGTTGTGTGACTCCAAGTTATAGCAGTATAAATAGAACATTTGATAGGCTTGTTGAGGCACCAAACATCCTATTCTTCTGCTTGCTCAGTTTTAGCAGCTGCATTGCTGCAACCTTTTGCCATCTTAACCGTTTCAGCCGTGAAGAGCATCTCCCAAGATCAGAAGGATGACTGACCGCAACAAAGTGAAGAAGAGCATGTTGGAGCTTCTCTGCGGCTGCTTTTCATCATCCAGGACGGAGGATTGAGATCGACAGACTCTAACGCTCAACGTAGGTGGAAATATTCCAAGTTTGTATTGATGCGATGGATGTGTTGGTCTATGTACGATGTAATAAAGCATGCCGAAAGCCGATTTGAACACCGCGGTCAGGTGCATAGTTTGTTGATGCGTCCGTTCCATTCGATCTGTAGTCTTGCAGGTGCGTTGTCTAGTTTAATCTTCTGTTTGATTCGTTCTGTTCGTATCATGTAGTCGGCTTGTAAGAGAATGTTCGTGTATTTGCTTCATTTTGAGTGCTAAAACATGTTACTGCTTTATATATATCTCTACTTGCTTCATGAATATGTCGGAAATTCTTGCTAAATTTGTCCGGAATTTCCGTGGAATATCACTGTTGTTTGTTACTGCATTCACGTACGTTAGTGCAACTCTGTACTTTAATCTCCGTGGAATATCGCTGCTGTTTGTTGTCACATGTAGGAGCGCGTGAACACGGCACATGAACAGATCAAAGGCCATGGATGGGTGCTTGCACGTACATATCACCCTCCAGTTGAGGTCAGAATGTAAACTAGTCCTATGCAAAACCAACCTAGGCTGAACAGTTCTGGATGTGGTTAACATGTACTGCTAGTCTGCATCTAGAACACATAGAGACACATTAGATCGGGGAAGACTTACGGTCAGCCATAAACGCCATTGCGCGAAGACCCGTGCCTGCGTGATGCAGGCGTGAGGAAGAGTCGGTGAAGGTCGTCCGGAGAGTCGCCGGCGCAGTCCTGTAGCGGCGGCGGCGACGATCTTCCCGTTGCCAAACAGCGCGTATGAGATCGGGTCACGTTAGGGTTTGTACGGGGTTTGTGATTCTCACGGGAAAACTCATCACCGGGAGAGGCCAGAACCCTTCTATTTGTATTGCACTGTGCAACGGGGGACCGTAACCAAAAGTGGTTAGGCACCCCCGATCAGGGTGCGTGAGAAACGGGTGGGTCGTGGGCATGACGCCACGTTTCCCTCAACCGTTTGCCTAGATCAAAAACCAACACTGGAAAGAAAAGTGTTCAAAGGTAACCGGTGTTTCAGTCAATCCGAGTGCTCTGTAAGTCCCAGTTTACGCGTAGATCATACCATATTCGATCTCGTTGCATCGCACCGTGGAACGATGGAAGGCATCAAAGCTCGGAATCCCTTCAAAGCTAAACCTTCAAAGTGCTCTGCTCACACTGACAGTCATCCGTGCACCCGACCTCGTTTCATACTTTCAAGTCATTTTTTTATACACTTTTCCTTCTAGAAGGCCAGGGCAGGACTCATACGCAGCAAATCAAGCCCAAGTTCAAGTGTTACTTTCTAGAGACACGTTGTACACCTGTCTATTATATTTTATTATATTATTAAGACCATAGAAAGAAGAAGTTGTCATGCTTGCTTTCAAAGATTAGAAATCGCCATATTAATTAGAGGAAAGAGAGAAAGATCCACACCATCAATTATGATGGATCCAAATTGTAATGATACAGATTAATCAAATATAGACATAAGAGCCGCTACAGTTGTATAAGGAATACAACTATGTTTTCAGCGTAATAATTGGAATTGTACAACAAGTACAACTTTATATTTTGATATAAGTATGTTCTTGTAGTATTTAGTAGCACAATTGGGCGAGAATGAAAAACATCTACACCAGTTATTTAGGTGGGTCCAGATTATAGCGGTGTAGATTAATTAAATATATATTAAAACCGTTATAGTTGTTTAAGGAATATAATTCTATTTTTAATCATAAGTATTGTGTAACAAATATAAGTCTATTTTTCAAATAAAAGCATATGTATTGTAATAGCTAGCCGCGGAGTTACGCGGGAATTTCAGCACCTAGTTGTTACTGAACCAAATGTGCTTTTCCTAGTAAGCGCGAAGCAAGCTTCCTTCCTTGGTTGTGCACTCCCAACTCCAAGCACTATAAAGAGGACACTTGGGAGGTTTGCTGGGGCATCAACTATCTAGCAGCTCTTGTTCTTGCTTGCTCCGAGTCTTTGGCCATCTTAATTGTTTCAGTCGTTCGGGTTTAGTAGCTCCGAGTAGCTCTTCTCCCAAGCGAAGGATGCCTGACTACAACCGAGTGAAGAAGAGCATGTTGAACCTGCTCTGCGGCTGCTTTTTACCATCCAAGATGAAAGGTTGGGATCAATGAGCTCAATGCTTCCTGCATGGCGAAATATTCCAAAGCTATGTCGATGTGACGTGTTATTTACTTGTTAAATTGTTCTACGTACAGCTGCGGGTAGCTCTTCTCCCAAGCGAAGGATGCCTGACCACAACGGAGTGAAGAAGAGCATGTCGAGTCTTCTCTGCGGCTGCTTTTCACCACCCGAGAAGAAAGGTTGGGATCAATGAGCCCAATGCTTCCTGCATGGCGAAATATTCCAAAGCTATGTCGATGTGATATGTTGTTCGCTTGTTAAATTGTTCTATGTAGAATGTCAGTAAAGAAGACGTAGTGGCCGTCAGCACGTCAGCTAGGTAGGTAGCTTGTGATGTCAGAGGTGTGTGTTCCATGTCCATTAGATTTATGATCTTGCGGCTGGTTTGTTGTTTAGTTTAACCTTCTGTCCAGGGTTGTTCTATGGTCAGCGAAGGATATTTTGATAGTTTTGTTAAAATATTAAAAATCACTTTAGATCAAAATCACGGTGTATGAGTGATATTTGGGTGAGCGGTTTAGGTCAAGATAGAGCTGATTTGATCAAGATGGATTAAGGCGAAAGATTTAATGGATTCATGCTTATATGCTTTGAAAAACATGTATAAGTGAACATGTGCGAGTAAAATTCGTGTATGTGTGGTTACTGGGTTTCTCCCATTGTGCTAAGTGGATAGTATCCACTAAGAGATGAATAGGGCTGGCTAGCCCATCTATAAAAAGGGGGTTGAGATGGAGACATATGGGTTAACTATCCAATCTACCTCTCATGTACTCTCTTGTTTTAGGGTTAGGGTTTTGAGTGCATGGTATGCTCTCTGTCCTCCAAGATAAAGTGGTTGTAAAACTTTCCTCCTTAAACAACAATACAATCAATCTTTGATATTCTCCATGACTATATTTCTATTTGATTGATTTGTTCTTGTTTTGGTTGGTTTTTTTTCTCCCTTCACTATTTTCTTGATCTTGCTGTGATAAGGATGTGTAAGAGATGGAGACAACATCTGAGAATCTATCTCCACCCATCTAGACACTTTAATAGCAAGTTTACAAGAAAAACCCGGGTTTTGTTGATTTGGTCTCAAAGTGTGATTTCTTGATCTGAGAGTTTTTGACGTGATTTCATTTATGCTCTTGCTTGCTGCGATATGTGGGAACATATTTAAAGCTATTTTGCCCATCATCCACTCATGAGCAAATTGTATTCAGCGATTTTGGTTTTGACTTAGTTTTGGTGCACTCTTCCTTCAAACTGAAAAAGGACTCAACTTTAGTTGTGATTTTGATGATCGTTTGTTGAAATAGGTTCATAATACCATAAAGATCCCTAAAAAATTTCATGTTATTTGGATCTACAGATCAAAATTTCCATTGATTTTAGTTTTTGGAACTGTGCTGAATTCACTGTTCATTTGCTGATTTTCCGATCAGACTGAGGTGACCATGGCGGTCAGACCACCCCCTGTTAGAGAGGTTAGACCGCCTGTGTTGAGGATTTCATCACGTTTTGATTTCTTGAGTCTTTTTTATTAGTGACTTTGGAAGAAGGTGATATTCTCTATAACTTCCTAGTTATCTGAGAATAAAACCTAGAATACTTGGGAAAATTTTTTAATCGACACCATTCACTTCCACTCTATTGCTTCAGTAAAACGAATCCAGTTTCCTCTTCCTCTGTAAAAAGACGGAGTATATTAAGCCCGCTATTTTCAACAGAGCATACATGGCGCAGAGCAAGCTCTGTGAACAACCTTAACCCAATAAAATTCACGGGAATCTCATGCCATGTTCCACACATACTGGGTCTCTTGTTTTCAGATTCTGAAAATTACCTTTTGCTTTTTCTATGGTAACCAATTTTAAACAAAGTATCTTTTTAAGACGGGATTTATAAGTTGATTATAGTATACATTATAGTGACATTATTTATATGAGACCATGTAGATGTCACCCCGTTCTTGTGATGAGTAATTAATTTTTGATTCAAAGAGTTTGCAGAGTTTTAGTTTGGTTTTCGGAAGGTTGAAAATTTAAGTTTGCAAATTGTTGTTTTTGGAGCGATCGACAGTCAGGCCGGATGCCCCACATTGCTCTTGTTCGACCACACTGATCTTCGACTACATGCAGTCTAAGACCAGTGTGTTCAAACAAGACCAGTGTGGTCGAAGACCAGTGTCTTCTCTATTGTCATCTTCGGTTCTACAATTTATGTCGGTCAAAACCACACATTTTCGCACATTCTCTCCGTATCTTCTCTTATAAACAACCTAAAAATTATAAACCACAACCAAAAACTATAAGTCAAAACTAAAAAGAACAGACCCATTCATCCACAACAACATTCATGTGCATCACGTAATGTCTCTCAGATAGAGCTAACCGTGTACTTAACTCTGCGTTGGTAATGCCAGCTGGCTATATAAATGCATTATTGAATTTCAAATAGATTCTTATCGATTAAGGAATGTCAAATAGATTACGAAGTTCAATCACTACAATAACACGTTAACATTAGGCCCTGCTCAATATAGGACATGTTCTTTTCCTCCGAAGCCGGCGGCTTTTGGCTTTTGCTACAGTACCTAACTTTCAAACGGAGTATTTTCTCAAGACGGGGTCTACAGGTAAAACGATCTACACATTAAAAGCCCAACATCTGTACCATCCAAAATCGCAAGTGAGTATCTGTCTCTTCGTAATCATCAGAACACCAAAATTCAAAATTTCACCAAAAGCCATAAGTCGCAATAGAAAAGAACATGCCCATAGCTTATGGCTTAAAGCTTAAGCTTATTTTGCACTATTCATAATTTCGTCTTTTTCGAATTTTGACTTTTTTGAGTTTTTTGTCGGTTCTTTTTTCTCGTATTCGTTTGCGTTGTCTCGTGATGGGCTAACATATTTTTTATATTTTTCAATTTTTTTAAATTAAATTATGTTAAATAAGTCTCTCTCACACATGATTTTTTCACCACCACAAGAGTTTTCAAACCATAAACTTTCAAATTTTCACCGAACCGATCACCACCTTAATCACATCATCATATGTTGTTCTTGTTCACGTGGTCAACGGACGTAACTAACAGGGCTACACCATCATGTCTAGATGGAACCTCTGTCATTCTAGATGGATGGGACAATGTCAGCATTGATTACGTTGGTTGTCGTTTGCATGTTTGATTGACGCGAGCGTAAGTACGTAACCAACGAGGCGATAACGGGTCTGTTTTTTTCGACTGCGGTTTATGATTTTTGACTGAAATTTTTAAATTTTATCTGTTTACAGTATAAATTACGGAGATATAGATACTTACTTGTGATTTTGACTGATACAGATGTTAGACTTTTAACGTGTAGATCGAAAAACACTCTGTTTGAAAGTTAGATATTATAACAAAAATCAAAAGCCGTTCACTTGTAAAGTAAAGAACATGCCCGTTGACATAACGTATGGACAAAAATAGAACCTCGGCAAGACATGACGGATAGAGAATTCCATGAACCGAGACAGAAAGATCGAGAGCAAATTGCAATGGTCATTGATTGGTGGATTAGATAGCTTCATGTGCAATATCGATCAATTTTGCCAGCCGGCATCCTCTTCGGAGCATCTTGTGAGCTGGAACTGGGAGACTTGGGGCTGATGGTTGCAACATGTATATGCCTTGCCCACTACTATTCGTAAGACGGCTGGTCCTTCAGTTTTGTATACAATGGGCGAGCCGACTGTTGTCATTTGACTTTACACGGGTCTCTGAGAATTTGTAGTGTAAGCACGTGAAGGATCGGTAATGATACCACAGCGGTAAATGAATTCTTCTTAAATTTTTCTTTAAGTATCAGAAATCTTTCGCTCTAGATATAAAGAGCTAATAAGATCAAATTTTATAGCCTACAACTAAGCAACAGCTCAAAATAGCACAGAGCTCATCTCTACACCTGGGCGATCTGACCGGCCACAGGCTTGCGATCTGACCGGTGGCAAGCGAGCGGTCTAACCGGCTTGTGGTCTAACTGGCGGTAGACTAGCGGTCTGACCAGACCTAGAAGCGGTTTGACCGCTTTCCTGTTCTCAGAACAAAAAAATTAGCTCGAATCCAAACCACTTTTGGTGCAAACTTCAAAATCCATGATCAAATGAAATCAAACTTTCCACACAGCAAACTTCAAAATCCATGATCAAATGAGATCAAACTTTGCACACACCTTGCTAACAGTCTCAGAAACCTATTTCATCCAAGAATCGGGATGATTCTGCCCAAAGTCTCAACATTTTCTCAAAATAAACAAGGTTGTACCAAAACTATGCAAAACTCAAAATCTTTAGACAACAAGTCAAGAACAATCGGGATGGCTCTAGATGTATTCCCACAAGTCACAACAAGTAAAACCAACTGACAAATCAAAGTCAAAACTCTCAAATCACTATTTCTCAAGGAGTCCAAATCAAGTAAGAATTGGACAACTTCAAGAACTTGCAAATCATAGTGTCTAGATGGATGAGATTTGATCTATATGAGTCATCACCATCACTTAAACGTTTTTGGCATTAGCAAGATCAAGAAGAGAAGAGACAAAAAAACCAACAAGAACAACCCTAACCTTATATTGCTACTTGAGGATAAATGTTTTATAGCCACTCTATTAGGAGGACAAGAGAACACATCACAGTACTCACTCTTCTCTCTTAAACCCTAACCTTAACTCTAGAATAGTTGGAATAGTTAGCATTCAAGCCTTCACCCTATCCAGTAAGTAGATGGAACAACCAACCTACATCTAACCCTAATAGATACTACCTACATACAATGAGATAAACTCATTAACCCCACACAATACAGATTTTACACTCACACTCAACTCATGCATGCTTTTGATAGCACATAAACCCGAAACCGTTTAACCTTTAGTCTTTGATCTACTTGATCCTCTCAGTATCTCTTTGACATAAACCACTTTTTCAAACGTAGCTCAAGCATCACATTTTTTATCTAACAAAGTTTTCAATATTTGGTAAACTATGAAGATACCCTCGTATTGACTTGGTTTTTATCTTTCTTTGCAAGCAATCACCATGCTTGCTACGTGTAGATGCACCAATAGCTTCCCACGCATCGGCAAGTTTACCCCATTCTGATTCTACCAACCACGTCTCACTTGGACCGACCAAGTTACTTGGTGCAACTCATCACTCAAATATTCTCTTCAACATTCCTTGCTTTCCTTGTGGCATACTTGAGCTGAACCATCTCGTCCAGCATCCTTGTTCATTTTGGACCTTAGCTCATCTATAAGCGTAGTTATGATGCTCACTGTTGACCATAGTCAACTCAAAAACTCCCTACATAAGTTTTTTACAATTTGGCCCACCCTTTTTGCAACAAGAACACCCATACCTAGGGCCAAAACCCCCAATCCATGACCAAATTCCTAAAATTTTAGAACTCATTGCCGAAATCACAAGGTGATAAATCAAATCAGCTTCCAGCTGGTCTGACCGCCAGAAACTGAGCCTGATAGAGAATTTAAAAATTTCACAAATTTAAAATTTAACTCTTCAAACATTAAAAATGATTCATCACAATATCCTGAACATTCTCACATGGTCCCTCAGCACGTCGGTTTAAAGGGTCCGTATGTAGCACTTGGCGTATGCATTGTGCGCCGACCGGTTCGTCCCCACAAGCGCCATGGATGCACGTTGAACGCGGTAACACTGGTTCATAAACTTTAAGATGTGAACGAGCCGTAGAAGCAGCATATTGTTAAGTGTAGGATCGGTATGATGAGTCAGATGGGGTGAATGACTCTTCAAAACTTTTTCCCAAGGTATTAACAACAACATACAACGAAAACATAAACTCAAAAGCTAACCAAGGCCAAGAGAGAAGGATCAGAAAGATCACCTGAGACTTCTGTCTCAACCAGTCTACCTGTCGGCCTGAAAACGGTATGATCGCCGACCTGGAAATGGTCTGACCGCGTGGTCTAACTGCTTATCAATAAATAGTTTAGACTACACTGGACACGATACAAAAAAAGAGCTAATTTCTTAACCACCAATCCAAATACAGTGAAACTTGATACAAACCCTCTCTAGGATGTCAGAAATCTATTTCAATCATGAATTGTGAAGATTAATGTCAATCTTTCGACCTTTATCTAAAACAAAGAGAGTTGCACCAAAACCGAACATAAGAGAGAAATCTAGATTTACTCTTACTCTTGAATTCTTGATAATCTAAATAACCTTGAATGGGTTCTAACATGTCATAGCACACTAGATTATAATATGAACTCAAGCCAAATCACTCACAAGAGCAAAAATCCAAAATCACTTCTCTCTTGAGGAAATCCGGACAAACTCAAGAACTTCCTCTAGAAGGTGCCTGATGGGTAGGATTTGATCTCCAAGATATATCTCCACCTCTTACACGTTCTTCGCATCAGGGAAGATGAAGAAAAGACAAATCCAAATAAGAAAGCCAAGCAAATCAAAAGAACAAGGAATGATCCACGGCACAACTTACTTAGGCAAACTTTGGGTGTTCATTTCATTTGAAGAGTAATATTTTACAGCCAATCTATCAGGATGGTAGATCTCTAAGTATAGAGCACACATACAAAAGGCTCTACACAAAGGAAACTCTAATCTCTCTCTCTCAGAGTTGATTATCTCTCTTCACACACAAGGGTTTATATAGCGGAGGCTTCCACCTCACATCAAACCCTAACACCAAGAATTCTTAATGGATCACACCACTTACAATTGAAAAAGCTTCGTAAACCACACACAAATGGGATTTACATTTCACACACTTGTACGCTTTTTAAAGCGTGACTTCACATGTCTCAAATAGCCCGATAAGACGCTTTATCCTCAAAGATGTGATCTAAACCACTTGGACTAACACTATGGTTTTACAAACCGCCACTCCACCCGATATTTGATAATTTCCTCAATTGCCACTTACCGACCTTTACGAAGATGTGATTCCCAATGCCTGGTTGCCAAAATTGTACACCTACTCTAAAGTTTTTACCACTTGAAATGCCCGAGTTCTATGACACACCACATCACACCATAGTCTATGATGTCCAATTACTTACCGGCAAGATCGTACGTCTGCTTCAAGAATCGTCACCGCCTGAAACGCATAAGTTTAATTGGCACACCACATGCATGCACTTGTCTTTTCATGATCTTTGCCTTTCTTCTATGCTTCTTCGCTTGAGATGATGCTCCACCCGAACTTACGCGACAAGCCATGGCCTTAGGACCCCTTCCGTAGCCTCAGCCTTATCGCTGACCACAACAATCATGAAGCACCTACACATCAAATAACAAGTAATGGATCTGAGCATAAATGACGTACACTTGACTCATTGGCAAATCAAATGCATGGACATATCCATGACTCACACTTACATGGACACTCCATGATTCACACTTTCATGGACACCGCCATGACTCACAATTAAAACCAACTTAACTTGGCACCAGGTCCAGTTTGACCGTGACAACCATGCCAGTCACACCTCCCAACACACACCGGTCACATCGCCATGCAATGGCCGGTCAGACCGCTGTAAGTTCAAGCTTCACTAAGTTGGTTTTGGTGATAATAACAAATACAATTATGAGACTAATATACACAAACCAAAGAACTTTCTTCCCCGACACAAGTTCTTCCCAAACTTGACCGGCATTAATCCACACACACAAACCACACCCTTAACCATCAATAACTATGAACTAGATCATCGACGATCTAAATTTCCACGCTCTCCAAAAATCAACTTCAGACCACTCAGAAAAAGCCGATCAGACCGCCATGCCCAGGCGGTTAGACCACTACCCAACATACATGAGTACTCAAGGTACTCGAAGATCACAAGTATTAAAGAACTCAAAACCTACGAGTATTGACTGTGAAACCTACGGCAACCAATCACAAAGCCTATGACTACCGATCATAAAGTCTACGACTATGACAACAGATCGCGAAGTTTACTACTACCGATCACCGACCAGGCACTGTAGCACCGACTACCGATCACCGAGTACCGACTAGGTACTGTAGTCATCGACTATCGATCACTGAGTACCGACCAGGTATTGTAGCTATTTACTATCGACCGCCGAGTACCGATCAAGTACTGCAGCAACGACCAATGACCGGTTACTGTACCTAAAAGCATCCGACCGATTACACTAGCATACAAAGCTACAACCGGTTTACTGTAGCTTCGACCGGTTTTCAACTCTGGGGTCTCCGACTGCTCTCCGAACCTGGATCGAGGTCATTGCGCCACAGTTGTTTAGCCGTGGTCGACATGCCATGGTCGTTCAGCCGTGGTCATTCTGCTATGGTCGATATGCCATGGTCGTTCTACCGTGATCGACTTGCCGTGGTAGAAATCTGCCGATTCTAGTTTTACAAAAGAGCACCGTCTGAAACTTTCACAAACGTAAATTTTAATTCAACCCAAATGTCAATTATTCATCATCACTGTATGCACGACCTATCCACATGGTCTAACAGGGTCCTTCATCCTACTCAGGGTAATATTTGATCGAACTAGGATCTAACAAAGGAAATAATAGTAAGGGTGAGTACTAGCGTAATCAACAAGCATTAATAGCAAAATGCATTGTATGACTCTTCTTTATTCGTTATGACATTTTCTAGCTCATCTCTTTTTATATAAATTATCTTATCAAACTAAGTGGAAAGTTTTAATTCATGAAAAGACTACTTTTCACTCGGTGAGAAGAAAGATCCCTAGTGATCTTCGTAGTCTCTGATCCAGGAGACAGGTATGAATTTATAATTTTATTGTGCACTGCACAGGCTTGTGACACTATACCCATAGCTACTTTGAGCCCTCATGAAACTAGGTATCACTCATTTCCTTTGATGTGGTGCCAAATTTAGAGTACGTAACATTTTGCAGGTTACGTTATTCAATCTCCACCAATCTATTTTCCACCGGTGTCCCAGAACGCTCATCCGGCACCCACCGACTTCGAATAACATTTGTTATACCGGTTATCACCCAACACTCTACCAGCACTAATATATGCATCTTGGATCCCCCTACTTCCAAACTTCCGCTACCAGTCTTGAGTTCCTCCATCACAACTCGCACTTATAATACTTACCCGTTGTGAAGATGATAATAACCTAATAGGGTAGCATTTTCTGCCCATCGAAGATGGAAAAATGACTAGCACTTAAATACGGCCTCCTTTCCAAGTGAGAGTTTTGTTGGTCCTTATGTTTTATTCATATGTAAAGAGTCCCACCTTCCCTCTCTTTCCTGACTAGGGTCCCTTTTACCATCCTAATATTTACTCTTACAGTCCAGCTGTTCCTCTTAGATGGACTACTCTCTTTTCTCATATATCTTTTCTTTCATCTCTTTTATTCTATTTAGTTTTGAAATAAAGTTTTAATGCACGTATACAATAAATGGTACATATATGTAGTTTTTACATTTGATATATATAGATTGATGATCAAGAGGTAAGCTTGCATGCGTGATAGTAGTAACCCTCAGTGTCAATGAAGCCCATATCTGCTACTTCCATCTGAGGCAGCTCGCTTTCTGCATTTATATGGCAGACACACTATCTAAAAAAATATACTTATTCATTTTATAGGGTGAGTAGTTATCATAAAGCCATACTCTCCCCTTTTTGAGGGTTTTAGCATATTTTATTTATTTAAAATTTTTGGTAACTACTCAAGTTAGTACTTGCTCCTATCAGGTACCCACGGGTTTTGCTATTGTCATCTGATTTCTACACTCATAGTCTCGCATCAGATTCTCATTTCTAATTTGCACTTACTCCCGATTAGCAACCCTATGTACCACACACAACAACACACTACCCACCGGATCCCGACTCGCACCCCTGAACCCGCACACAACACTCGGCTGCTCGGCTTTTCCTCTTTCGCACGCTTTCGGCTCCTCTCCTTCCTCTTCTTTGCTGCTCTTCCCCCGGCTTCCTCCTCCCGTTCCTCCCCTCGATCTAAAATCTACCACCTCCACGGGTGCTATCCTCCGTGGATATATTGCCTCCGGCTTCTTAGCTGACTTGCGGTGCTCCGCCGCCATGGAATCTCACCTCGTACGGTTCCTCTCTAATTTGGTGCTGTCAAAGACTCCAGGGGCACCGCCGCTCCTCCGGCCCGCCACTGGGGTTCTCCCCTCGTCGGATCTACTCACGCTGATTCTCCTCACTGTGCTTCTATGGCCCATGGCTCGCTTCCCCTTCACCGGCTTCCGGCTAGGGTTTCTGGCGCTAGTGCGTCGGTGATTCCCTCACCACTGGTGGCTCCTGCCACTACACCGCCTACTTCTGGTCTTGATGTTTCTATGGCTTACCCTCTACTCTAAGTTACAGTTTTCGGTCGATTTGGTTCTTGGTGGTTTGGTTCGGCCTTGGCCTCACGCCTAGGTTATCTTTGGTAGCTTTTCGGTGGTTTATTGGTGGCTCGTTGACTCCCATGGTCCTTCTACCTCTATGGCTGGCGCCAGGTCGCTATGGTGCCTCCTACTTATCTCTCGGTCACGACTCTGGTTCACAGTTCTCCCATACCCGAGACAGTCTAGTACCCTACTCTTCTACTTCGTGCATTTTGCTTTAGCTCCTATTTTTATCTTGCTCTACTCTTATGCATGCCAGGTATTGGAAAAGCTTATGGTCATTGTTGCAATTGTACTTGACAGAGAGGATGTGCGTTGGGGAGCACGTCCTCACTTTCAAGGGTACGTGGTGGCGTCTACAGGCTCGCCGCCAGTTGTGCATCAGCCAAGGCGAGTTGTGGTGAGGTGGTCTCTCTTCTTGGCTTCCTTTCTCGGTTGATGGGCTTGGAGGTGTGTGTCATGTGTTGTGCCATGATGTGGAACTGAAAAAGGTAAAAAGGGAATTTAGGAGGGAATGTGGGCCTACTTGCTATCGGGCTGGGAATGGTAAGGTTGACGATGCTTGTGGTGGTTGGATTGTGGTTCTCACGTGCGCGAAGATGTGGACGGTGTCCCCCTTGTTACCGAGGGTGTCATCTTGTGGTCGCAGTTGTCCCAACCTGGTCCCCTACGGTCCATACTTTTCTCCTTCATCTTCCTCTACTTCCTTGCTTCCTATCCTCCGGTTCCCTCTTCCTTCCCTTCTGTGTATGTGTGGCTCAATGGTGAGGGTGCCTATGATTTGTGGGCTCTTGCTGCTGACCAAGTGGTGGGATGGTGGAACTGGGGCTGGCTTCCTTTGGTTTGGCCTTAGGGCTTTCTCTCAGCTGTGAAAGGAAATGAAGTGGGCATTGTGAGTGAGAAGGTTGAGGTTGGCTTAAGAGGGAGGAGGCATTCGGCCGCCTCTCTTTCTCTCTTGTCCTGTGCTTGACAAATTTGCCCTCACCTTATCTCTAGCCCTCTCTTAGTTCACTATTGGCTTATGGATCCTTGTTCTGAAGGGTGGACTTGATACTATGCTTTCGATTTTCTATGGTAGAGGTAAGTCTGTAAAAACGTGGACGTTGAATTTTGTGATTGCCAAATAATGAGGCTCACTAACCTGGGAGGTGCCGACCGATCCGTGGACTGTATAGGAACCTCGATGAGCAAATCCTATACATTTGGCATTTTACAGCTGAAGGGGTCTAACGGCAATTTTCTTTATTCCCTTTTTATTCTCCCTTGAATTATTCTTTTATTTGTTCTTCGATCGCAAAGGTTGGCGGGCGGGCTTGGTTCGGCTTTGGGGGGTTCTACTCGCCGAACAATACACGGAAAGGACAAAACAAGACAAGAATATAATACAATTTATTTAATCTTGTTTTAATGTAATTTCTGGCCATGCAATTTCTCATGTTTTCATACTTGTACGAGATCCTTGTAGCTAATCATGCATTGCAATGAGATTTTAGTTTTACTTCGAGAAGCCAAATGTGATTTATTGCAATTGATTTTTGTAACCCGCTGCGATTCGATTATCTTAGTAATTGCAAATTTACTGTTTATTTACGCTAACTGCACTGTTTGGAGGTAATTAAAACTTAGGGTTCTTTCACTGTTAACACGTTAGAGGTGTTGACCTGAAATTTCAAGTTCTTTGTCAAGTTGCCATACACATTTACAGTTACTATTAGAAACGAATAACAAAGTCGATCATTGCACAACAGTACAACAATAGTGGTAGGGATATCGATCTAATTACCTGCTGCACCAGTGGCCGTCAGTGGAGATGGTGAGGACTAGAGACTAGGCGCACTGTTCTTTCGGCTAGTGTAGTGTGAGTGTCTCGCACATGCTTTGCCACGCGCAGCAACGCTCGCGCTGCATTCCTGAAAAGCCGCGCTTTGTACTGCTCATGGCAAAAGCTTTGGGAGGTGAAGTTGCCAATAATTTCATACCAGATTGGCAAGCGGTAAAAAAATGTTCTTCTCAATTAGTGCCCTATATATATATACACTAGTTACGAACCCGTGCGTTGCAACGAAACTCATTAAACATATAGATAATCGTGCTATAGAAGAAAATTATTTTGATCGGTTGGAAAGTGGAGAATGGTAAGAAGTTAAGAGAATAAAGCAGTTAAAGTTGAGAAAGTGGAGAATGGGTGTTTTGGGGCCACATGTCAACACTGTCTTTTGTGAAAAGGGGTGGAAGAGGCCGGACCACCAACCCCTTCTTTTATAATAGTAAAGATATATATATCATCTACTTCTCTTATGGTTCTTTTAACCCCAATAATTTAGTAAAGTATCCTATTTGCCTCGCCGACATCCTTTAAATTGGGATTTGTGAGTTGTGACTCCTAGATCGATTGTTAGTGGTTCTCTAGCATCACATAAAAAGTACTACATTGATGATTTGGGCAATCTTTTTTATCTATTAAATGACACGATAAATGAGTCACCAACCAAGCAAAACACATGGGGGACAATTGTACTTGGAACATAAGTAGATGAATCATCAAGCAGCACAGGGCGCAAGAACACCTTTCCTAGCCGCGCTACTGCTAACCCCTTCACAAAGGACACTCACTGCTACACAATAGGACGGCCTTTCCCAGCCCCTGCAAATAGGGATGAAAACAGGATAGAATAGTCTCAAATACGGATACAAATCTATATTTTTAAAATGAATATAAATATAAATTTGAATATTCTCGAATACGAATACGAATCGAATGTTGTAACGGATATGAATTCGAATCGAATATGTACTTAATTCGGTAGAATATGAATATCCTCCTACAACTTCTGTAATAAATCTCAGTAGAACAAATTACTAGTAATTTTGCCAGTTTTTCATCGGTTACCGACGATAGGCATAGGAAATGGATCGAATATGAATCGAATATTCTCGAATACGAATCGAATAGTCTCAAATACGAATACTCTTGAATACGAATGCGAATATTAATATTCTCAAATACAGATACGAATATTTTTTAATACGAATTTTGCTTACCGCGTTTTCTCGAATATGAATATCGGATAAAATAAATCATCCGTTACCGTTTTCCACCCTACCTGCAAATGCCAGGTATGTGACCCAATCATTAGCTGAGTAGGTAAAGGCCCCGGTAATGATATATCACCAAGGTCGCAAAAGGACATACAAAAAACAACAAGGCAACGTTTTCGTCAAGACGGACGGGCAGCTTTGCAGAAGCGTCGAGATACAGCAGCCGAGCTAGCCATTCTTGCAGTCTGCACAAAGGTAATAGTAGATGTAGATATGGAGCTGCAAGTAGCAACAGCAGCTACTCCAATGGCTCTGCCATTGATGACCGATGAGTAGTGGAAGCTGCTCCCAAGGAATGGCATTCCTTTCATCCTTTGCTTTTGCATGGACCGTTCGCAGACAGAACGAGGCAAGTAGAGACGAGTAGTGGCAGTAGTACTACTGGAAAAAGAGGTCACGTCCAAGTTGCTAACTTCTCTCTAAACTCACGGGTTAAAAAGTCATATCAGCTCATGGATACATGTCAGGGCTAAGTACTCTTTCGTGCCCTTTCTTGACGCCCTTTAGGGAGCTCATTTCTGTTCCAGGCCAGTTTGATCTCCCTTTGGGACCGTGCTTTATCGAGATCAATCTGCTTCTCTCGATATAAGGTACACTAGCAAGTTCAGAATAGTTTTTTTTTGGTCATCTCCTCGTTTTGATAGATTGACAAATCATGAACGTCAATATTTAAAGTGGCAAAGTCCAGAACGCCGATCTTTTGGTTGGCAAAAAATTTAAAACTCCCATATATCTGAACCCTTGTCGACACTACAGGATATTGTTGAGAAGCAATAATCACCACTACAAAAAAAACTTGTTTTGTTTATCTACATTTAGAAACGTTGTAATTTGATGCTACTTCGATCCTATCACAATGTTTCAAATCATCCAAGTTTTGGGCTGAAAAATTATCGCTTATGGCTGAAATTACACTGTAGCGACTGAAATTGCACTGTAGCTGAAGGTGGCTTATTTGGCATAATTAAATTATAAAAAATTAAAAATAGAAAAAATATGCTAGCTCATCACGGGCAACGTAAATTAATACGGAAAAAAAGAACCAGCAAAAAAACTAAAAGAAAAGTTTAAAGTTTAAAAAAAAGATGAAATTTATAAATAGTAAAAAATAATTAAGAAGTTAGAAACTAAAGCCGAAAAGAGCGGAGCTTAATCTCTCAAATAGTGACATTGTTGAGCGGTCCCTTTGGCCACTATTGGTGATATGTGAAGCCCCACACCAAGTACACGGAGCTATGATAAGCTCGCAGTTCTACAAGGATGGCAGTAATGGCACAGCTACCGCAAGCTTATCCCACAGTTAAAAAGAGAAAAATAGGAAACAAAATTTCTTGACCTCGCCCAAAGTTGTTCATGAAAGAATGCTAAAGCTACTGGAGCTGTCCCCGTCTGCTGCAGCATTACGATACGAACAAAACACCAACAGGCAAGTACTAACAACTTCCTTTCACCGCTTCCCAACAAATTTTACCCTCGGTCACACCCCACGGCAATCTTCCACTGGAAATAATGTATGGCAAGCATATATGAAATGATTTACCAAATGAATAGATCTACTTCTTGATCACGAGTATCAACCTAGACAAAAAAACATTGTTACTCCATGTAAAATCAGGATTCATCTCAAATAACCTATCACGTGATTATATATATATATACTCTTTACAATGTATTTTCATAGTTATTTTTCGTTTTTACTGAAATCAATATTCATATTATTTTGTACAGAATGCACTTGTAACATTCTCCGATGACGATAGAAAGGGGAGAGGGCAATCAAACGTAACGAATCACGAGAAAGGGCAACATGACATGCAGCAGCCGCAGCTTTTCCCCTTTGCTCTTTTGTTTTCATTCATTCGTTCTTTTTCCATTGACCGGTTGCTTCTTCTCCCCTCAACTCTATGCAGCTCCTGCCGTAGAGCGAGCCAGCCATTTCCATCCAACCAATCCGACACAGCTTTCGTTGCTCCAAAAGGGCTTCCTATTTAAGACACGCACTCCCACCCCCATGAGAAGCCCTATCACTCAGCTCAGCTCAGCTCAGCTCACACGGAACAACACGCACGCCAATGCGCCATGGCCCTAGAGAGCTACGACTGTTGCGTATTCCCTCCTCTGGATTGGGATTGGGATTGGGATTGGGATTGGGGGCTACACACACTCGGAGACGCTGCCCAGGGAGGCATCCATGAGGCATTTCCGGCTACGTGTAAGAGACCTACTGCTACTGCACCTCACTGCATACACACACACACGACGCATGTAGTACACGAATGCATGAGCATCTTAACTAGCTAGGGCATGGTGATAGTGGTATTGAGCTAGCTTGCGGCGTGTGCGTGCTGTAGTAGGTGTGGAGTCGCCGGTGTCGTCGGAGGCGTCTAGTGGCTACCTGCAAGACGCCGTCGCCCACTGGAGCGACCGTTGCAAGCGGCAGAGGATGGCGGTGGCGGTGCCTCGGCGTCCGGCCGCGGTGAACGAAGACCTGCAGTCCCTTCTTCAGGTCAGTCGCCATCACACACACGTCTCTCTCTCGCTATACATATATATACATACATATACAAACATACACACACATATATATATAGTAAGTAGTAGTACTTCTCATGAGTGATGAATCATACACGCAAGAACTCATGCATGTGCCTAGCCAGATAGGAAGTGGCTAGCTCGGCGCCTAGATATACTAGCTTTGAGTACTGACGAAACTTTGCTACTATCTCATATAGAAATTATATATGTAGGCTGTTGTTGTTCTTAATCTGTTCCCAAGTGTTTTTTTTCTAAGTATTGAGCACTCTACCCAGTGTCAAGAACAGACACTTCAAAGTGGAATGGTGTAACTTAAGCTAGTATGCATACAAAAGAGTAGTTCAGTCGTGTCTCCTCGCAGAGCAAGCAGCGCTGATTGTCTTCTTCCTCCCTTTTCTAACTTGTAGCGTTGTTGTTGTTTGTTGTTCTCGGCTTGCATGCAGAGCTTTTGGGATTCTAGCAGCGGCGAGGGAGATCTCTTCCACGATTTGAGTACCATGATCCCGGGGAGCAGCAGTTTTGTCTCAGGTGATTCGATATATCGACGCGTCCTTTTTTCGTTCGATTGCCTCACACGCGTGTAAAACTAAACCTCCCTTTAGTTAGTTACATTACTTGCTACATACACCGTTGAAGTATTAGTATTATACTATTATATCCTCCGACTTTCTTTCGAAGCTTAAGATTTTAGATGAAGTGATTAATTCATATAACTCAGTATCTGTGTCAACTTTCAAGCGGCATTGCAGAGAATGAAGGCAAGCAAGAACAGCTAGAGACAAAATAGTGCTTACTTCTTGTCCTAGGTTTCAACAAGAAATATTTGATCATTTGCTCTTGATGTGCACAGATGATTTATCTCATGATGTTTCAACTGACATATTGTCCTAGACCTTTAGAGTAATGGTGGTACTTGTATTTACAAACGTGAAATGAAATGTTTGGGCAGAGGACGACGATGCATTGGGTAGGGAGCAGGTGCAGGAGCAGGGGCTGGGGCAGACGGGCCTGAGCGCGGCAGCAGTACAGGCGTCAGCGGCGCAGGGCGGAGAGGAGGCAGTCCCTCGCTGCACCGGGCAAGCGGCGGCTGCTCCCCGGCCGCTGCAACTGCAAAAGGCAACTGCAGGTGCGCCCCACGCGGCAGCGCAACCAGAGTGCCGCGGCAATTACTGCCCGCAACTCATCAACGAGCCGTCCTCTCGTGCCGCCTCCGCGACGTCCTCGTCTTGCTCCTCGCTAGCAGGTAGGTGACCGGTGAGCAATTATTACTCGCGCGCGCATGTGTGCACTGAACCACTGACAGACACTGAGGGGAGGAGAGCAGCGCAGAGCAATATTTTTGAACCTCTTTGGCTAAGCTGTTTCTAGGTCTTATGCTTATCCTTATTTGTAGCTTCTAAAAAAGCTGAGCTTAAGCGAGCCAGAGTTCAATTAGAGCCTCCCTCCCTCTCTCCAATGCATGGTAGCTTCGACTGGTACCTTCAGAAGAGAGAGAGAAATACACACACACATTAGCTAATGCAACCATACACGCAAGTCCATAGGCCGACGGTGAAGTCTAGCCAAACAAACCGTTTGTTTTGGAATTCCGTAGCGCTCACAAAAATCGCAGTCCTCATATGTTTTGAGGGTGTCACAAAAAATCTGGATCGCTTGCAGGGAAGAAGAGAGGCATCGTTGTGCTGTGCCCTTTGCGGTTGTCAAGCCGCTGGGGTTAGACGGCGGCGGCACGACGACGCTAAACGACGTCAACCAGAGGATCCTGAAGCGACCAGCCAGGCCAGTTCGGCACCCCGTTGGGCAGTTCGCATGCAGCCCCGCCGTGTCAGCGCATGGGCTAGGCCTGTCCGGCAAAGCAGTCGTTAGCCTCACAAGGATCAGAACGGGGAAAGGGCACCATAACCATCATCAGAACAAGAGGCTGAAAGGGATCGATGATCGATCGTTTTCTTCCCCTTTCTTTTGAGGACCTGAAGGGAGGGACCAAATCCTATGGTCAGGAAAATCATCGGAGAGTAGCTCCCCTTGTAAATACACCCGAGGGTTTTGATGCATAGGCTGCTTCAACACCTGTTGTGTAACAAGCTTAATTCCCGTATGTACATAAGCAGCAGCCTAGGTAATCTACGGGAGCCCAATTTTAACTCCAGCAGCTAGCCCCGATGTATCATGTATCTGAAGGACTGCATGACCTTGTCGGTGTCTCGCTGTCTCCCAACTCTCCACTGTGTTGAGTATCAACAATAATGAACTGTATATGTTCATAACACAGCCTGTGCTAGGTGTGCCTAGCACCAATATGCAACATACGAAGACAGATCACCCACGCTCTGATGAAGAGAACCGAGATGTGCCGGATCATAAGCACCGGCGCATGATAATAATCCAACAAACGCATGTTCCCATATCACGATAAATCTGGACCATCAAATAGCACTATATCTAGCAACCATACATGAACACCTGAGTGTGCTACTGGCCTCCAGCATAGGATTCAACTCATGCAACAGAAGCTCAGGAAGTCAGAAAATAATACCTTACGTGATCACAGCACACGACTAAGATCACTTACTGCAGCAGATCCAGTTAATGCAAATCCCGAGGGAATGTGCACCTCTTCTAGCTACTTTCTCTTCTTTTTGTCCTTTTTCCCAGCCAACTTTTGATAGTGGTCTCTAAAAGGTCTAATTTGATGCATCACCTTCAATCATTGTAGGATGGGTTAGTATTGTACAGAAGCAGACCACAGTAACTATTTGTATTATGTGCAGAACGCAATGCCCCTCCTTTTGATTTTACTAGGGCTCGTTCAGTTTAGTAGAAAGCTAGTGATTTTGCTGTTTTGTACAGAAACCTTCGCAAAGCCTTCAACAAAATGCCAGGTTAAGCTACATACTCCAAGCTTTTCTTTGAACAACCAAGAGCCTGGGACACCGCACAAAGATTCCCAAACCTGCTTTACCAGAACAACAATGAGAGAGAGAGAGAGAGAGAGAAGTAAAATGTAGAGGAAAGAAGAAGAAAATTGAACAAACATGCTTCCTGCATAATACATGAATCACTTGCCTGAGGTTGCAGTAATTTCAGTTAACAAGAATATCCACTGGCTTCTGCTGTATCCTTTTTGCAAGACAATCTCCCATATTTGGTCAAATTTATGCTCACTGCCCTGTGGTTACCTTCACAGTAGTTGCAATAAGACCTTTTCAGATTGATTTTGTCCTGTGGTTAAAGAGCCCAGTGAAGCACCTCGTGTACTTTCAATAACCAAGATCCGAAGAGAGAATCAGAGTGGCAACAAACCTGCCAACAAAATCCGTCTTGAAGGAACAAAAATAAAGAACAGTTATAATTGGCGAGATTGACAATCCAAAGACATATCCATTTGTAACTTGCATCCAGATCCTATTTGCTGTAAGATAACATGTTCCTGAGCAATCAGCCTCAATAGTTCAATATTCATGAGACAAATTTGGAATTCTGGATACGAGCCAGGAAAAAGTTTCATCACATGTCAGTTTCATCTTGTAGGAGTATCTCATAGATATCAGTGCGAATGTGCAATTCCTTGTCACGCATTACTTCCTGGAGATCTGATAACTCTTTCAGGGTCAGAATTGAGCTCAACTTTTGGAATCCATCAAGCCATAATCTTTTAGACCTGCAAAGTATAATTGTTAGAATTTACAAATGCATAGTCAATAGCAAGCAAACTAAACCATCACTTGTCAATTCGAGTACCCCAACCATCATTCGAGTCTGGAGGCAATAAAAATTACAATTTACTATTAGAAAACAAGAGCTACTAAAAGAATTATGAGAGAATACACATGGAATTAAAACCACTTAGGTGTTCTCAAAAGATCCCGAGATCGTATGGGTAGCAAAGAAAGGCAAGCAAAAATGCAAGACATTCCTAGCTAACATTTCATAAACTACTCAAATTTGTGACAACGCCAATTAATTGTGAAAGCACTTTCTTTTCTTACATGCACTTTATTTAGATTTTATGCTCATTATTACTGACATACTGATCTAAAAGGATAAGGGCACTAGGCACTTGAATGGACATCAATAAGTAAAATGACATCATTAACCTCTGATATCAAAGTTATGTCAGTGCCATACCATGGACAGGCATGTATAGCTCTGTAGAATACACGCCGTGCCGCCGAAGCATTACAGGCTATCTCTGCCTCATAAGCTAGATAACAGCGCCACAACAGAACAGACTTCTGTAACTTATCATCAGCTAGAGCTCTCTCAAACAGACTGTGTATTCTATTGTCAGATCCTGCTTTACTCCATTCAAAGGACAAAGCAAAGAGCAAGGCAATTATGGAAGGGTCCCTGTTGATATAAAAAAATACAAAGTCAGTAGGCAAGAATGCAAGACCATCTACACTTCAAGATGTTTAGTGAAACACACATGCACCGAACAAAGCTGCATAGAGACAATAAGGCTTTTTTTTGTTATTTCCTAATGATTTAATGATTAATATTTCACTAAGGAAAACATAGAATCATAGCAAATTAAATTGCTAATTCTGATTAAAAAAGACTGAATATCAAGCAGATTCGGATTCGGATTAGAAAAAAAAGAGTGAATAAATTGCTAATATTTCACTTTGGGATATATTGTAGGTTTTATTTCAAGACTCATATCTCTTTGATCTTTAAAAGGTTTCATTCCTAGCCTACCCCAACTTATTTGGGACAAAAGGCTTTGTTGTTGTTGGGATATATTGATTCGGATTGAATTGCAAATACATCAACGATAGAATCAATTCAATTCTGAATTGCAACAAGCAGGGTCTCTCAAATAGAGACGAACTGCTAGACTACGTCGAGTAATGAATTCAACGATTCCAAAAAAAAAAACTAAGAGATGGATGAAATTACTGCCTACCCAACAGATTTTTTAAGAGTCCGCGTTTATTTAGGGCCTGAAACAATGCGTAGCATGGCTCTATCTTGTTGATATGTTACAAAAAAACTCCACTTGAATCGTCTGTTTCCTCTTTACCGAAGAAGCCTATGCTCGAAATAAGCGAGCACGGGCTTTTCTGGTCAAAACATATCTTGTCTTTATCACTATGCATATATATACATATATACATATACATACACACATATATATACATATACATATACATACACACATATATATACATATACATATATACATATACATATACATACACATATATATATATACATACATACATACACATATACATGCATGCATGCATACACACATGCGCATGCGTATATGTAGTATAAATAACAGGGGCACCATGGTGTTCAGACTTTATGATTGAGACTTTCCATCCATGATTAAGACTTTCCATCTATAATTGATTTAGCATGCTAAACCAATAATTTCTTTTCCAAATTGATGCCTTTTCGAATTAATGAATGTTAACGGGTTGCCTGATATATTACACTTGCACGCATCTAAAAGCAATCCAAAGGTAGAAAGACTTGGTGCCCGTGGTGTCTAGGCACCAAGTCTCCTTGCCTTTGGATTGCTTTTAGATGCGTGCTAGCGTGATTGAGACTTTCCATCCATGATTAAGACTTTTCATCCATGATTGATTTACTATGCATGATATATTATATACTATTACACTAACACGCAACTATAAGCAATTCAAAGGCAGGGAAGTTTGGTGCCCACACACCATGGTGACCCATTTCATATATATATATATATATATATATATATATATATATATATATATATATATATATATATATATATATATATATAAAGGTTCGAAAACCGCTAGATACTCCACGGTTCCAGTGGGTACTAGGAAATAAAAAAACCGACCGGGTTTTTCCAAAGTGCATTTATATTTGTGAGTCTTTTATGACTGCGTAATGCACCTCCTAGGTTGGTTTAAGCTTTTTTATGCTAGATTACCTATTGTATGAGCTAAATATGCTTCGAAATATCCCAAATTCAAATTTTTGTGTTTCCCCCTGTTTTTCCCGTTTTTAGCGATTTCTCTAGTTTTTTGGGCGGTAACCAGCCAGTTTTTCCGGTTACCGGTTTCAAATTCGAATATCAAAACTTGAAATTTAACCGGGTTTCTCCGGTTTTTCCAGTTACCGGCCGAGAACTGGTACCGGGCCCCCATCGGGATTTAGGCCAGTACCAGGTTTCTGATCCTTGTATACACTATATATGTGCACTGTGCAAAGTATCATAAAGAACTGAGTATTAGAGGAGGACTAGACAAACATTTCCAGTAGCGATTACATTTACATCACATTATAGCAGATATTCAAGATTTGTATTCAGAAAGGAAAACATATATCATGGTAGTGAAGATACATTCAGCCAAAAAATAAGTCGGAACTTCAATGTAAAGTATTTTCATGCGAACAAGGCACCCTTACCTTTGACTACATTTGTCTAGCGTGAGACGCAGATTGTTGGAAACACTGTAAAGACAGCTCAGAGTTAACATGGCTGCATATGATTTTGGATTGTAAGGATATGTTTGTACTCCTTGCGATATGCTCGGCCAAACCCTTGAGAGACTCAACTGGTTCAGATGTTTTTGAAGCAGTTTGATGTAATGCATCCACAAAGCTTCGAATTCCAAGCTATGGCTGCTCTCTGAATCAATCATGTTTAGATAATAAGAGCACGCTTTATTGATTGCAAGACAAAAAAAAAGAGTAATTATACAATTTACAAACATTGCAAAACAACAGAAAGGTAAAGGACAAAGTTACAACATGTACAATTTACAAACATTGCAAACCAACAGAAAGGTAAAGGACAAAGTTACAACATGGGAATCATCAAGGTCCTGCCTACCTCAAAAGAACAGCAGAACAACAATGCAGAAGTTGCCATGAAGGTAAACTCTACAGTAAAATGCAACAAGGTACTTTTGATTTTGATTTTTTTTATGTTTGTGAAGAAGACTACTAATCTGACTAAGCTGGATAGTTGATACAAAATATTGGTATCAAATGCTATAGCTGGCGCCTGAGCAGTCCATCTTGACTCTTAAGAGCAGTCAAAAGGAGCCTGTTACTTCTGGTCAGAAAACAGTATAATTTGTTTATGCAAGATTGCGAGTTAGTGAAATACCTTAGAGCTTTGACAGATACATCACATATAAGTATATAACTTAGGATTTGACAAATAACAAATGATCAAAATGTAAAATGCCACTAACAGAGCCATGAATACAAGTGTATATTTCGTTGTCAATAGTTAGCAAGGGAGGATTGTCAATATACATCAGCAGTTTCTACCACCAGTACTGGACACATGCCAAAAAAAAATGACTGCCATTTTGTACAATGAGAAAGCAAAGTCACTTCACTCGTAGGTACATAAGCCATGCACAGGAGCAAAAAATAATGGCTTGAAATATTATCATTCAAATATACCCAGAAAAGAAAAGGATGAAATACCTGAAAGTGCCACAGGAAAGGTCTCCTCAATCACTTCAAGACCGGAAGAATAACCAGAAGTCATACTCTCGAACAAAGATGCTGAGCAAATCAGAGCAACTGATTCTTCTTTTATACCGCCACATGCAAATGCAGATCGCAAGCTTCTGATCTGCTCTTTAAATCCTTGACGAGCCCTTAAGACCTGTGGCCGTGAAATAGGGCCAACGAATGAAATATACTTCACATTGCTCCCCAAGCAGGACAGAATGTAAATTGCACGATGCACTGAGTCGGAATTGTTTCTTGAAGTGGATATTGCTATCTCCATCTCAGCATACCAAAAATAAAGAATAGGAACCTTCTTCCTGAGATCCTGCCAAACAAAAGCAATAACCAGCGTATATAAATGTGCTAGAATAAAAAATATTATATAAAGCACATTATTGTACTGAAAATAAAGAGAGTTGGCCCTGAAGCCAGCGGAAATTGAAAGGACACATGCCCATAAACCAATAAAGCCATGTTTACAACACAGATGAATATTGTGTCAATATGGTATTGCCTCCCTAAGAACATAAACTGTTCAAGACAAGAGTGCCATTTTCATCAAGTTACTTAAAGTAAACTACCTTATAATAGTGTTCTAACTTCACCACAACATTTTCACTAGCACAAAGTGAGAAACCTTAACAGCACAACCTTGTTTGTTACAACCTCTGTTCCAAAATAGATGTCGTCCTAGAATGTGTGCAGTCAAACTTTAAATTCCAAATCATTATTTTTTTATAATGCTTAAAAATATAATTAGAAAAACAATGGTCAAAGTTGTGTGTTGCAGCCAGTGTCAATATCCAAAGCGACATATTTTGGAACGGAGGTAGTAACATGCATTTGAGAGACAGATCTATGCTTCTGTATACAAAGAAAATGCTAGCCAGCAGCAGCGCACATTACAACGACATAGCAAATAACATTGATTGGAACTGAACATACGAATTTCCTTAAAATACATTTACTTCATGGTTTTATACCTCTGTAGCTCCTTCAGTAGATAATAGTGCCATGTCAAATATCTTCCTCGCTTGGTCAATGTTCCCATGCATAGCCTCAATTCGACCATATATTCCACAAAGCAAAAAATCCTGCCCAACAAGAAAGCATAATGGTTTAGATTTTTTTTATCTTTTGAGGGGAAAAAACATAATGCTCCAATCAATATAGTTTAAGACTGGTTACTGGTACATGTAACTCAGCATACATAAAAATGGAAAGATGTAAGTAGAGAATTATCAGAAAAGCAAGATTGAAAACAAGATGAAGGATGAAGTATTAAACTGGTTAATGAAAAATATGAAATGGCTGCTGTTGAATTGAATTCTGCCACAATCTCTGAATGCCTTGGCTTTTTGGTTCACAAACTGCATGATACATTTAGTCTACTAAGTGATGCAGATTACGCTCAACGTCAAAACTTCCTGCCTTCTGCGGCTAGCTCATTGCACAACTAGCAACTTGGTTTTAACATGTTATGCTCCTCAATAAAGTGATGCAAAAAAAGGGAGAGGATAAGGCATACTTGTCTGTCTTTCTTCAACAGATTTTTCGCCAAAGCTCGTGATTCATTAGCTGGAGAAGACATAGAGTTCTCTTGAGTGGTATACATTTGGGTGGTAACAAGAACAGCTTCCTCCAAGATATGATTACGAGGGAATACATCAAGGAAAAGCAGTATTGCATTTCTCAGAAACTTCACCAGACCAGGTCTTTGAGAAATATCATGCATGCTTCCTAATAACGATTCCAATTTATAATGACTTGAATTTTGAGTCTTGTTTACAAGGTCAGACACGGTGCTAAGATCTTCCAAAATATCATTTGAAATCATCTCTAGGCTCAAAATTCTATCGAGCCAACTTGAACTGTTGGTGGATGTCCTGGAATTTAAGAATAGACAAGTGGTGAACAGATAATCATATGAAAATTAGAAATTAGAATTTAGAAAGAAAAAAAAGGAAAAACTAACAAACTATCCATAGTCCAACTCAATGCACAGCTCCTTATTGACGTATGTTTAAGAATGCACAAGTATGCATAAACTCCGTACAACTAGGGCAGATTTCACATTTCCCATCTGTCAGCCCTGTTTCCACTCTAGATAGCCAAAGGTTTGTGAGGAATTAAAACTACTGGTACTAACACTATACTATTATATTTCCTTATCATTTTTCCTTCATTTCTGTATACAAGTAATGTTATACTACATGACCAGCAGATGACCACAATAATGAGGAAAGATCAATGCATATCCATCTGGGTAGTTGCAGGTATTGCCGTACATATCATACTTTTCTTATATGGTTACAGATATCATTATGTTCCATTGTTCTTTAGGCTCAGAGAGTTACAAAACAAAAACAAACAGTTTGTCAAGCATAATTAATGTCCTTTGTTTTAAGGAATGGGTTTAGACTTTGCACAATGAGCAATAAAATAGTACCATTTATAAGGTAATAAAAATGCACTGTCTAGTTCTGTTTGCGTGAAGAGAATGATCACAGCTTATCAGGAAAGAACCAAGAGAAATTACCATCTAGAAATTTTGCCACCATAGAAATCAATGAATTGGCATATCAAAGAAAAACGAGCCTCTTCTGAAGATAAAGATAACAGGAACTCGGTTACATCTTCAAACAAGATTACTCTAGAAAGCTGATCACTGTCTTCTCCAGATGGAACATCATCGGAATGAAGTGATCCTATTCCTGGAAATAGCACCTAATGTTAGCATTGAGTAAACTAAACAAATAAACAAAGTGACTTGTCAACCTACGAACAAAAGGGGGAAAATAAAGTACCAGATTTTTCATGAAGAGGCATCCATTGTTCATTGTCCCTCAACAACTCCATCAAGGACCATCTATTCCAAGTTTTTGCATCTTTAACTTCGCTATTGTACTCGGCATCTACATCAATGCCAAGCTTTTTTAGCAAAGATTCAACATCATCTTGTGCGGGTGTGTCCTCAGCATCAGGGTCTTCTGCATCATTTCCATCAGCTGTTGATGGTTCTATTGATTTGTTAGATACTTCGTTTGTTTCATTATTTCTTACAGATGGATCAAACCAACCACTCCAGCCTCCCACTTCAGTCTCTTGAGGATTTTCTTGCATAACCATGTTTTGTCTACTCTCCTCATCTTTTGCTAACCATGTAGACCATCCAAGAGCCCCAACTTCTCCGATTCTGGCACCACCACTGTTCCAGAAGTGCTCAAAGAGCCTTTGCTTACTGCTTGTGGTCAGATAAAGAGGAGGGGAGAATAAGCTAAACTCTATTTGAGCTTGAAATAGCCCAGTTGCTAATTCTCGATGTCCTGTCTGCCACTCAAACCGGCACAGATTCACGAATATATCCACTAAACCAAGTTCAATCTCAATTAAGGAAGGATATGGTGCCTTGAGATCAGAATTTTGACTATCCTGTGGAAACAAATCAAAAGAAGACATTTTATTAGCTAACAGCACATTCATGCAGAGCAAGAGAGAGGAGGGTGGGAAAGCAGATAAGCTGAACTATATGCAAAGAAACACTAGACCTGCCTACATAGCTTGGTGCAAGCTGCAGATAAAGCCTGCACTGCATACACATAAGACTTCCGAATATCAGATACTTTAAATCTCGAGAATTCCCCTTGGCACAGAAGTAGATACTGTTTCCACAACTTACAACTGTCCGGGTGTTTCGTAAGTATTTGCTCCCATTTACCCAAGAGAATCTCAGTGCTATCCCTCTCGCCATATGACTTCAAAAGATAAATCAACAATTCCTCGCTATCTGGATTAAGCTCCACAGCCTTCTCCAATATACTAATCTTTCTTTCAGTTGTTTGCAAACGAGCTGCTTTATGTGGCTGAGTACTGGCAACTTTGTCCTGCAATTCAGTAGCAGAGGAAATTTCTTCAGTACATTTATTAGAGTGGAAGAGGGAAAGGTTGACTGAAGTAAAAATCTAGTAATAAGTTTGATATCTAGAATTATATCTGTAATTACTAACTGTATCTTGTAAAAAAAAATATGCAGTATACAATGCGCATAGCCTGACAAAAGAAATATTATCTATAAAACCATAGAAATTCGTGATACCTGAAATTGAGCGAAGGCCAACCAAACTTTTTCATCATGAGGACATTCTCGAGACATCTTATTGAATTCTCTTGTCCTTCGAAGTATTTCATCTTCCCATGATTCCTCAAGCTCCTGTCGCACAGTTGTGCTTTTTGCAGGAAGGGATGGTGTTAAGGGGATAAAATCTTCAGGGAGCATTGCAGAGATATCTCTTTTCAATAATTTCAGGTGTTTGAAACCCTTATTTCTTTCTAAAACTGCATGCTTTGCCGAGTAGTAGCGACCTCCAGCTCTTACTTTGCTATCCAGTCCATCTAAATCTGAATCTAGATCCATATGTGACGAAGCAAGTCCCCAATTATAAAAAAACACAAGCCGATTCAGACCACGTGCCTCCAGCTTGCTTTGAGGCTTGTAGCGTGCGATATCCATTCTGCATATTTCCTTGTGGTGTTAGACTTCAGCAAACAGAACAAAATCTCATATCTGAACAAGTTCAACTAAACAAAAATGAAGACAGAATAAAACTGAAGTCTCTGCACCAGGCAAAAAAAATGGAAAACTGTCATATTAAGCATTGACATTCTGACCAAAAGCATGAATGCAGTCACTGCACAAAACATTTCCAGCTTGATGATATTCTAATTCCATATATTATTGACAATGTTACATCAACCACATCAGTCGAATTGCACTCAAGTACAAGCTTTAATTAGAACTCATGTTCTACGTTTTCCCTCTTTGGCTACCACATTCAAATTGGACAATACAATCATATTTCACAGTTCACACCCCAATAACGGTTTTCCATTGATAGGTTGATTTTGAGATAGCAGCTCCAAGTATGGTTGCAAACAGACTTGAAATGGAGAACTTGTTAAAAGAAACAGAAAACAGGTGATATCATTTGCAGATAGCAGCTACAAGCTCAATTCCTTCATGTACACAAATACAGGTGATAATACCATTTGCCCACATTTTACATTTATACAAGTGAAATACTACCGCAAAATAGTTAGCTACAGAATAGTGTTGAAGTTGATCAAATAAATTGTTACAGTAGCTGCATACATTTATCAGATTTATACAACAACCTTTTAAAATAGCCTGATTTTAGTAAGTTCTAGATGTAGCAAATCTCAGAAGATAAGTGCCCAAATATTGTACAAAATATAGTTGAACCGTAGTTTACTCATAAAATAGGTATATCAAAAATACAACAGAATCTAATATTTTGCTTTGTGACATAATGATCTGATTTTGTTAAAAATAAAATCGGTCCAATGCAGTGTCTAACTTTGCAGGGGACTAAACATGCAAATAAGGTATAATTTCCTATAATGGGTTTGATGTTTAAGCCAGCATCCCATGCTCCATCACTAGCAATAACTCTGCCTGATAACTTCTTTCAACTCGATTAGCCCAGGATGCTTTTAGTTAGTGTCCTGGAGATTACATATAAATAAGTAGCTAGGAAATCAACCTTGATGCCAAGAAATTTGATAACAAGGTAAATATAAGCAACCCTTCACAACCACTAACACACCCCTTCAGCATGTAATCTAACACACCTTCATCGAATTGCAAAAATGAGCATAAACTCCAATCATTTCCTACTAGAACCAAACACCGCAACAATGAAACCAACAAAATGTAGTTACACATTATTAATTTCACGCGCCAATGCACAAACAGATAATCCAGCAAGAGAAAATTAACCATTAATTTAACACAACAGCTTCGCTACGGAACAAGCTATAGCACCCATCATACAGTTCATAAGCAAACCCCTGACCTGTAGATGGATCCAAACGCCAGGTTGTCCTGGTCGCCCTTCGCGTCAAAGTAGTAATCCTTGGCTGGCTTCGTCTCCGACCCAGCCCATGCGCGAACCCCCGGCTTCCGCGAAGCCGTCGCCCCATCATTACGCTCCTTCTCCCGCCTCCGCTTCCTCCTCCTCCTGTCCTTCCGTCTCGACCCCCTCTCCTCGTCGGAGGTCGGAGGCGACGGCGAGGAAGGCAGCAGCTCGTACTTTGCAGGGGCGGTCTTCGGCGCCTTCTCCTCGTCCGACGAAGGGCTTAGCGGCGGCGGGAGGGATGAGGAGGTAGTGGCGGGGATGTGGAGGGAGGAGGCGTCGAACGAGAAGCTAGGGTTTGAGAGCCACTGGGACTCGGCAGTGGGCGCGGAGAGGGGAAGAGAGGGAAGAGAGGAGTTGGTGGGAGGGTACGGCTCGTCTCCTCCGCCGGCGGCGAAGGCGGTGGTGATCGGCGGAGACGGCTCCGGCGAGGGCTCCATGACGGGTGCGAGCCGAGACAGGTTTGGGTTGGGTCTGTATGGGGTGCGTTTGTGAAGTGTTGGGGGCTGGGCGACGCAGGAAGGTTCTGGCCAATGACGTGGTGGGGCCCGTGGTTCTGTATGGATTTGGTACACCGACGTGTGGGGGCTAAGAAGATCGAGTCTGTAGAGTTGTTGGGCCTGTCTGTGAGATCGGGGGAGTCCAGGCCGTGGCGTGTGTTTGGTTGAGTTGTGGCTTCTGAAAAAGCTGTGCGTGAAAAAATGTGGAAAAACTGCTGTAGGTTGTGGGCTATGGAAAAGCTGTAAGCTGTTTGGTTCAAACAAGTATAAAACTTACCTCCTATCTCTATTTTCCTTGAAACAACGTGAAATGACTCTCTATTTTCACCATTTCAAAAGCGAAAGTCAAAAGCCAAAAGCGTGGTCCAAGGTGCTTTCAAATCAGATTACTCAAAAGTAGTCGCTCAAAAGCGACACGGTTTGCACCCCTTTGGTTGGCTTTTGGCTTTTTGGAAGCAAAAGCAGCTCTCAAAAGCTCAACCAAAGGCACCCTTAGTCGTCCAATTCGAATTTGCCACTTGCCACTAGGGCTAAAAAATTAGCTTTAGGCTCACGGCTCAAGCTCGTTGTGAGCCGAGTCGAGTTTTCTCCGTGGCTCATAAAAAAATTGAGTCGATCTTAAGCCGCTCATGAGCCAGCTTGCGAGTTGGCTATAGCTCGTGTGTACTGTGCAGTGACCCACAGTCAGGGACTCAGGAGTCAGTCGTGCGGTGTGGCATCCATAGTCAGAGACTGTGCGGAGTCGGCAGTGCAGTATGGTGCGGTACGGACATGCAGTGTGGATGAGTCGATCCCCTAACCTAACCCTAACCCTTCGGTCGCTATGCCCAAATTCCCATTCCCAAATTCCCGATCTGCATTCGCGTGTCGCCCGCCACACCGCTTGCCCCTCTCACCGTGCCGCCCGCCCCTCCCACCAAAAACACCGCGCCCCGTCCTCCCCTGGCCACGTGCACTCCCTGTCGGCTTGTCCTCCCCCTGGGCCTTGGCCCCGTCCCCGTGCTACCCCCCTCGACCTCGCTGTGCTTACCCCACTCCTCCGTCCGACTCCCATGCCATGGATCGCCAACGAAGCATAGAGTCTCGTGCGCGAGGGAAGAAGTCGGTCGACTCTAGGGCGCCGGCTCTACACCAGCAGGCGAGCATGCAACTGGTCGACACCTCATCAGCTCCTAGCCGCCTCCTGAACTCGGCAAACCGGTAGACTCGATGAGGTGGTTTTTTATTTTTTTTTTTTGTTGATGTTTTGTAGTGTAATGTCTCATGTTTTGAATGATTTTGTAGTGTGACATATCATAGCTATTGATGACTTGCTTCCTATGTAATCCTCATAAAGGAATTTTCTTTGAGAAAACTGTTTCTGACACAATGTATGAACTGTGTCTGTGTTGTGTGATTGTCTTCTAATGCTCTGAAATAATGTATGAACTGGCAGTAATAATATGGCAATTGTCCAGGACATTACAGAAATGTTTTTGTAACATGAACATCTCATTTTAGTATTAACTATTTTTGTGAATGATTTTTCTCTCATGTATTCATGTGTTCGTAAGTCATAACTCATATGTATTCAATATTTTATGAATGATTTTGCTCTCACGTATTCATATGTTAATAACTTATAGGTATTCATTGTTTTACAAATGATTTTGCTATCATGTATTCACTGTTTTATGAATGATTTTATGAACTTTTTATCACAGTCGTCGGCGAGGATGTGGATTGGAAGGATATGGGTATGAGTGATGATGATCATAATTTTGTCCCATTTGCTGAGGAGGGGAACAAGGACATGTTTCTATGGATTCTTCAAGTTCGAATGATGATGAACACATAGCTGTGGCTTTAACAGAAGATGGTATAGTTTCTCAAGGAAGAACAAAGAGGAGGGCAAAAAGGCGGAAGGGATCTCCGAATGCAACTGGGAGACAAAAACAAAGATCAGATTGTTGGAAGATTTTTAAGGTGGTGACTGTTCCATCGAAGACAAAGAAAGGGGAGACTGATACAAAGGCAAAGTGTAGGTTTTGCTACAAGATCATGTCTTACAAATAAGGGGGTGCTACTTCACATTTGACGAGGCACAGACCAAAGTGCACGTCGTACATGAACAAGGTGACTAAGATGAAAAATCAAGTTAAGCTCAACTTTGGTCCTGTCAAGGCAAGTGAGACTGGTTTACCTTTTATTGCCACTCCTAGGGAATATGATCATAATGAAACTCGTCGAATTATTGCTAAGATGATAATTATCCATGAGTATCCTTTTAGGATGGTCAATCACATTTGGTTTAATGTTTTGATGAGTTACTTAAATCCATCATATCAATTCATCGGTACAAAGACGATAAGAAGTGGGTGCATCAAGATTTATGAATCAGAGAGGGAAATCCTTAGGAAGAGTCTTAGAAGTGTATCTCATATAAGTTTAACTTGTGATTTGTTGACCTCTAACCAAAACCTTTGCTACATGAGTTTGGTAGCACATTGCATAGATAAAAATTGGGTTATGCAATGTCGTGTGCTGAACTTTATTGAGTTGGATCCTCCACACACCGGGGTTGTTATAGCTTAGGCTATCTTTGACTGCATTGCTGAATGGAAGATAGAGGATAAGATTATCACATTTACTCTTGATAATGCTTCCTAAAATGATGCTGCTATCTGTAGTTTAATGGCTAAGTTTGCTTCTAAAGGATCAGCTTGTTTCATTGCCAAGTATTTTCATGTTCGATATTGTTCTCATGTAGTGAACTTAGTCGTAAATGATGGCCTACTATCATTAACACCTTTAATAAACAAGCTCAGAAAAATAGTCAAGTATATAAAGAAGTTTCCATCTCGTATGCATAAATTCTTGCAGATTTGTTCATCACTTGCTTTGCAAATTGGTCCTGGGCTGAGTCTTGATGTGTCCACATGATGGAGTTGCACATACAAAATATTGTCAGTCTACATTACTTACAAGGATGTTTTAGTGTGTTATGTTGACACGGATGCAAATTACCAATGGCAGCCATCAGGTGAAGATTGGGCATTATATGAAAAAATTGCACCAATATTGAAGTCCTTGGATGAAGTGACTAGTACATTTTCTGGATCAACTTATCTAACGGCAAATATTTTTTATCCTAACATAGTTAATATCAAGATTGCATTAAGAGATGCAATTACTTCTGGAGATGATCATTTGAAGACAATGACTACTGCAATGTTGAAAAGGTTTGGCAAGTATTGGAAAAAAAAGAACAATGTTATGGTCCTTGGTACTGTTCTTGATCCTAGGTTTAAGATGAGATTCATTGGTTAGTGCTTCAACCAAATGTATGAGCCCTCAAAAACTACAAAAGAGCTTGATGATGTGAAGGCCGAGTTGGAAGACTTTTACTCACAGTTTGAAATGGATCATCGGCATAGCAACATGGCTAGTACATGTGATGTAACCTCCTATTCAACTATGGGTACTACCAGCTCATTATCCTCGGTCTCATCTCAGTTTCAGTCATTTTTGCGTGCCATTTCTATCGAGCCTTCAAAGTCCGAGTTGATCATCTACCTAGATGAAGTGAATGAGAGTTTAGATAACAAGGGCTTCAAATTGCTTAAGTGGTGGAATTTGAATGCACATAGATTCCCGGTAGTGTCAAAAATGGCTAAGAATTTCTTGACTGTGTCGGCTAGCACTGTATTTTCATAATCAACTTTTAGTGCTGGAGGTAGAGTACTAGATGACTACTGAAGTTCTCTACGTCCGACTATGGTTCAGTATTTGGTGTGTGTGTCTAGTTGGATAAGAGGTGCACATGATGACATGAGACCTATATTTGTGGTAGGTTCTTCTATACTATACTCTTCATATATTTTTTATCAGCTTACGTCATGGCTAACTCAAATATCATGCCTCTTTTTAGGAAGAAGATGATGAGGATGACGTTGAAATCATATGTTTTCCAAAGTGTCGTAGAGAGCAACTAGTAGGTGGTACTACTTCCACTTCTATATATAATTTCCATGGCATCCTAGTGTGTTTGTGTATCCTAGTTGTTAGATGTTTTTAGCTTCAAAGTTGATGCGCAGCCATACAATTACACATTCATCCAAGAAAACTTTTGACACCAAGAAAGACATTCGATTAAGAGAATTGAGGGACAAAATTGCTTGTCAATTAGACAAAGGGTCATCTGTAGCCTGTAGGCCTTGTATGCAAATGGTGATGCTCCCTTTCTAACTTAGTGAATGAAAAGCTAATTGAATTTGTATGCAAAGAAAGTTGTTATCCATATTATACAACCACATTTTGGTAATTTGCTTGCCCAATAACCGAATCCTTTTTTAGTTCTCTACTACATACTTGAGGCGGTGTACTCAATAAAGCACATTTGTTCCTATGTATCTTCTGTCCTTGTTTTCAACATTCTGACAAACATTTCAGAAATCTTCATGCATACTTTTGTTGAATGCTGAGGAGGGCCAAGACAGGAGGTGTCCAGATGTTCACATCACATGGACTGCTGCTGTTGAATGCCGCTGGGTGATAAACTTTGGAGTGTCCAATGCCGATTTCTGTTCTAATTAGTATACTACCTAAGTTCTACTTTCAATGTTGTCTACGAATTACTATACTGTGCTGCTACTTGTTGTTGTGCTGTGTTGAAACAATACAAATTAAAATGAGCCAAGCTCTGTGTTGAATTGTGCGATTTCTGTGTTGAATTATGCGGCTCACGAGCCAGCTCGAGCCAAGAAACGAGCCAAGCTGAGCTGGGCTTTTAGCTCGTTTCTTAAATGAGCCGAGCCGAGCCACAGCTCCAAGCGAGCTCGGCCGAGCCTGGCTCGAGCTGGCTCAGCTCAGCTTGTTTCCACCCCTACTTGCCAGGCCGTGGAAATAGGTGGATTAAATTCTGGAATTGAAAGTGAGTGGCTCGAAGTAGGCTTGGGCCGTAGGCATAGACACGTAGTGCGCCAGTGCACTGTAGAAGTCGTAAATTCATTACTTGTAAACTCTGCTAATCAAGTCTGAAAATAGACTACTTAATAAATGAAGTGCAATTCTCCTGCGTTTTCGAGAAAAAAAGTCTTAAAATAGAGAAAAAGGGAAGTAGGGAACATATAGCTAGAACAGACATGTTGCCAAATAGGACAAGAGCGCATATCTATTTTTCCATCAACATGATGCCTTGAAGATACCTATTCATTCTGAATATGCATCTTAAAAGTAGGGTCATTATCAACATAGCTGGTTAGGCATCCATCCGTCCAACATGGGTTGAGGACAACAACTAGTCAATGAAGTGTTGTTATTGCCCGACATGAAATGCTGTAATGATAAAAACAGCAATTATATTTCGTCATATGAACCACAGAACAAAGGGACACTCGTATTATTAGTAAAAAGGAGCAATGGTTATCATGCAAGTTCATATACTCCCTCCGCCCCTCAATGTTGGTTGTTTTATTAAGGCATTCCTAATAGAAGACACTACATATCATGTCTATATACTACTACCTCATATAGACATAAGACTAGAAACAACATTTTCAATGCATAATATCAACGTGGGCCCAAGCAATAAGTTCATGTACTCCCTCCGTCCCTCGATGTTGGTTGTTTTATTAAGGCATTCCTAATGGAAGACATTGTATATCATGTCTATATACTCCACCTCATACAGACATAAGACTAGAAACAACTTTTTTAATGCATAATACCAATCATGAGCCCAAGCAATAAATATTATCTCATCTCCCACCTTCCCTTTCCCTTCTCTCGCCTCCTCCCACGTTCCCCCTCTTTCCTGGACCACCTACTCGGATAGTGTGACAGTGAGCCACATAGACGGCTCGGTGGCAAGCGGGCGGGCTGTAAAGCATGAGGGCAGCGCAGGCGGCTCAACTCCCAATGTCGTCTTCCCTTCGCCTCTCTTCCTCCCTGCAGCCACTGCCGAGCGCCACCACTCGCACCACTTGTGCCTAAGCCAGTCGAACCTGAGCCAAAGATGGGCACGCAGTGGCCGAGGCATCAGAGCCGGTTGGATTTGAGTCAAATCTAAACCGAAGGCTTTGAGGTGGGCGACAATGTGGAAGCCACGACGGTGATGGTGGGTGACATGGAGGTGGGCGGCGGTGGAGACAATGACAAACGAACGATGTGGTAGCAACAATGACAAACAGGTGATGTAGCCATTGCTTGGGCTGACGCGGTGATGACTGGTGGGACAACAGCGGTGGACAACGGTGGGCCGATGGACGATGATTTTGGGCAGATGGTGGCATAGGTTAATTCGGTGGGTCCCAAAAAAGTGTAGATAGAAACAACCTTCCTCCCTAACGCATTTTTTTGTTGTTTCTTGTTTGTTGGCTTACGTGCTCAAGTTAGGAAATATTGCTTCCTTCTCTTTCTTCTTTAATTTCTCTTCCAATTCATCTTCTATCCTACTTGGCATACTATGAACACTGCTGATGTAAAATCATTGGAAGTGCCCTCAGGCATGGGCACGAGGATTAAAGCATTGTGTGAAAATGGCCAGCATACCTTCTCTTTCTCTAATTATTCTCTATTCTCTCACTAATTAATCATAGCACAGCTCACAAGCACGCATGCAGCTCCGATTAACTATAGCACAACTCATAGGCACGCATGCAAGTCAATTAATTGCTCTGCTCACCGAGTCAACGAAATCACTTTGGTGTACTTGAGCACCATTAGGGCACGTACAATGGTATATGCAACTGATGTCTATAATACTCTCTATGTCATCTATAGACGACACTAAAGATAGTGTCTACAATAGGTTATCTTTTTATATGTCTCCATAGACAGTTTCTCAATGACACAATGTATCTTGTTTTTTGTGTTACAGTCGACTGTTGCATGACGGTCTAATTCTCTATGCTCGTTCTCTCTCCTTTATATCATCTTGTGTCTTACATTGTAAGGCGATAGTTGATGCCACACTATTATAAATGGTCCAATGCCTACTCCAAAAGGTAAGGTTTGAGCGCCATTAGGTTTGTTGGGAAGGAGTAGCATTGGGATTTGGGAATGGAAACCACTTATTCATGATAGTAATGGGCAACATGTGTAATAGGAAGAGTGGGGAAAATGTCTACAAACTTGTAAAACAACCTACATTTATATACAAAATGAAAAGACTAAAATCACCTATATTTGACTAACTTTCATTTTCTCATTGTGGGGCATGGGATATATATATATATAGTGTTTTCCCCTTGTTTAGTTTGATATGATAGTACTCCCCGACATGTTTCAGAATATTTAGTCATCTGGTAGATTGCTCATTGACTAAAGTAAACATATACACTGTAGTATTGTTCTGGTACTTGCTGAAACTCAATACTGCTGCTACTAATAACCCCCAATTACGCGCGGGGGGAACGCTGCGCCCCCGCGCGCCCACGTCAGCTCGCCCAGGTGCTCCGTGCGACGCGTGGAGAGCAAATTTTTGTACGGTCGGGTGACCAGATTTGCGAAAAAAACCCCTGTATTTTTTCGAAATTATGTACAGGTCCTTAGTTCTTGCGAAAAGGTCCCTGGAAATTTTTTTAACCCCTCCGTTTTGCAGGATGCCCCCGTATTTTCGGAAATTGCGCACGGGTCCCCGTTTTTTACGTACAGGTCCTCGATTTTTTTCGAAAAAACCCTACGCCTTTTTCGAAAATACGTTTTTGCCCCCAATTTTTTTTTGAAAAACTCCTCACAAATTATCGCCTCTTTTATTTTAGTACGTACGGTGGCTAGCGCGGCGCCTATCAATCTAGTAACATCAAATGTGGTTCCACAATGATTTGCAAAAGTGGTGCATTTGCCCCTGGGCTCATAAACAAACTGCATTTTTCTCTCACAGTCACCGAGACCTGCAGGGGTCTGGTGCATGGCTTAAATTAACAACATTGAAGCCATCATATGGAGGCTATAAATGCCTCCATTTACGAGGATCAAATGCACATTTAATTTATGTGCAAGGGAGTTATTTCCATCTCATCATCATCGCACAACGACCCACCGATGGAGCTCGGAATGCAAGCTAGCTAGCTTCCCGGCAATGGCCTTGTCCTCATGCACTTGGCCTGTCCAGAATCCAGATCCGGCTTCAGGTGAATTTGTCTTCGTTTTTATTTGTGAGAAAAACCATGTCAATTGCTGGTCTCTGTCGGCTAGTTTACATCCATCTAATTAAAACATATTCCGGTCTCGATTGATTATCAAACGGTTGTTGGATGTAAATGTTGACACAGCATGTCATGACTTCAAATGACAACGACAATTCTTCTTCAAGGCAAAGGCAAACAACAATTAGATGTATTCCTCTCTTTTTTTCCACTCAACCTTGTTTTCATGATTAATTAGCTGGTCATTAGTATGTTCTTTTAAAGTGTTCTACATATATGGGTACTAAAGTTCTAAAATGAATGCATTGTTCAAATGAGGAAAAAGAAAGATGAAAGCAGATTACTTAGCAGAGAGGGTACTACTTCTTTGTCAAATTATTCAGAACCAAGTACGTACACTTGGCTAGAGGCGTCGTTGGCTTATGTTTCCAACTGAAAGGGAAAAGGAAATGATAACTATAGGATCGTAAGACGCACTCAGAAAGGGATAAATGATTGCCTCCGCTTTTTTGAAACCTGAAATCAAATATCAAACCACAAGGGTAAAATCTAACTTACAGACGTGGAATTCGACCGCAGAACACTCAACTGTGTGCACGAGCTCGATGGAGGTTCTGACCGCTCGGCGTTCGATCACTTCCTTGACTGCTCGCTACGATCGCGTAGCCGAAATCTCTTGCCGCTCGGAAAGCTTCGACCGCTCGAACGAGAACAAGCCGAAGACAACACCATTGCGCATGGTCGTATGCTTCAATCCACCCGCAATCACTAGAAACAAATCACGAACTAAATTGAATAACCAGATTGATTCAAAATGATTTTTATTGCTAAATTTTGGTGGTTTTTACAAAGTGCCCTCACAAGCACCCCTAAAAGCCTTCTTGACGAAAGCCCTCACAAATCGACACAAGCTTTCTCCGCGAAATCTCTACCAAAAACCACACAAAACCCACACAAAAACCACACCTTTAGCCCTTCGCATCTCCCTGCTTTTATAGGCTAAAGTCCAAACCGTGTTCACCTCAAACACGAACTCAAAACCTTATCTCTACCGAAAACCAAGGGACCTGAAACCCTTCCTAATACGAGTTGTACCAATCTCCACATCTTCCGCGTTACAGACTTCTTCCATAACGTTACCAATCTCACCACATAATGAAGCCTCTAGGATCACACCTCTTGTATCTTCATCATGAACCATCACCATGTATTGAAGCCTCCGAGAACGCACCTCTCGTATCTTTTTTACGCATCATCTACCTCCGTATCGAAGCCTCCTGGACCGCACCGCCCGTAGCTTCTCCACGAATCACCACCTTTGATTTCCATGTGCTCCAGCATGAGTCTGATCACCTCGCGTGACATCCTCGATCGCCTAGACCTCAGACTCCCCCGTCCTAGTCCCGATCCTCCTCATCACCGACCATGATCGTCTCCACATCCACCTACACATCAAAACCAAAGAACTTTTCCACCGGCACAAGTTCTCCACAACTTGACTAACATTAGCACACACACACATAACACACCCTTGCCTATCCATAGACAAGAACCAAACCATTCACGACCACCAACCTAGTTGTCCATGACCACTAATACCATCGCTCTCCAAAAATCACTCTTCCGACCACTCAGCACGACCAGCAATTCCATCGCTTTCCAAAACACCAACTTCAGATCACTCATTACGATTGCTAGCTCATCGAGTACACGAACACAAGTACTCAGGAAACTCTATCGCTCCGCTCAAAACACTCAGTAATAATAAGCATCGCTACCGGCCAGAGTCATCATGTACCGACTACCGAGTACTGATAACATACCACAAGTCTCCGACAACCGATCGCAACACATACGACAACTGATCACCGACCATCGAGTGCCGAGCCCTTCCGACTACCAAGTACCGAGTCCTTTCGACTACTGAGTACTGAGTCCTTCCGACTACCCAGTACCATGACCATCTGACAACCGAGTACTTTCAACTTCTGAGTACCAAATCCTTCGAGTACTATTCCTCTGAGCACTGTTCACCAATCACCGAGCACTAGCAAATCACCCTACTGGCCTAACACAAGTAATCTAAGTACTCGAAGATCACAATAAGTGAAGCACTCGAACCGACAATGAAGTCTACGAATACCGACCGTGAAGCCAATGGCAACCAATCGTAAAACCTTCGACTACCAATGGCGAGGTCTACAACAACCGACCGAAAAACTGAAGACAACACAGTAGACCACGAAGTCTACGAGTACAACACCAGTCTGCGAAGTCTACGATTATCGATTACAAAGTCTACGACCATCGACCAGTAAAGTCTATGACCATGAAAAAGCACTATAGGTACGACTATCAAAAGTGTTGTAGCTACGACCATGGAAAAGTACTGTAGCTATTATCATCGAAAAGTATTGTAGCTACAACCATTAAAAGCACCGTAGCTACGATTACCTTTAGTGGTCGCTCTGTCATGGTCGAAGTCGGACGTGGTTAGAATGCCGTAGTTGAGTTGACGAAGTCGAAGCCAGACATAGTTGAAGTCTGTCATGGTCAAAGTCTAGTGTGGTCAAAATGTCGTGGTCGAAGTTGAACGTGATCATAAAGCCGTGCTCTGCACTCTTCCGAGTACCGACTGAATTACTGTTCACCTCCGAGTATTGTTCATTTGACCGCACAATTTTTAACAATCACTATAGCTTTAGCCGTACGAAAACCCTATAGATTTGATCGATCCTGGTCATTGATCACTCCGCTCGAAGGCCGTCTGACCTTCCGGTGGTACTCAAACGTCGTTCGACCCTCCTGGGCCACTGGAACACCATCCGATCCTCTGGTGACACTCGAACACTGTCTGATCCCCTGGTAGCACTCCACCGTCTGATCCTCTGGTGGTACTCGAACACCATCCGATCCTCTATTGCTACTCGGAGTAATCCGAAACTATTCGCATCCGACTGCAACACTCGAAGTGATCCAAACCTACTCGGACCCGACAACAACCACTTAGAGTGAAGCAAAACCACTTGGAGCAAATGAAAACCACTCGTACATGATCGAAACCGCTCGTAACAGATCAAAACCACTCGGAGCAGATGAAAACCACTCGTAGCAACCCAAAACTACTCGACCAAACAAAAATCACCCGTAGCCGATCAAAACTACTCGGAACATACCAAAACCACTCGAAGCAACTAAAACCTGATCGAAATCGCTCGAATTTAAAACATTTGACCACGATCAGCTGAAACTTTCACAAACGTATGAAACGGGTAACCTGAGATGACATCATCATAAATCCAACACGTACGGGCACCTTACCTTCTCCGTGCTGTGATCTCGTCTGCAAGAGAGATTTATTTGTCGATCGATAGGTACCAAATTGACTTGCAGGCTGCGTCGACGACTGCAGCACCATTAACACGATCGCAGTACATCTCAATTCTCAAACCCTACTAGCATCGATCATGGAGTGATCAATCAAGGACTAGGCTATAGCTAGCCACTACTACACCTTGCAATATGTGAGGACGCAGGCCTGGAGGACGAGACTAGCTAATTAGCAGCTCATAAATCGACCGGTCAGGCCCAGGTTGAGCTGGGCAGAGTTATAGAGTACGATCTCCTATATATATATATATATATATATATATATATATATATATATATATATATATATATATATATATATATATATATATATATATATATATATATATGCATCCAGCCAACAAGTTTCATGGTGTAATGCAGGGTTTTCGTCGACGTCCATGCAGGCAACAGTGGTTTAGTTGCCGGCACTTGGTCCGGTGCCCACAAATGACAGTACTCGTTCCTCCTGTTATGGGTCATGTCAGATGTTGGTAACTTGGTAGCTAGTGGTAGTAGCTCACAGTGGTGAAACTAGAATAAAAATGAAGGAGGGCCTTGTAGGCCAAAGCTTCTCTAGCAAACTACGATTACACCGTAGATTGACACATGCGTAGTCAACGCCGTTACGGCCTGTGCTAGCACTGTCGGCCTCACACACAAACTCATGGTACATACATACCGGCAGTGGCCGACGCATGGCAAAATTTTATCCAGGGCAAACATAAATATGACTAATTTGTCGCAAATAAGTTGATTTATATATCATATATGCAAAGTTCACGATCGTAGTAATTTTAGACTAAAATCAATTCTAAAATTAGATTGACAAAGGAAACAAATTTATTCTCTCAATTCGACGCACTATTTCTTAGTGAGATATTCCTCCCATTCATTCATTCATCCTCAAATAATCAAATTTAGTATACAGGGATGTCATTTCGCAATGAAAATTGACATATAAAATTTCACAATATTATTCTCTCAAATTAACATATAACTCTCTTGTTCTCCTCTCACAAAATGTGACCTTGTACATGATATTGAATCCTCTCACAAAATGTGGCCTTGTACATGATATTGAAACTAGAGCTACAAGCACTAGTTGGGGAGATAGGGTTACGAGTACCGATGGGTAGGCTTGAGCCTACCAAAGCCCACCTGACGGCTACGCCCCTAGTAGCTGATATATGGACTCATGGACTAACTAACTAGATAGTAGAATTTTGAGTGACATGAATCGGAGTTCCTACTTTCTGCTAGTATGTAGCATCTGACTAGACCTAAGGTTGAGCCAAGTTCTGGCCAGACCACTGAAAGCCCAAAGTTGCATCTGCGGCTGACTGGCGAGGCCTAGTCCAACTTCCATGGGTCTTGGGCTGGGTTGGACCGGACAACCCAACCCTAATATAGCCATTGGGCTTAAAATATAAAGCTCAGCCCGTACCCAACTACTGGGCCTAGTTGTAATCCTTTTGTCCACCATAAAAACAAGAAAAAACTCTGCTCAATCTTCTTAGTTTTGCCATGCATAAGTGTCATTTGAGTAGTCACACTCGTACGTCCTACAATAGCCCAAGAGTTCAATTGCAGACAGGAGTATCATGCTTGCTCATAAGCATCTCAAAAGGGTTAGTTAGATTAAAATAAAGACCTAACGGTCAACTTTATAAATTTTAATGGGCGTTCAAGCCCAAAACTTAACTTACAATCAGAAGAACCATAGAAAACTCCCACATGAATACTTGAGTGCGGTCGTAACCCTAACACGAATACTTGCAATATTCTTTCTTCTCCTGATCTTTGTGTTGGGAAAATAAAGCAAGACTGAGTACAACCAACCGTACTCAACAAGTTACATGGGGAAATGCTATATATCTCTCTGTGTGTGTGCGCGCTTTAGGGTTTTATGAACACTAACAGGTTTAGGTACTATTCATTGCTGGTTTTATTGTTCACAATGGGTTTAGTTCTTATCAGGTTATCACTGCGTACTCGGAGAATAGAGGAGTTTCGAGTACTCATATGGTTTTGGGTACGCCTATGAAGTCGGGTGGACGGTCGAGGTTCAACTTCGAGTGCGAAGTTGACGGAGATCAGACGATGTATGAGTTGCTACGAAGATCGGATGATGTCGGAGTAACTGTGGAGATTGGACGGCATCCAAGTGGCTTAAGAGCATCGAACGACGTTCGAGTGATGTTGCTCAGGACTCGAAGCGGTGTGGTTGAAGTTTCTCTCGATTACAAGGTAGTTGGAGATTTCAAGCAGTAGAGTAGTCGGAGAATTCGTGGTCGAAACAACAATCGGCGACCACGGGTGGGTTCCTAGGGCCACGAGAATTCCATTTTTTGGGCTCGGGAGCGGCTGGAAGTTGGCGTTCGCCGGCGGTGAGGTCTTCCGCTCTCGGGACTTTTGAATGGCACAGGGGGCGGGTTAAGAGGACAATAGCATTAGTGTTTGGGCATCTCTAGGAGTATGGGAGGCTTAGGGAAGTGACGGCTCATGTCGGGGATCACCAAGTTGGGTTATCCACGGTGGTGTCCTTCGGTCGGGTGGCAACGCTAGTCGCCAATGTAATAGGGGGCTCGGGAAGCTAGGGCTTTGCTTTGGGCGTGAAACTAGGGGCATGTTGAGGCTACGGGTAAAAGCAATTAGAATGTAATCAACTAGAAAAATGAGAATTTGAAATTGGCTTATAGTGGGGTCGTCTGGTGATCGTCGATGATGCTCTGGTCGAGGGTTCGATTGGGGGTGTGGGTGGCCTACCTGAGCACCGATGCATCCACAGGAGGTGCTCGGGGGTTTAAATAGCACGAGAATGGCGGTTCGGCACAGGGGCATGGCTAAGGGGGCGACGCGTGCAGGGGTTGGGAAAGGCCCAGGAGAGTGTGGTGCAGCTGGCTTAGGGGAGGTACGGGCTACCTCGGGCGTGGCATTGCGGCGGTCAAAAGAGGTCTGGTCGGCGCAGAGAGAGAGAGCGATGAGGCGGTGCGGAGCGAGGTGGGTACGACGCTTGGCCAGGTTGTGATCAGGGCAATTATGGGACATGGTACGATTGTTCAGGCTGGTAGCGGTAGCTTCACGGGATCAAAATCTGCGGCGCGGGGGAGGTCGGCCAAGAGGGTGAGCAGAGAGGCGGGAATATCAGAGGCGGCGGCAGGGTCTCGCTGGCTGCTCTGACACGCAGCCAATGCTATTAAGAGGGTGTCAGAACGGCAAGAGCGAGGTAGTATGGTCTGACCGGTTGCAGCGATGTGGCGGCGGCGAGAAGAAACGGGAAGGTACAGGAGCAAAAGATCGGGACAACGGCGATATTTTCAGACCGTGAACAGTGCGTGTGCGCGGAGGGACGGAGGAGATGGTTTGGCAGCGAATTCACGATGTGAATGGCTGAGGGAGATGCCAAATTGGGTTAGGACTCTAGTTCATAACAAATTCAAGGAAATTCACTTGGTTTCAAGATTTTGATAAAATTCGGTTTGTTTCAATCGGATCACACATAGACGCTGATACGATCACTAAAGGAGTAATACATAGCTAGGTTTCCGAGGGGCCAATGAGATTGCAAATTTGCATCATATGCCAATGGACGTAAGCACGGGTACGGGGCAAGAGAGGGCGGAAACAAGACGAGTGCTCATCTCGTGCTGCAAATTAATGAGGATTCACAACTACTACATGTTCGTGATGACCTGTAGCTTATTTCATGCATTTCCCGGCATTTAAGACGACGGCCCAACAATAATTTCATCCCCAAACACTGAAAAGATAGGATAATGACAGTTACGAGCTCTACGCTGTCGCAACAGTATGGCGCATCAATGGCCCCCATTCTATTTTGTCGCACTTACACATGTTCTCTAGAAAATAAAATAAAATTTAGAAATAACGATAAATATATTAGAAATCAAAAATCTAAACTCAAATGAGCAGAGCCACAAAAGCATGGGCTAAAGCAGAACTTACACGTGCCTCATTCAATGTGTATTACGCAGTCACAAATTAAGACGCAAGAATTCCCTGTACATACAACTGAACTCGAGAAGAAGCAGAGGATACGGGTCTGTTCTTTTTCTCTGAAACTGACGGTTTTTGGCTTTTGCTACAGTACCTAACTTTTAAACGGAGTATTTTCTCAAGACGGGGTCTTCAAGTTAAATGATGTACATATTAAAAGCATAATATTTGTATCATCCAAAATTGCAAGTAAGTATCTTTTCCCGTAATCTGTACCATAAACAGTCAAAATTTAAAAATTTTAATCAAAAATCATAAACCACAGCCATTACGAAATAGAGCCCTACAATCAAACTAGGGACCCGAACTATCCATCACCGTAAACGAGAAAACCATGCGACAACGGACGACAGTAGCCACACACACACTTCTCGTATAGGGGAACTCGCTCTTCTCGCATTGATCCCCTACATGCATGGGTCGAATAGTTGTCAACTAGTCGGTCATATACAAGGCCGCGCATGGGATCCGGATTCGAGGGTTAGTGCCTTAGTGGGTGATTCGAGGGTTAGCCTGCTCAGTTTCAAACTTCTAATTTTTTTAATTTTATTCTTTTAGCTTTTCGTTAGATTTTTTTTGCCTTTTTTCATCTTATTTCTCTGTATTGTTCGTATGATATTAATTTTTTTATTTTTTATTACGCTGAAAAAACTGTCAGCAGTACGAAGTAAATAGTTCGCTTTATGCAAAATATTGTTACGTAACATTTATGATTAATTACAAATGAATATAATGTCGTCCGTACATTAAAAATTCACACGTACCGTTAGAACTGATATATTGGCATTTAAATCAGAATATCATGTAAATTTTCGAAATCCATTAGGAATTATTTATAGTAAAATAGAGCTCGAGCAGCAAGAGAAGAGTAACATTGGTGCGCGGGGAAGCCGATAGGGAGTTCATGTGTATTGGGTCGAAGGAAAGGGAGCGGTGTCGGTGCGAATGAGGATGTGTTACGCTATGAGGGTAGTGTAGTTGGTCATGATAGGCGAACGGTTGTAGAAATGTAAATTATAGTACATCAATACTTTCATGTGTGATACGATTTGATTAGTTGCAACATTGAAAATATTTACCAGCAGATAACATTAATGCCAATACTCACTACATTGAAAGTGCATTACAGCGTCGGCACCGTTCATGAGTGTCTGAACGGTGTTCGCTTGAGCAGTTTTGTGCAAGCCACTCTGGTACACCCAGACAGCGAGAATGCTCAAATCGTAGATGTGATGCACTGGCTCACCTGTAGCTTCTTCTTGGATCCTAATGTGTGCAGCATCGTCACACAAGGGCTTTGGAGTCGGTCTCCAACGAACATTAGATGGGGATTGAAAATATTGATGCGCACTATTGCGTGGAAGGGGTTATGCAAGGCAGCCGACGTCGTGGATATGAGTGCGCGCTGGTTATGCAACATGCCAAATAGAAGTTGTACAATGTCTTACTGTGAGACCATGTGGAGGTCACCCCATGGTTGTGATGAGTAATTGACTCTTGATCTAGAAAGATTGAGTTTGGTTTTTGAGGTTTGAGCTGACTCTGCAAAGTCGTAAGCCTTAACAATTGTCGCCAGATCGCTTACGACTACGTTGTCCTTAGTTGAAACCGAGTGAGGCATTGAACGAGTGGTCGGAAGGCTATACGACCACGCTGTGGAGATCTACGATCACGTTGTGGCCTTCTCGACAAGTTTAGCTGTGGTCGAAAGTCTCTCGGGTGGAGTACGACCACGTTGCGGAGCCCTCGGAATATTTGGCCATGATCGAAGGTCACCCCGGCCATTTACGACCACGTTTGGTCGTGGTCGAAACCCTTTCGAGTGTTGTACGACCACGTTGGTCGTGATCGGAAGGGTATACGACAACGTTGGCACGTATCGGGAACCAGGAGGTAGCGTACGACCACGTTGTGGAGTCTACGGCTACGTTGGCCATGGTCGGAGGCCTCCAGGGTCATTTACGACCACGTTGAACGCTTGGGAGCTTCGACCACGTTGGGCACTCGGAGCCACGACCACGTTGGGGGCTCGGTGGTTCGACCACGTTGGGCGCCTGGCGTTTCGACCACGTTGTGGCGCGTGGGTCTTCGACCACGTTGGGAGATCGGGTGTTCGATCACGTTGGGCTCTCACTGTTTCGACCACGTTAGCGGATGTCCGCCGTGGTCGATGGAGCTCATTAAACCGGTCGTGTGGGCACATATGGTGTCCGATTATGATGGGAATCGGTCGGTTCGGTTTCTGGTGATGTTGTGGACCTTGTGGACTTATTGGTTCATCATTTTGTGGTCTTGTTGCAATCTATTTTCATTGGGCTCGAGTGTCTTTGGTTGGTGCAACAGAGTGCTCGTATGAGGTCTAGACTTTGTGCGATAAAGTCATAGCGGCTAGTGATGGTCGTAGCTTGTATCTGCATGGTCGTAACGAGCTTTGTGATGGTCGTGACGACATGCTGTGTGGTCGAAGGAAGCAGGGAAGTCTTCCAGGGTTTTGACCACTTCTTGTCTTGTGCTTCGGGTGGTCGTAGGGATTTACGACCGGTGTTGTCTTGTGATACTTGTGCCGATTGATGGTCATGTGTATTGTGCGGTGCTATGTAATGGTTTGCTTGTGCGTGTGGTGCAGGACTTGAGCTATTTCATGGTGAGGCGTGGGAGGACCGGACTAGGCACGGGAGGTGTTGAGGTCCGACGGTCGGAGACGCCAAGATGATCGAGGTGGTGAGGTGGTTGCGAGCCGGGAGACGAGGAACCGGGCTGAACCGCCAGAGCCGAGCATGACGGGCAACAACGAGGAGGACCGGGACTAGGCTCAGGGAGGAGCTGAGGTCCAGACAGTCAGGAGGTTGGGTGCGGTCGTGTGCGGCGGAATAGACCGAGACTAGACTCGGAAGAGTCGGATGTCCGATCGGTCGGTTGCAGTCTTGGGAGACATGTCTTGGTGAGGCTTAGGAGGTCGGGACTAGACAAGGGAGTTGTTGAGGTCCGAGCGACGTGGAAAAGCCGAAGAGGACGTGTCGTGCCGGTGGTGACAAAGCATGGACAACAAGCGGTGGAGGAAGCTTCACGGAAGGCGGCGGAGGGGCATTTTGGAGAAATGTCAAAGCTGCGGGAAGCTGTCCCTCCGTAAAGCACACGAGAAAAGAAGTGGATTCTGCTGGCACTAACGGGCAAAGTCTTGGTCTGTTGGGATAGCAGGCAAAGCATTTGAGTTAGCGGGCAAAGTGAGTGTTAAAACCCGGTGTTAGATGGGGTTTCGGGTTATCCCAAGATGGACTAATGGATGGATCCATTAGGGTTAGTCTCAGGTGTGAGGCTATAAAAGGGAGAGGGGAGGCAAGTGTTATGTGAGTTGGTTGGCTAGGCCGTGGAGGCACCGCCTCCCTCCCTTGGGAGTGTATCTGTGTGTGTGTGCTCTAGGGCTAGAGCTTGTCCTCCTGTGGGGAGTGGTTGCGAAACCTCCGTGTTATGATTTGAGAGGACTCATCTCTCTGTACTTGTTAGAGTTTATCTATGAGATGGGTCCGTGTTTGTGATCCGGGTTGAGAGGTCGTTCTTGAGATGTTTTCATTGATTTATTTGCCATCTCTTCATTTTCGGTTCTTACGTATTTCCTTTGAGAGTTGGCTTATATTTGATTTGCTCGAGAGCAGAATCGGCTCAAGGCAATTTGGCCAGTTCATTCCCGAGAGCAAGGTCGAATCGGAGAAATTTCTGTGTCTCTCGGTCATGCGCCTCCAGTTCTCGCTTTCGGTTTCTTGGTATTTAGACTTTGCGTCTTCTTTAACTTCGACCGCCTTGAGGAGATCGGTCGAAGGAAGTCCGACTTGAGAATACAAGTTTCGGTTTGTTTATCTCAAGTTTCTCAACCGGTCTCGAACACTTCCTTAGTGGTCGAAATCGTTTCGTTGTTATTGCTCCGTGGTCGTCGCTCCGACAAAAGTAGTACTTATCGTTTGCTCGTCATTTTCCGATCAAGTATCGACCACGTTCTATTTGCTTCCAAGCATCGCTCGCCGATTGGTCCAATCACGACGTTCGACTTGTCGCCGTCGGTTGGTTCGACCATCAAGATATAGATCATCGCGCTTTTGCCTTTGGTTTCCGAGTGCTTGATGGTCGAGATCTCGTAGTCGTGTGCCCCACGGTCACATGAGGTGTCTGCGACCGCAATCGGCTATAGGTGCGAGTCGGTTTTCAACCACGTTGATCGTCGACCATCCCCATTGGCTTACGACCACGACGGTTCCGACCAGACTCATCTTTCGATCGCCGCTTCACCGTTGGTCATACTTTGTTGGTCGCCGTTGTCATCCTTTGTCGAACGGGCCGACAAGCGCAATCTCGATATCGATCACGCGGCCGCTCGATCGGTGGTTTCAACCATGGGCGATTACTCTCTGGTCTTCACGACCACTGCGGAGAGACTCTGCCGATACTCTCTGCCGATAGCTTTAGACCACGGTTTGATTTCCCAATGATCGCTCGTTTCTTTCCTAGATTTCGACCACGTCTTTTGACTCTTTTCCTCTCGGTCTTAAACTAAAGATTCCTCTGTTCTCTACGAGTTTTCCGGTGAACAACCAATCTTCTTCTTCACGACTCTTTAGCTCTTCGGAGAAAGATAGGGTTGAATTTTGGGAGAATTTTAAGGCACCATTCACCCCTCTGTTGCCATTTCGGTCCTACAATTGGTATCGAGCAAGGTTGGCTCATGTCCGATCTTAACCGATCTGGAGCTTGGCAACTAGTAGGGAATCTTGTAAACTTTCCTTTGAATCTTATTGGGGTGTTTTTGCCAATAATGTCCTTTGCGACAAGAGGCTGTTTTCGGTTAGAGGGTGATGTTATTTACAAGAACCTGTGGTCGTAAAAAAAAAAAAAAAAGGTTTCCGTTTTAGTCACCGTACCGAGGACGGCACCGAGAGTAGTATTCGTCGACCTTGTGCTTTCCCTTGACGCACGACTCTCGGTACATTGGTCATCTTGATATACCCGCTTCCCAACCAGACGGACGAGAACTGAAAACAGAGGACAATCTTTAAACTCGTGCATTCTCATCTCTGGCCTATATTGTCTTACCTTCTGAGATTGTGAAAATACTTTGAGAAGAGTAGTGCGATGATACGAGCACTTCATCTTGAGTCCCCTGTCACCTCTTTCATTTAAGAGGTGGATCTTTCCTTGAGCATAGTTCTATTGTTGATTGCACTTGTGCCTTTTTGATTAGTTGCTTCTGTTCTTGGCTAGTGCATTTCTTGTTGGCTCTTCTCAGTTGGTCCAAGGGACTTCTCTTTCAGAGCAAGAATGGTGCTTTGTCTTTTTGGATCTTGTCTCGATTGTAGACGCTTGCACCATTGCTCATTTTGTGAGAAGGATGGACATCATCAGCATCGTGGACTTGTTTCTTTTGTTGATCTTTGTCTACGTGCTGTCCTGAGGAAGGATTTCCGCCGTTTCTCAAATGGTGGACCTCGTTCACCTAAACGAGGTGTGCACATACGGCGAGGAGAAGTTATGAGATGCTTTGGTTGGTTCCTTTCTTGGTGCTTTCAAGAAAGGTATTCACCGCTTTCGATTGTGGGACTCGTTTCACTTGTCGAGTTGTCCATTTGCGGCGTGCCTCAGGGATTGATCTTCTTGCTTGAACCATCCATTGCATCTTGTTTTCTTGCATACTTCTTTTGTGAGTGTGTCAAGTCTTGGGTTCCCAAGCACTTGTCATTTGTAGGTATCCAGACGCCGGTTGGAGAACATGTGAATGATTGGGTTCTAGTCTTTTCTTTGATCATGTGACTAGAACATTTGTTGGTTCTCCACTTCATGGCCTCCAAGAGGCATGTACCTTCACGTTTGGCGTCTCCACCTACTTTGTGAGCTACTCTATACCTTCATGCCCTTATACTCATGTTTGACCATATTGGCATGTTGTTCTTGTTCATGTGCTCACTTGTACCATCTTGGCATGTTTTCTCTCAATGCTTTCATGTCATGCCTTTATGTGTATGCTGCTTAAGTATCCATGTACCTTGTTGTATTTGTTACATGCTTAAGCTTTGACTTGACTTCATGAGCTAAGTAGAATGTGTGCATTAGAAGTCAAGTATCATCATGACCTTGTGCTCTATAGTATCTATCATGGTTCACATCTTGCTCCTTATGTTCATTCATCATTATTTATACATGTTAGCATACTTTTCATGATGTTGATTTGCCATGTTGTATGTCTACATGATGTATGCATATGTATGGACAAGATGAGCTTGAGTATATCTTGGATAGTTTCTACGTGTCATGATGTTGCGTTTATTCATGCCTTTGTATCTTTTCTAGTATACATGCTTTTATCCATGCTAGCATATGCTTCGTGACTATTCTGTCATATCGCTATGTATGGTAGTGATTCATTGTGATGCTTGTATACCTTGATCTTATTCACTTTGGCATGCAATAAAGCGTATGACATCTTGGTAGCGTTAGTCTGTGCGTATGCTTAGATATCATGAGATTTGTGGTTAGGTCACAAGCTTTTTCTAGTATTGGGTGGCTCTAGGCTTCTTGTTCTAGATGCTTTTGATGAGGGCTAGATTGAGCTTGTGGCGGTGCGTGTTCTCATGCGGTTGTAATGCTACCGATTGTGGTCATTTGTCTCGATCTTGGATCCATGCACGTGTATTATTTACCCCAGTACTAGGACACCGTTGTTCCCCTATGTTTAATCCGCGAGTTATTAATGAGGGAGATTGGTACGACTTACGATCGCTCCTTTTGTCATTACGACCACGTCGTAGCAACCATGACCACGGACATGACGACCAGGATGCAACTACCACCACAACCTGGTTTTGTGTTCGACCACCCCGAATTGGCCTACGATCATGAGCTGTACACACACATGACCATGAGCCGGACTCAACCACGATCACGATCCGGACTCGACTACAACCGATCCTCAGACATGACTACGACCATGGTCCAGACCAAGACGCGACTTCGATCACTCCACCGCGGTCTGGACTCGGATATGTTGTGACCCCGAATCATCTATGATCACGACTACACACCAAGCGCGGGACAAAGGTTTGCTCCTTGTGATATTTAGTGTTTTGCTTCCGCCACTTGGCTTTGCATAGTATATGTCTTCTAGTGGTAAGGAGGGTCTTTTGGGCGAGAGGAGCCAACTCTAGGTGATGTTGTCTCATTCACACCTCTCATCCAAATGGTTCTCTAGGATTATTTACTACCTAGTTTGGGCTTTGGTTCTCTAGGATTCTCTTCTACCTAGGTTGAACTTTTTCTTGGCCACTAGAGTCTTTTGCATTGACATAGTGTGCTTTTTGCCCCGTGGTATGAGGTTATAGACTAGAGACCATGAGGATAGGATGTGTTTGGGAATCACCTCCTTGAGCTAGAACCTTCTCTTTCTGGATTTTGTGCCAAATTTCTTGGTTCTTCTCTTTTTGCCTTCTCTAGGGGGAGTTGGATCCTTTCTGTCTATTCGGGCTATATTTCGTGGGAGTTCATCTCATGTGCATTCTTTTGTTCAATAGTGCGTCACATTCACATGAATGCCTGCTGATCTTGGAGCCCTGAATATTATCTTTATGTGACATGATATCATGATTTATATCTTGCCATGTCTTGTGATAGCTTGATTTATCATGCCCTTCTATGTGTTGCTTAGCTCTTGCCATACTAGCTTAATTAAATGTGAACAACTTGAATCAAATCATGTCTTGTTCAATCTTGTGAATAATCGGCTTTAGTGATCCTCTTTTGATTCGAGCCATGTCGAATAGGCTAAGTTGAGCCTTGAATCTGCTTTTTGAGATTTAGATTGAGCTAAGTTAGTTCATTAGTGATGCATGAGTTAAGTCTTAACTCTTTGTTCATGAACTAATTCAAGTAAATGCAAAAGATCTCTTTGTGCGAAAAACCGATCTCACCAATTCTTTCTCATGAGACGGCTTGCCATTGCACTCGGCATGAACTCGTGGGGAGTTTTGGATGACCAAGATCACCTCTTTAAGCTTATTGCTTGGAGTGATCGCATAAGGCTTGAGATCTAGCACATGGCTATGAAAACAAAAATTCTTGTGAAAATGGTTGAAACCAACCATGAATTTCTGATAAAAGCCAATTGTGCTAATTTTGCTCAGCTACAAGTATTCTACAAGTGGTATCCAAAGTACTACAAGTAGTGAATTACTTGTGATATCTAGTGCTTGAACAAAGTGTCTCATTTTGAACTTATAGCACTCTAAAATTGACTCAACTATAGCTTCGTGGTTCCACTTAGAATATTGACATGGCTTGACTCACGTTTGGATACCTTCTTCTAGACTATAATCTTGAGTGACTCGACATGCTAATCAAACCATTTAATTTAAAGATCATAACTTATTTGGCTTGAGCTTGGCAATACATAGTTTGTTATGATCTAGATAGCATTGTCACCTTTATGGCTTGATATAATTTTACGTGAAGTCACTTTCGATAATTTCATGGCTCCCTTTGCTTAAAATGAATTAATTGTAGTCACCCCATTTCATTCATGCTCTATGTTTCTTCCTTGCATCTTGATGACTTTATTGCCAAAAGGGGAGAAGGATAGAAAAAGGCATTAAGGGTGCAAAAGGCATTAAAATGGGAGAATGCATCAAGGGATGGGAGAAGGATAAAAGGCATTAAGGGGAGAATGCTTGGTCATCTTGCTATGACAATGGTCATGTGCTTCTTGGACCATGAGCAAGATTGTACTTTCGTGTGATTTGGAGTTTCAGAGAAATTTTGATCTTTCTCTGTCTGCTCCATTTCATTACGTGTCAACATGGTCTTGAGTCTCTTCTTCATTCTTCTAGACCATGTGTGGCTTTTGCATCTCCATCCTTTCTTACGTTCAAAACTAACTCTTCCTCATGCTTTTTCTGTGTTTGTCAATATACTCATCAAGGGGGAGATTGTGAGACCATGTGGAGGTCACCCCATGGTTGTGATGAGTAATTGACTCTTGATCTAGAAAGATTGAGTTTGGTTTTGAGGTTTGAGTCGACTCGCAAAGTCGTAAGCCTTAACAATTGTCGCCAGATCGCCACGACTACGTTGTCCTTAGTTGAAACCGAGTGAGGCATTGAACGAGTGGTGGGAAGGCTATACGACCACACTGTGGAGATCTACGATCACGTTGTGGCCTTCTCGACAAGTTTAGGCGTGGTCGAAAGTCTCTCGGGTGGAGTACGACCACGTTGCGAGCCCTCGAATATTTGGCCATGATCGAAGGTCACCCCGGCCATTTACGACCACGTTTGGTCGTGGTCGAAACCCTTTCGAGTGTTGTACGACCACGTTGGTCGTGATCGGAAGGGTATACGACAACGTTGGCACGTATCGGGAACCAGGAGGTAGCGTACGACCACGTTGTGGAGTCTACGGCTACGTTGGCCATGGTCGGAGGCCTCCAGGGTCATTTACGACCACGTTGAACGCTTGGGAGCTTCGACCACGTTGGGCACTCGGAGCCACGACCACGTTGGGGCTCGGTGGTTCGACCACGTTGGGCGCTGGCGTTCGACCACGTTGTGCGCGTGGGTCTTCGACCACGTTGGGAGATCGGTGTTCGATCACGTTGGGCTCTCACTGTTTCGACCACGTTAGCGGATGTCTGACCGTGGTCGATGGAGCTCATTAAAACCGGTCGTGTGGGCACATATGGTGTCCGATTATGATGGGAATCGGTCGGTTCGGTTTCTGGTGATGTTGTGGACCTTGTGGACTTATTGGTTCATCATTTTGACAGGTCTTGTTGCAATCTATTTTCTGTTGGGCTCGAGTGTCTTTGGTTGGTGCAACAGAGTGCTCGTATGAGGTCTAGACTTTGTGCGATAAAGTCATAGCGGCTAGTGATGGTCGTAGCTTGTATCTGCATGGTCGTAACGAGCTTTGTGATGGTCGTGACGACATCTTTGTGTGGTCGAAGGAAGCGAGGAAGTCTTCCGTGGTTTTGACCACTTCTTGTCTTGTGCTTCGGGTGGTCGTAGGGATTTACGACCGGTGTTGTCTTGTGATACTTGTGCCGATTGATGGTGCGTGTGTATTGTGCGGTGCTATGTAATGGTTTGCTTGTGCGTGTGGTGCAGGACTTGAGCTATTTCATGGTGAGGCGTGGGAGGACCGGACTAGGCACGGAGGTGTTGAGGTCCGACGGTCGGAGACGCCAAGATGATCGAGGTGGTGAGGTGGTTGCGGCCGGGAGACGAGGAACCGGGCTGAACCGCCAGAGCCGAGCATGACGGGCAACAACGAGGAGGACCGGGACTAGGCTCGTGGAGGAGCCGAGGTCCGAGGCAGTCGAGGAGGTTGGGTGCGGTCGTGTGCGGCGGAATAGACCGAGACTAGACTCGGAAGAGTCGGATGTCTGATCGGTCGGTTGCAGGTACTGGGAGACATGTCTTGGTGAGGCTTAGGAGGTCGGGACTAGACAAGGGAGTTGTTGAGGTCCAGAACGACGTGGAAAAGCCGAAGAGGACGTGTCGTGCAAAGTGTGGTGACAAGATGGACAAGAAAGCGGTGGAGGAAGCTTCACGGAAGGCGCGGAGGGGCATTTGGAGAAATGTCAAAGCTGGGGAAGCTGTCCCTCCGTAAAGCACACGAGAAAAGAAGTGGATTTCATTGGCACTAACGGGCAAAGTCTTGGTCTGTTGGGATAGCGAGCAAAGCATTTGAGTTAGCGGGCAAAGTGAGTGTTAAAACCGGTGTTAGATGGGGTTTTCGGGTTATCCCAAGATGGACTAATGGATGGATCCATTAGGGTTAGTCTCAGTGTGAGGCTATAAAAGGAGAGGGAGGCAAGTGTTATGTGAGTTGGTTGGCTAGGCAGTGAGGCACCGCCTCTCCTCCCTTGGGAGTGTATCTGTGTGTGTGTGCTCTAGGGCTAGAGCTTGTCCTCCTGTGGGGAGTGGTTGCGAAACCTCCGTGTTATGATTTGAGAGGACTCATCTCTCTGTACTTGTTAGAGTTTATCTATGAGATGGGTGCGTGTTTGTGATCCGGGTTGAGAGGTCGTTCTTGAGATGTTTTCATTGATTTATTTGCCATCTCTTCATTTTCGGTTCCTACGTATTTCCTTTGAGAGTTGGCTTATATTTGATTTGCTCGAGCAGAGAATCGGCTCAAGGCAATTTGGCGATTCATTCCCGAGAGCAAGGTCGAATCGAGAAATTTCGTGTCTCGGTCATGCGCCTCAGTTCTCGCTTTCGGTTTGCCGTATTTAGACTTTGCGTCTTCTTTAACTTCGACCGCCTTGAGGAGATCGGCCGAAGGAAGTCCGACTTGAGAATACAAGTTTCGGTTTGTTTATCTCAAGTTTCTCAACCGGTCTCGAACACTTCCTTAGTGGTCGAAATCGGTTCGTTGTTATTTGCTCCGTGGTCGCCGCTCCGACAAAAGTAGTACTTACCGTTTGCTCGTCATTTTCCGATCAAGTATCGACCACGTTCTATTTGCTTCCAAGCATCGCTCGCCGATCGGTCCAATCACGACGTTCGACTTACCGTCGCCGCTCGGTTGGTTCGACCGATCAAGATATAGATCATCGCTTTCTTTTGCCTTTGGTTTCCGAGTGCTTGATGGTCGAGATCTCGTAGTCGTGTGCCCCACGGTCACATGAGGTGTCTGCGACCGCAATCGGCTATAGGTGCGAGTCGGTTTTCAACCACGTTGATCGCACGACCATCCCCATTGGCTTACGACCACGACGGTTCCGACCAGACTCATCTTTCGATCGGCTGCCGCTTCACCGTTGGTCATACTTTGTTGGTCGCCGCCGTCATCCTTTGTCGAGCGGGCCGACAAGCGCAATCTCGATATCGATCACACGGTACGCTCGATCGGTGGTTTCAACCATGGCGATTACTCTCGGTCTTCACGACCCACGCGGAGAGACTCTGCCGATACTCTCTGCCGATAGCTTTAGACCACGGTTTGATTTCCAATGACTGCTCGTTTCTTTCCTAGATTTCGACCACGATCTTTTGACTCTTTTCTCTCGGTCTTAAACTAAAGATTCCTCTGTTCTCTCTGAGTTTTCCAGTGAACAACCAATCTTCTTCTTCACAGCTCTTTAGCTACTGGAGAAAGATAGGGTTGAATTTTTGGGAGAATTTTTAAGGCACCATTCACCCCCCCTCTGTTGCCATTTCGGTCCTACACTTACCGACTGCTATCATCCTCGTGGTGCGAGCAGCTCAGACGCCTAACATGTTGGTCAAGAGGAAGACCTAGAGGCCGGTGTCACAGATGTTGCGGAGGAAGTTGCTCGTAATGAGGCCGATGCGCAACATGGAGGAGAGGAAGAAGGTTCACGACATGGTGAGCCTACAAGACAGGCTGATGAAGGGGGAGCATATGGAGTACATAGTGCATCAAATGGAGAGCGATGATCTGATGACTTGGGCTGAAGAGAACGTTGTACAGGAGGACGACGAGTACAATTCCGATGAGGATGAAGCTCCCATCCCACAGGAATAGAACCAGTTTGATGCTAAGGGTGTTACTGCGCATGACGAGCATAAATCACTGTGGGAGTATCATGGTACAGAGGTTCAGTTGCATTTAATGTTTGCTGACAAGGTATCTCGGCAGGATGCCATCAAGCTATGGGCCTTGTCCATGCAGCGGACTTTTCAGGTCGTGAAATCTAGCCAGGAGCAGTACACTGTGAAGTGCGAGCAGGCCGGTTGTCCTTTGAGGGTGCACATACGTATATCGAAGTATAAGACTCATTGAATTGTCTCGAAGGTAGAGCCGTACTCCTACATTCTTAGCAGTATTTTGCCGAGACATCGTGACCTAACGTCCACCTTTAAAGCCAATTTGATGTATGGAGAGGTAGTGGAGAAGAAGGATATCAAGGTCACGCACATCATGGTGGCTATCGAGAAAAATTCAAGTACAAGATTAGTTATGCGAAGGCATGGCGTACGAAGCAAAAGGATTTAGAAAAACGATTCGGGTCTTTCAAGGCGGTGTACGACAAACTTCCTCATATGCATCATGTGCTGCAGGGCAAGAACCTAGGCACGTACATAGCTATGAAGGACAAGCCATCTAGAAGTCTGACAGTTTTGCGATGTTACATGGGGCTTTCTTAGCCTTCGGTGCGTGCATCAAGGCATTTAGGCATATGCTTTCCGTGGTCTCATTTGACGTGATCTTTTTTACCAGCAAATATAAGGGCCAGATCCTTATGGCCATTAGTGTTGATGGCAATAGTCAAATTATGCCCCTGACCATCGCATTCGTGGAAAGTGAGAATTACGACAGCTGGTTATGGTTCCATCGATAAATGAGGGTTGGAGTTGTCGGTGCTCGTCCTGATGTCTACATAATCTATGATCGCCACGTCGGGATGGTGAAGGCCACAAGAAAACTTCAAGATGGCCCCGAGAAGCCCTTCCCATGGCCGGATATAAGGAACAGATGGTGCATTCGTCATCTGGGGGCCAACTTCTTCAAGTAGTTTCTAAAGCAACCGTTGATGAAGCTATTCAAGAGACTGGCTATGTAGAACCAAAAGCGAAAATTTGATGCTTTATAGGCGTTGTTGGACGAGCACAATAGGAAGCACATCGACGAGAGGAACAAGGGACCAGCCATACCTGGGGCTGCACAACCCGAAAGCCTCATAGTACTGGTTGAGCCTGACGCAGCTAGTCCGAGGAGGATGAGCTCGCAGAACATCAAGTGCTTCTCGCAGTGGATCGAGGCTGAGCCATTGGAGAAGTGGTCACTGTTGCACGACACGGATTGTGTGAGATATGATATAATGATGACTTACCTTACCGAGGTGTACAATTGGGTTCTCAGGGGCCTTCATTCTCAGCCCCTCGTCGCTATCGTGAAATGTGTTCTGCACAGCACAATCGGCTATTTCAGATAGAGGCATGCAAATACCACACTTCATGCAGCTAACCCACAAACATCGTACTCCTCGAAGTTTACGACATACATGGAGGCAAAGATAGCGAAGGGTCAATTGCACACGATGCACGTGATGGACAATAGGGAGCATCATTTCGATATGCCCCTCTAGGATAGAACCAGATTTGGGACGGCTCATTCTCTTGTCACCCACGAGGCATGCCTTGAATATCATGTAAATGAACCTTATCTCCCCGCAATGATACCCCCGTAGCAGCAACCCCATACCGAACGTTCCAACCGAGCGTTCGCCGCAAGACCCGCCCGAAGGGGAGACGTTGCCCCTCTGTTGGTGTAGGGACCCATCCAAGTTCTCCAAGTCTAAGCAGCGGCTCAGCCTGGGCATGTATTGCTAGGGTTGCGCAAACTACTCCTGTGACTATCCCGAGTAAATGCGGATATGAGCGACTATTAATGATAGTAAGGGTCGATTCTGATGTCCCCTACTATATTTCTCTTTTACAGTACGCACTAATAATCTCTTCCGTCTACCCGCAGTCCCTAGAACCGTTATGTGGCTACCGCAAGTGGATCGACCTAGAGATCCACCCACATGACCAGCGGGCTCTTGACTTCGAGGAGTGCAATGTCAAAAGGACTTATGAGATCCGGGAGGAGGAGCGCCGCAACGACGAGCAAACTGAGCGTATACGTCGGGAGACGAAATCTCATCTCGAGGCGTGCACGCATAGGGAGTGTGAGGCTCGCGAGAGGGAGCCGAGAAAAGTGGAAAATGACAGCCAAGGCTAAAGTGACTGCTGAGGAGTTCAACGCCGAGTTCGCAAGGAAGGGAAAATGGTCCCGGTCCACGCGGTAGGTCGGGTCGTTCCGCACTAGTCCTCGGAAGGTCGAATTTATTTCTGTTCTGAAAAGGTGCATATATATTATAGGAGTATTTTGGTTTGTTGCGTCGTGCATGATGCTCTTTCTTATGCGTGTAACCAAACCATACCGTGTTATTCCTAACTTTATGAAGTGTATTTTAATTCGCAAAAGCATATCTCCTCGTCTTTTCGTATTCAATTCTTCACATAGCAAAACAAGTTCTCCTCCATGTAAGAATTCCTAGTTGCATCACAATATCACTTACCTTCGTACTTAACAATTGTTGCTATCTCAATCGTCATCACAAAAAAAATCACAAAATTTCTTGCACTGCAATAATATATAACGATCACAAAATGTTATTGCGAATCTAACAAATTTTGTTCCATTCGTAATCTACGTAAATCACAAATAGATCAACTGACATTGTCTCCTATTTTTTTAAAAAAAATACAACTAACAGACAAAATTAGATAAACGTTATCTGCCTACAACAATTGTCATTTACCTCCATGCGCGGTCGGGGGCCAGTTGCGCAAAAATGAGCTGAGTTGCAGTCGCCAAACAGTCGGGCGACTGAACTTTCAGTCGCCCAACTATTCGGCAATAAATTTCATTTGGCAAACTGTTGGGCGACTAGAACCTGTCACCCAACGGCCTGCCGACTGCATGCATGTCATGGGGCCATTGGGCAATAAGTTCTTGTTGCCCAATGGTTGAGCGAATGGATGTCATTTTTGTAAAAAAAATTCGTTTGGATATATTTCTGTTATTTCAAATAAAGAGAAGAATTATTAAAAAAAATTCTCAACCTAGCCGTTCGTCAAAACGTTCTTGTAGGAAACATCTCGGCACCAATGCAGCTACCATGCACCAATGGCAGTAAGTGGGGGTGCATGCTTACGTCCATTCTAAATAGCTTCTGTCTTCTGCCAGAAGATGTTTATATCGTGCTGGTTTTTTAACATAATTTTTTACTCTCTCTTTTTTTTGCATTATCCTTTAAGATATAATGGTATTTTATTTTTTATGTTTTTATTTATTTTCTTTTAATTAAATATTTTTATAAAAACAAACAATCACTGTAGTACTACTTTACTTCAGCCAAAAAGGAAAACACTTGTAAGGGATGCCATGCCATGCAAGCATGCACTTGCAATTCTACAATGGCCCCCACTTACAGCCTGCACTCTGCAGGCTTCTTTGAAGTTTGAACACCACACACGTACATCTCATTTTGCATCAGACAGACAGAAGCTACTACTTCGACGCATCACAAGTTAGTTCACAATGGAGTAAGCAGGTCATATCAGCAACGATGAGAGATTCCACGAGCCAAACAAAATGGATCGAAAAAGAAAGTGGATACATGCTCCAGCTTTACCAGCTCTGATCTTTTTTCCTCCCTTAGCTTAAAAAATAAATGTTCATTAAAGGCTTAACATTAATGGACAGAAGTCAATACCCGAACCATTCATCCTCTGCTGCAACAAGAAGCTAGACTGGGGTGGAAATGGACAGACAGGAACTACTATGGAGAAAGAGGAACAAAGAAGGAAAGAACTAAAAAGAGTGACCGCAGCAAGAGGAACGAGACAAGCATGGTGCGTTCTTGACTCCTCCGTTTCATGCAAAGATGTAATTATGACAAGCAAGCAAGCACCAAACCCTGTAAATTAAGAGAGCATCGATCATAGACACCTAAAGGAAGCAGCAGTCGTCATGCATGCATGAGAGGATGGAGAGATGGAGAGAGAGAGAGGGCTAGCTGCATGAGCATCGATCGACCGGACGGTGCAGTAACAGCGGCGGCAGCGAGAGCAGGAGCAGCAGGTGAACCCCAAGCGAGCGACACAAAAGGCACACGCAGCCCCCCCTCCTCCTTGAATGGGAGCATTCAAAACCCCAACCAACCAAAAACTCCGGTCGCGAACACGGCCTTGCAGAGAATTCACTCCACTCGCGCGCCCCGCTGCAGCCTAGCGCAGGCGGGGGACGGGGGGAGCTACGCAGTCAGCAGGCAGGCACAGGCCATCAATGGCTGGCGCAATTCAAGGCCGCCTTAATTTGCTCCACAGTGGTGCTGATGAGGCTGTTGACCGTCGCCACCGACTCGGCGTTCAGCTTCGACGACGGCAGGCTGCTCACCAGGATCTGGAACGCCACCGTCACCAGCGACCCAGCCGTCGGGGACCCCAGCGGGTTCGCGCTTGTCGACGCGCCGGGCCGCCCGTCGGGCAGGATCGTGAACCCCGACGGCAGCAGCGGGATGGTCGACGGGTCCTCGCCGCTCATCACCACGTTCGCCGCCGGGAGGTCGATCGGCGCGTACACCACCAGCGACCCCGACGCGTCGGTGCAGCTCTCCTGCAGGATCAGCATGCTGTTCTGGCTCGCGTTCAGGCCCTACACCCACGGATACACACACGCATTTCATCAAACACGTGAGCACGTAACACTATGTGTAGCTGGCTAGCAACATATGATCATCCTTGGACACGTACGCCGACGGCGAAGTGAGATGTATCCTTACTCTTAGCAAGGAGATGCAATTCCCTGGGTGCGAGCCGTTGGGGATGCGCGACACCTCTTGCACCGGGTTGCCGTGCGACAGAACGTCCCACTGCAAGAAACACGAGGCACGGCCATGTTGTGTGCTCTGTGAGACGTGACAATGCGGCGAAATGCGGTTAAGGAATCGGAATTTTGCACGGCGTGGTGCGGGACCTGAGAGCGCGTGTTCTCGTCGCGGACGAATGCGAACACCCGGTCGCACGGTACGGGCAGCCAGATGGAGGTGGCTGCGCTCAGCACCACGCCGTTGGGCTGCCCCGGATCCGTGCTGCGGTGCACCATGACGCGGACGCCGGCGTCGTTCGCCCCCGACAGCGTCGTCCACCGGTGGAGCTGGGACGCGCTCAGGCTCACGCAGAAGCTGCTCAGCATCCGCTGCGACAGCTTCATCATGCTCCTCTTCCCTTCCGGCGTCACTGCGAGCCAACGAGTAGCGAATTCTTAACCCAAATCCCAAATGCATGCGCCGTGCCGTTGCGTTTCTCTTCTGTCCATTAGTATGATCGAGTGCAGTGCATACCTCCTGCGATGTCCCGGTGCGGCATTCCCGCCGTCACGAGGCACGCGTACCGCTCGCACGCCCTCTGCAGCGCGGCGAGCCACCGGTGCGCTCCGAACGCCGCGCCGCTCAGGATGAGGTCGCGGTAGAGCAGATGGATGGGGATCTTGTCCTCCATCTCCATGTGTTCGACCCAGGTCACCTGAACCCCGCTCACCAAACGGCGCACACATCATGACACCCACATTGCAGTTGCAACGCACATGGAAACAACAGGGACGTGAGTGACACCAATGCGCAGCGTTACCTACCTTGGAGTAGCCATTTGACATATCGGCGATGAGGCAGCCCGAGGGGAGACGGCACGAGCGCGACGGCGCGCCGAAGCGGGCGTCGCGCTGCAAGTCCACCGAGATGTCCGCGATTGCCCACAGGCCCTGCTCGATCTGCCGGCAGTAGCGGAGGAAGCAGAACTCGCGCGTCGGCACGACTGGCGACATCACGTGCAGCTCCTCGTACATCTGCGACGCGACACCGATGCAAAATACAGAGCTCGTTAATCTGTGCTAATTACATTGCGTGAAGCAAGCAATCTACTACGCGTGCAATGGACTCAAGGGGTGGTGAGTCTTACCAGAACCAAAGACTCGCTGCGCCCAGCCATGCCGTTCACAAGAACATCTATTGTCCGCGCCTTGGACACGATGGTAGGGAAGAACTCCGTCCACTTGCTCTGCAAAACAATGACCAGTGCACGTCACGCAAACGATTCCTCGGTGGGCGCAGAAAAGAAAGGCTAAAGATACAACGAAACGATTAGAAAATTTACTCACCGAGTCCATGAACATGTCGACGAGCCCGATGGCGCTCATGAACACGAGCCCCGAGTCGCGGGAGCCCTCGACGTGTACGTCGGGGCCGCGGAACGAGCTCCCGGGCTTGGCCAAGATGCTGTCGTAGCTGTCGACGTTGAGCACCTCGCGGCTGCCCGTCTTGACCCAGAGGTGTTCGCCAGCCTGCGCCAGCCTGATGAGCTCGTCCATGGCCCGCGTCGCCATCTCGGCCATCATGGGCCGCTCCATCTCCGACACGGGCGTCGGGAGCTGGAACGCCAGACCAGACGAACTGCCGCTGAGGAGGTCCAGGTCCAGCGACGGGCCGAGCATCGCGCTGCCAAGCCCGCCGACGGATAGGTCCAGCGACGACATCGACAATGGCTGCACCGGCGGCGGCTGCGTGATGGGCCGCCCCAGGTACTTCGACGTCAGGCTCGACACCCGGTCAAGCTGCACTCGAAACGCACCAACCACGCCGTGTAAACAAGGTTGCAGTGGGGGAGGGAGACGACGGGCAGAGCGAAATGTGGGGAGGTGGCTTAGCTTGCCTCGTCTTTGAGGCGGGCGTTCTCCATGCGGAGCTTCTGCTCGTCGAAGTAATCGTCCGCGACGGGCGGGCCGCCGCAGGTGGGGCAGACGACGTTCCTGAGGCCCTCGCGCATGGCGATGTTCTCGCACCGGATCTTGTCGTTCTCCGCGCGCAGGAAGCAGTTGTCTGCCCGCTCGTGATGCGCCTGCAAACCCCGCCGCACGCGCCGCCAAGCCAAAGAAGCAGCGCCGAATTAATGGCCGTCTCAACAACAGAACGAATCAAGAACCACCCAGAAAAAAAAAACGTGACAAAGATGGCAGCTCTGCGAGAGGAACCACGGGAATGGGATACCTTCAGCTGCGTCCGCCGGTTCTGGAACCAGAACTTGATCTGCCTGGGCTCCAGCCCCAGCTCCCGGCTCAGCTGCATCCTCTGGTTCTCGTCCGGGTGCGGGCACTCCTTGAACATCCTGCGCACAACACCGACCACCACGTCGCCATTTCATCAATCAAAGAGCCCAAGAAATCGCAGAGGGCAGCGGCGCCGGCGGAGCAAAAGCAGGAAAGAGTTGGCATACGTACGCCTCGAGCTGCTGAATCTGGCGCGGGGTGTGGCGGTGGTATCTCTTCTTCCGGCGCTGGCCGTCGGAGCCCTCCAGGTCGTCGCCGAAGTCCATCACGACGCACGCACGGCACCAGCACCGGCACGGGACGCCTCGCCCTCGCCTCTCGGACGGTCGTTTGCTTCGAGCGCAATCCGGGATCGAGGACTAGTAGACTAGTAGTACTACGAGGGCTACTACTAGGTGCTATATAGCCTCGCTCCTATGCAAGGTACGAGCAGTCATCACAGGTCCAAAGGAAGCAGTAAACTACAGCTCAGGGAGGGCAGGCCGGGGAGTTTTGGGTATTTATGGGTCCCGCTTATTTCGGTTTCAGCTTTTAGTTTCTGGTTTATTTTTTACTATTTATAATTTCGTCTTTTTCTGAACTTTTGGCTTTTTGAGCTTTTTTACCGGTTCTTTTTTTTGCCGTATTCGTTTGCATTGTTTGTGATGGGCTAACATATTTTTTATACTTTTTAATTTTTTTTAAATTTAATTATGTTAAATAAGCACATCATTACATTGTTTTTTCACCAATTCTGATGCTTTTCAGCCATAAGCCACCAAAAATAAGCCAAAATGAACACCACCTTGGTCCTGCACACAGTAATACTAAAAATAGCTTTGGGTGCATACAATGTTATTTCTGGACTCTCGCCTCCCGACGTGTGCGCAGTCCCTCGCCCCAGCACCACAACACCTAAGCCATACGGTCCGAGAGAACATAATTCTGGCAAAATCATCAGTGGTCTAAGGCCGTATATGGTCAAAAAGGCTGCCGCGGTTGAATACGGCAGTGGTCGAAAGCTATTGCGGTCGAAAGCGGAAGTGGTCAAAAGTGGTAGCGGTCGAAAGCCGAGGTGGTCGAGGGAATCAGTGGTCGGAGCAGCTGCGGTCGTGAGCCACGAGGAGAGGGGGTGGCGGCGGTGCTTTGGCTCCGACGGTCGGGGAGTTCGGTTGTGCCCGAGCTTGGCGAAGTGGTCGACAGTGATCCCCAGGTATGGTGAAACACGTTCGTCGACGATGCCGAAGGTGACCCCGAGCAGCGACGATTGCTCACTGAAGTTACGTCGGGGCTCGGAACGAGAGGAGCGTGATACGGGGGATCATATGCTCCTGGACTGCATGCTTTAGGTTCTACGGTGCTGAGGCACGGGACTACGCACGGGTTGATCGGACGGAGTCCCGCGCTTGGAGAGAGAGGTCAAAAATAGCATTGCATATAATCAGAGACTGCTTTTGGTATTGTTGTGCTGCACAGGACCAAAAAATCCCAAACATCGAGGCTGGGAGCTAAAAAAACTTCCTTTTTCAAAAATAAAAACTCCTGGATTACATCGCTCCAAACAGGTTTTAACGTTTAGGTTTCTGACTTATGATTTCTTTTTGACTTTTAAAAGCCAAAAGTCACCAGGAATATATCAGATTTTTTTAGTTTTTTTGTCTTTTTCTTTTTTTTTCTCTTATTGCTTTGCATTATCTTAAAAGATATAGCGGTGTTTTTCACTATTTTTTATTTTTGACTTAGAAAAAGCTAACGACTATTACAATACACTTATAGCCAAAAGTCAGAAGTTAGGCTTTGAAGTTGTTTACGCTCGTTTCGACTTCAGTTTCTGACTTATTTTTCACTATTTATAAATTTTGTCTTTTCTGAACTTTTGGCTTTTTTAAGCTTTTTTGCCGGTTCTTTTTTTCCCGTATTTGTTTGCGTTGTCCATAATGAGCTAGCATATTTTTTTTCTATTTTTAAAACTTTTAAATTTAATTACGTCAAATAATCCACCTTCAGCTACAATAAAATTTCAGTCGCTACAATACAATTTCAGTCATAAGCCATAGCTTTTCAGCCCAACCGAGCGAGGCCGTAGTCAGGCTCAGACAAGGAAAGTTAAATTAAGGATGAATGACCACAATATCAAGCTAAAACAGTATATAGTTAGCAGTTCCATGTTGTATTGTATATATAACTCCACACTGTAATGCTGGTAGGCATGATATGCTTTGGAACATGTTCACAAGCAACAACTCGCTGTACCTAAGCGTTTACTAGTGCAAGCTATTTCATCTTGGATTACCGATCCCAACAATCCATGCTCTGCAACAAGTATCTTATGAAGTGCCAAAATTTAACCAAAATACAAATACAGTGTTCAAAAATTTAGGACGATTTGTGCTTTTCAAATACCACACAGACATGCATCATAATGTTCATAATAATGTGCTTGCAACAATCATACTTGCAGAAAATATACGAAAATACACAGTTTCAGATGCATGACGCATTGAAATTTGATGTCTGGTCCAAAGTTGAATCATGCAAGTTGTCCTTTCACACTACTCATACAAGCGGTATGAACATAGGACACAAAAATACTCTTGGCTAAGCTAAAAGATCAGGTACGGGTTTTCCTTCAAAGAACAGGCCAAATATGGTCTTAGAGCTAGCTAACGACACTGTTAAGCATATAATGCACAAATAGTGAAATAGGTCTGAGAATGCAGTGCTTTGCGGATGGGGGTGGCACGAACAGTCAGCAGACCCGACCCGTTCGGCCTTAAATGGCTCCAGCTGTTCCCACTCAAGCCCAAGGGAGGAGCAAAAGGAGGGCAGAGGGTGCGGGACGAAAGGAGGCCTCGAACCGAGGGGAGGGCCCTTTTAATTACTCCGGCTCTTAATTCGCATCGGTTATGGGTCTGTTTCGAGTAACTTTGGTTTTCGGTGTTCTCTGCCTTCGATTTTTCTAAGTTGGCAGTCAATTGGAACGTGTTGATTTTTAATATTAATTATTTGCCTTTTTATTTTTTTACTTTGGTTTTTCTCTTATTCTTTGTATTATCTATAGACCCAGGGCCTCTTGGATTTGCGTTCCGTAGCCTGCCCCCTGTATCTGTGCCAATATTTTCCTTCTCTTTCCCTCGTAAGTGTGTGTGTGATGAGAGAGGTAGGCAGGAAGGATGTAGCTTTGTAAACCAGAATCTTTCATCTAACTCCGGCCTCAGTTTCCTTTGGACAAATGGGCCGGATCCTACTCCAGATCCGAGACCGCAACCTGGAGAAGCGAACTGACATTAAATTGTTGCTGTCCCGAATGTGATAATGGTATTGGGATCCAAAACCAAAAGATCGAACTCATCACTTCTGTCTATGGGGTTGGATCTCACATCTTTCATGGTCTCGCACTCTCTTTGGTAGATATGATGCCAAAACATAGCTTTATGTGCATGTGCATCATGCATTTCGGTTCTCTAGCCGCCACCTCCGAACTTGGATGCACCAATTTGTTTACAAAAAAAATCAGGTGCTTCCCAACCTGGGGCGCTCAGTTCGGCCGAAAGAAACTGACTTACAGTTTATTTTATGGTATAGCTTATTTATTTTGCATTGTATCTGATGATAATTTATCTAGCGTAATTAAAACTAAAAATTTAAAAATAGAAAAAATAAATTACCCCATTACGGATAATACAAATAAATACAGAAAAAAAAGAAAAGACAAAATGCTAAAAAGATCAAAATCAATGAATAGTAAACTAGAATTCAGAAGCTTAAGCCGAAATAAGCAAACCAGATTGTGAAATCTTGGGTTGTAAAATCATATAATAATGATGCACAGTGAACTTGTCAATTTTTAATTAGTTTGGGTCAGCTGTAGTACTTCTGGTGCTCCAAGCGACTTATAATCCAGGTTTATGAACTTTTTCACTGTTGTGGCTAAAAAAATATTGTAATTAATGTTAAATTTTTCTGTGTAATTAATGCAAAAAATGAAGAAAAAAATTAAATCATCACAAACAATACAATGGGGTGCTTATTTGGTCTTATGCTTTTACCTTTTAGGCTTATTTGGTGTTGTTTAAGGTTTTTTCATTGTACCTACTATAAGTTTTTTTAGTATAATTAAATTTTTAAAAATAAAAAAAATAGGTTTTTCGGTCTCCGATAATGCAAAGGAATAGGAAAAAAGGCAAAAAATTTAAAAACTAAAAAAACAAAAAGTAAGAAAATAAAAGCTAAAAATATGAGTCTAAATGAAAAAGACCAGAGGAATAAAGATAAAAAAACAGAAAAAAACTAAAAATTCGAAATTAACAAGCCATTGGTAGATGTGAGGAGCTGAAGCCTTAGGGTCTGTTCTTTTTTGCTACGGCTTGTGGTTTTTAGTTGCGGCTTGTGGATTTTATGTTATTTGTACAAGAGATTACAGAGTAACAGAAACTCACGTGTAATTTTTGCTGACATAAATAAAATCAGTAAAGTATGTACTATAATTAACTAGTAGACTTTATCTTAAAAAATATTTTATTTAAAAATTAATTACTATAGAAAAATTAAAAAGTAACTTTTAGAAGCTGAAAAGAACATGACGTTCACCCTTCTTTTTTTTGGACGTTTGCTTCTGAAGTAGGGGTACTTCTTGCTTTGCTCCCCATTGGGAAGCGTGTTGGATTGACGACTCTTTCAGTAGTATCCCCTGTTTTATGACATCTAGAAGTGACGCTCATCCATCAAAGGTTCAGGCCGATGTGATGTGCATTGACTTCTATTGGCGCAAATAATTACCAGTACGGCATGACCATCAAAGGATTGAAAATAAAGGATAATCATATATATTTATATGAAAAGCAGGTAAATTTGTGGTACCGAATTGTTTGAATGTCCTTTTCATGTCCGTAGGTTCTGAATTAATAGAAGAAAGCCGAAATGGATAGAGTTCACCTATGTGGTTGGGCTTATGAGGGCAAATAAGATTATCCTATTTGCGTCTTACTAGAAAGAAGATTCTTTTAAAAGAATTGCAGCAGTAATGCTGACTTCAAAACTGAAATTTAATTTGAGGAAAGAAAACAAAATTCGTATTAAGATACCAATAAATTGACGGCTGATTTTTCCTTGTGCATACTTGGTCAAATGCGTCGCAGATCTCGGCGTGCAGTTAATTCAATCCTCCATAGTTCATTGCTACATAATGACACATTACATGTACTAAATCTCCTGGAGAGGTCATGCAGTTCTGATACGAAGAGAGAGCAAGTGTGATGGAAGAGGGAAAAGAAAAAGATTCGATGGCCTGTGAGGAAGATGCATTGGACAGCTATTTCTGATTTCCATTTACTCCACTTCATTGCTCCTCTTAAATGTTCTTACTCTTACATCCTGTACATATCAATTGACTTCATTTGGCCGAGTTATTGGTGGATGGATGTATTTATCACGGGGTAATCTCTTCCCTGCAAGGCTGTAAGCCTGTAGCTGATGAATATATTTGGCATCTTACACATGAAAGAGAGGATATAGTTAGTCTAATTTAGGCCTCTACATTTATAAATGCCTTCTTAACAACTTTTCCTTACCCTTATCATGACTAACGTTTCGTTGCACAGATTACTTCCCTGGCAACAAAGCGAATGAAAGGTGTGTATGTAGCAAGTAGTCTTAAACTTCTAAACAATGTCAGATAAGATTGCTCACGATCATGGTGATCAGTAACGGGACAGGTGTGGCAGAAGCTTGAGGAGAGAATTTTGGTCAAATCTAACACTGTTGATCACGTGAATATCAAATTTAGTTCTCGAATCACCGTAATTCCTTTTGTACTCCCTCCCCGACCGTGGCACTACGGGAGCGTGACAAGTGTTAATCGTGCGGCCGAGGAGCGTATGACAGCGAGATCGTGCGGTCCCCGACCGCACGATTTCATTGCTACAATAGTCGTGCGGCGATTTCAAAAGTGATGGCATGGATCGCACAGTGGTCGTGCGGTCTCCGAGACCGCATGATTTCAAAAGCGATGGCATGGATCGTATAGTGGTCGTACGATCCCCGACCGCACGTCTTCCTCGCGCTACAGTAGTCGTGCGGTCCTCGACTGCACGACTCCATCTACAGTGCGTGCTACAGTAGTCGTGCGGTCGGGGACTGCACGACTACGCTGTTGTGTACTCCCCAACCGCACGATTAACACATGTCGCGCTCCCGTAGTGTCGTGGTCAGGGAGGGGGATACAAAAGGAATTGCGGTGATTCGGGAGCTAGATTTGGTATTCGTATGATCAACAGTGCCAGATTTAACTAAAATTCTTGAGGAGACAATGGAGTCAATAATCTTACCATTTCCAGTTTCCCATCACCTGTCCCTTAACATAGATATACTAGAAACATAAGCGCGGCGCCACGCCGCGTTAGCCACCGTATGGGTCGAAATAAAAGAGACGAAAATTCGTGGGACGGTCTTTTTTAAAAAATTGAGGATGGATGTGTAATTTCGGAGGAACCGAAGGGTTTTTCCGCAAAAAAACAGGGACCCGCAAGGACCTATACGTAAACAAACGAGGATCTGTACGTAAATAAAAAAACCGCAGGTGGCCATCCTGCAAAGTGGAGGAGCTAAAAAAAACTGGCAGGGACCTTTTTGCGAGAACCAAGGATCTGTACGCAATTTCGGGAAAACACAGGGACTTTTTTGCAAATTTGCTCACTAGACCGTACCAACATTTATTGGCCATGCGGCGAGCGGAGCAAGGCGCGGGGACGACGTGGCGGGCCATGCGGCGAGCGGAGCAAGGCGCGGGGACGACGTGGCGCTGCGAGCGCGCGGAGAAACCTCGGATATAATAGGGGTAGTATACGCAAAAGAGAAACGGGGCAAATATGATGTCAAGACTAAAAAATGCGAGAACCTATGATCCGAACTACCCAACTACTGTGAGAGGGATATATTACGAGGGCCAGTCATAAATGGCCCCACCAGCGCATTTTTTTTTCAAAATTGGTCACTGAACAAGAATTCTCATTTTTGCCTCTATCATCGACAGCAAAAGCAGCAGCAGACGACATCTATCATCTACTACGCTCCTTGACCGTAGCAGGTGGATGACACCGCTGCATGGGTGTCCAACATGGTAGATTCGGTGGGACAGCGCGGTAGTAAAGGTGGTACACACCCTAGGCATGGCAACATACGTGCTGTGGACCATAGGCACATGGTAGAAATCTGCCTGTTTTTTTCAGCTTTTTAGTTGACTTTTAATTTTAATTTTTTAATAATTATTATTTAGTAGACTAATATGTTATAATTATAAATTATAAGTCACAGCTTAAAAAAATATACCCTCTGCTGCGTTCCGCGTGAGCAGATCCACTGGCCCACGGTCCTCCCCTCCTCCCCATCCGTTTTTTAATTGCTTGCGCGCTGCTACTGCTCCTGACAGAGAAAAAAGAGAGCGAGAGGAGAAGAAATGAGGAGATTGAGGTTTTTGAACCGGATCTGGAGGTAGTTAGAGAGATAATTAAGAGATTTGTTAGTTAAGAAAGGCAAGTTTTATTTGCATATAGGTTATGTAATTATGTTGTGATTAGGGTTTAATTAGTAAAATGACCATGCTTAGTTGGTGTATATAGCTTTTTTTATTACTTATTAGCCTTGGTAGTGATGTGTTCATTGTTTAACTAAAATTTGTTAATGATAAGACAAGGTAACACGGAAGAATTAGTTGGAGACTAGCATATTTATCATGTGGTTACTAGCATGGTAGTGGTGTGGATGTCCATATGCATATAAGTAATTTGCTAGGAAATGGACATGGTATTGCAAGTCATCTATGGATTAGGTTACGGTACCAAAAAATTAGCACCGCACATCTCATATGCCAAGAGCACTTTGTATAATACCATCTAGTTGATAAGTTTGCATGACTTATCATGCGACACACCAGCTATAGTCGAGCACTCAAGCATATTAGATAATCACACTCGTCGGTTAAAAAAAGAGAGATAGCTACGCGAATCATAGGCCATCAAATTTCCGTATTGCCGTAACAATTCCACCACCCGTTGATGGAAAATTTTCTTAGGTTTGAGTCTTCTATATGTAAGCTAAAAAAGCACTGCAGGTTTGCCTGGCAAAGATGAATTCAACAATGTTTTTGTTGCTGCAGTCAGCACGTACTCCGGCGTCTGGCACTCACCATGGCGAGAGAGATTTCAGAGACACGAAATGCACCACGTCAAGTCAAAAATCATCGCAACAACAACGTGTTTCCTCTGCTATTGGTTGTTTTGCTGTGGCACTAGCTGGTTCCCATGGTGATGTGCCACACCATCCATGCATGCTCAAACTTTCTGCCTGCTTGGCAATGCCAATCTGTACTATATTTGCGTCCCAGTAAAATTCAAGTCTTGACCTGTAACACCCCCATTTCTAGGAGCATTATAAAACCCTCGCAACTGCCCAGGACTGTTCAGCTGCGAGTACATCCATCGAGTGAACAACATTACCAACATAAGCTTAGGAACAAAAGTGAACTTTATAACAATATAAGGGCATTAAAGCCAAGTATTTCAGTAAGGCCAACGACCTTTAGTTACATTACAGTAAAAGATGCCACAGGCACGCCTGAGCGGAAAACGACCCTAATCCGATCTTCGTCCATCTCGTAAAGCACCACCTCTCCGTCTTCATCTGCCTTCTCAAAGCTTGTTTCTGTTTATGTTTTTAGCAAGTATGAGTACTACTACCGTACTCAACAAGTCACACGGAGCTTAACAATAATTACATGCATGATATAACAAGTGAAGGGACAACAGGTTTATTATTTTATGTGGATGCAATTTTAGTTGAAAACCAGATAAAAGCTTGAAAAGTAACTTCGTTAATGTAAAGGGGTTTTCAAGCGTAATTATCAATATTCAACATTACCAAACCATTCTCAATTATACTTATGCTTTGTTATTGGATTCACCCATTAAACACAGCTTCATTAACCGGAAGCACGACGTATTCGAATACCATTAGTCATGACTCTGCAGAGCTGCCCTGCTTTACCCACAAGATCTCTTAATCCCATGTCTGGTTTTAAGAAAACAAAGCTTTTCACTGCTCAATTCTTTATGTAGTCTCCACCTAATAGGCTTCCCCAACAATCTCGTACTTGTCTCAGCCTATTATTGTGTGGATCATTGATAATCAAATCAATTGTTCAGAAAATAATCACTCTCCATACGACCCTGCTCAACCCCTTTCGTATGGACTCACACAGCCTCCGCCTTGCTTATGTAGAGGTTCAATTGAATTTGAGCAGTTACTAAACCAGGTTTGACGTATCAACGCTTGTGGTTGGGCGATCACTATGTTCTTTACTCGGCATAAGGATCTAGTCCTTATATTTTCACCGGTGGCAATTTCTTCCCACAAATTCTCGTCCAGTGCCGTAACATTGTCACTGATTTATGATTCTTGCCTTCACATTCGGTTAAGGTCATAGGATCTAACGATTCTCGCTTACCCTAAAATCATTCTCCAAATAAAGACCATCTTTTCTACCAATTGAAGATGTTATTGATTCTCTGAACTATCATGGCTACATAATACTATAATTAACAATACTATGTCTTGTCAAGGTGAATATGGCCAACAAATTAAACTGTGCTTTTTCGGGTGGTAGGACATAACTAATATCATGTCATTCTAAGCATTTATTGTACACAAAATAACAGTGCGCAAATAACTTAATGAAAATACAAGTAAATAAATAACTTAGAAAATGTAGGATAAACATGTTCAAAATATGTGCGACTTGCCTTGCGGATTTACGATTTCGATTAGCTCGTAATCTTCAGTGGACTGGGCCCGAACTTGAGCTTTTCCCTTCTGCTTCTGCGAACCTTCGACTTCGGAAGCTAACGTGAAACAATTAAAAATAAATTAATTCCATGCCCGAAGGATTAGGCTAGGAATAAAGAAAATAAAAGAATAAAGAAAAATCCGGAAAACTCAATTAAAATTGGTTTTTGGGCTTTTAGGAGGGCTATATGGGGAAATGGGCCTGAGATTTGGGTTGGCGGGCTTGAAACGGATCTAGAGAGTATAAACTTGATTTTTGGGTTTTACTGTTCACCGGGTCCGGTTACTGTTCATCGGGCTCGAACCCGTTGCAACCGGCGCGGCTAGCTGATTTGGTTCAACCAAATCAAAGTGGCTCGGTCGGTTACTGTTCCTCGGGTTTGAACCTGACGCGGCGACTTGGTTTGGCCCAACCGAGACAAACCGGCTCGGTCGGACGGAACGGGCGCGACCGGTGCAGGCGAACGGACTCGGCTCAGCCGGGTCGAAGCGGTGCGGTCGGAGGGGATGGGTGTGGCGCACTGTTCTTCTTCCTCCTCTATCCGCACGCACGAGCGCCGAACAGGGGAAAGAAGCGGCAACTGGTGGCGGAGCAGTGGTGATGTGCGACGCACTTTGGGACTATGGATGGGTTGCTAAGGGTGCCAGGGTTCCATTTTTGGGGTCGGTAGGTCCGGCGGTGACGGCGATCGCCGGCGGCGAGCTCATCTTCTCCGTGGCCGATTTGAGCATAGCGAGCGAACGGCGGCTTCTCCGGGTGATTGGCTTGGTTCCTGAGCATCAGTGGGTAAAGGGTGAGCCAGTGGAAGTGTCGGTTTGGATTGAGGAAGCCGGAGTTGGGCTGGCCACAGCGGCCGGTTTCGGTGATGAGGAGGCTCACGGTGCCGGGGAAGAAGGGGACTAGGGAAGCTAGGGTGGTGGTTCTACCATGTTTCTAAGGGCTTGAGGATGACATAGACGAAAGCAATTGAAAAATGGAAGCCCGAAGAGGTGAAATTGAGCTAGGGCTCACCTTTGGGGATTTCGGCAATTGCCGGCGACGGAGGGGACGACGGGAGCTTCGGGGCGTTTGATTGGCTTCAGGGGAGTGTTTGCTTCGACTGGGAGGCCTCGGGCGTTTTCATAGAGCCGGAAGGCGGTTTAGCATCGGAGAGGGGATGAGGACGGCGACGGCACAGGGGAAAGAGCGAGAACGGTCGGGAAGGCTAGCAGGGGAGGATATGCTAACGTCCTCGGGCCGTGTATTGCGGCGGTCGAAAGTGCTGGCAAGGTCAGGTCGGCCGAGAGAGAGCAGAGAGGCCGAGGGAGGAAAAATTGCGGCGGGCAGTGGCGGTGGCAGCCGGGGAGGGCGACACCGGTGCAGGGGCTTAGGAGGAGGTGGCACGGTGGTCATCAAGTAAGCAGGAGCTGGCAGAGGCGAGCAGACGCGAGAAGACACGGGAAGGAGCGGCGGCGACAAACTTTGTCGGACGCGGCTGATTTTTGTCGGACGTAACTGCGCCGACAATTATCTCCTCCGTTCACACGCGCTGGCGAAGGTTAGGGATGGATTTGCGACGCGATTAGTGCTAAATAGGATTGGGGAGAAAAAGGAAATCAAATTCGATTCCAACTCAAATTGGTTTTGATTTTCTTAAATTTTCGGTTTGTTTCATGACCCCTATAAATACGTATACCTGGATCAAGAGATAGCGAGCATCAGATAAGCCATAATAGAGAGAAAAAGAGATAAATAGAGTAAGTGTATAGACTTGTGTGAGAGAGAGCTCATAAGATGACCCTTTTCATGATCCCTCGGAGAACGTTTGCTGGTGATGAGACCTAAGAAGTTTGTGCGTCTATGTACTCTCCGTATGAGTGGCATGTCACCTGGAAGTGTCGAATTGTTGTTTATGTTTCATTAGCAACGTAGTTTCTGTTTCGTATTTGGGAGCTGCGAATTTGAGACATGTCACACAAGCGCGGAGCTAGTATCGGACCTGATCTCTTCAGCTACGCGAAACAACTTGTGCACTGGCTCTGATACGTACATTTGCATTGCTTTGTGTTGACAACTGAATCCCGTGAGCATTCCAAATAGACCGAAGTACACTCGAGACATTTTTCCCCATTACTCTCGGTAGGCGCTCCATAGCATATATCTTGTATCGTGGTTCCTTACCGCATATATCCCAAAATACACGCACCGCACACTTAGTAGAGGGATAGAGAAAATATGCTAGCTCATCGCGAACAATGCAAATTAATATGAAAAAAACGGTAAAAAGCTCAAAAAAACTAAAAGTTTAGAAAAAGACAAAATTAATAGAAAATAAGCTAAAAGTTAGAGATTGAAGTCGAAATGAGTGGGATAGAGAGGTGCTTCCAATCCAACCCTGGATATACCGGACTTTAAAAGTGGACTCAATACATGCTTGAATGGGATGCGAGTGGCGATATCGGACACATCTGGAAGGCCAAATCGCGCGAGTGGCAGCGGCAGAAGCGCCGAGCAAATCACGGTCCAGCCCGGCAGTGGGAGGAGTCGTCTTGACGAGCGGCAGCGGCAGACGCGTCGCGCACGGCCGTTGGGTGGAACCGCGGGAGGTGCCTTGGGCTGGCACTAGCGAGCTGCCATCGCCGATCCTACCCACCGTTATGCTCTGGGTTCTGGAATGGATTGGTCCCTACAGTGTGGACATCAGACATATTCTACCTTTCTGGTAGTAGAATAGCCTTCATATCCAGCGATTGCAATCCTCCCGTTCGGAGGCTAGACCATATTTCCGACCAATTTATAAGAAGAAATGCACATACACATTTGCAAGGCTTGTGGTGTGGACCATCGTATTTGTTTCCCAGGAAATGGATTATCAGCAGTAGTTTCAGACAAACAGGACACGCCATGCTATCAATTTGGTGAAACGCGCTACACTCGGAATAAAGTCAGGGTGAAAGGGTCCGCGTGGCAATATGCAGCTAAGATAACCATATCCATCACAACGTTACACGATCGCATTCCTCGAGAGATTGTGCATTGTCAGTTCTTAGTCGCCTTCCTGCATGCATTTACCATGAAGGGCATTAGCTGGGCTAGAGAGCCACAGTAGAAGAGTGCCAACAAAGACGCATGAAGAACTGAGAACATGATCACGGTGACCAGATCATGTAAACTCCTACAACGTCATGCATTCATGAATTATTATGGCGGATAGTGGATAATAGAAGCTTTTGTGCAAGGCAAGAGGAGCAGTACAGGAGTCTAGTTACAGCCCCAGTGGCATATACAGTTGTGATCAGATTCGGCAGTCTTACACAAGGTTAGCAGTGAATTTATGTCATACTGAATATGCTACATACCTCTAATTTGGATTTAGCTTCAGAGTTAAATGTCTTGCATAAAATCTCATAGCTTTCTTCAACTCCAATCTGGAAAAGGACGAGATCAATGTAACCATGATAACAATACACAATTTCTTATGCTTATATAAAAAGTTAGTTACAGGTAAAGTAATACCATTGGATCCAATCTGGAAAACGACGAGATCAATGTAACCATGATAACAATACACAATTTCTTATGCTTATATAAAAAGTTAGTTACAGGTAAAGTAATACCATTGAATCCACTCGTGCATGCACATACAAGTACTCTAAATCAAAATTGGATGATCATTCATGGTGAGACGTCAGAATAGCAATTGAACATTCATGGTGAGACGCCAGAATAGCAATTGAATTAAAACATGCATAAACCAGGAGAAGGAAATAAAAGAGCCATAACAGTGTGTATCTTAACAGAATATTTAGCAGACTGGAAAAATAACTGGTCAGGCACCAACACAAATTGAATTACCTTGCAAGCTATAAGTTCAATCAGCTGCATTAGAAGCTTCCCCAACCCCTTCCCCTGGGTAGAAGGCTCCATTTGTAGCTCATACACATAAACAACAGGCACATCCTCTTCCACAACAAATCTATAGTGCACAAAACCAAGCAAGCGATCTTCATTACATGCTGCACATGTACATTCTACACCTGCATAATGCTTCATGGAATTTTCAGCAATACACCCATTTGCATATTGCCACACAAAGATATATCGTGCTTCTGGGGCAACCATTTCTCGGCGCTTAACTTTCTCTTCTGAAGGCCATTCTCGTCCATACGGCTCCTCCATGTTAACCTAACTTTTTGTTTACCAGCATTACATTCAATATTCATAGGGAAACTTGCAAAAGGCAAATTTGCAAATATTCTGCAGCAGTAGAAACTAGAAACAGAGTAAAATGGAAGGAAATGCATGCAACCTTGAGAAGATTTTGGATGTACTTCCTCGTTGGTAACAGAAGATGGGCACCACTTCCAGACTCCAAGTAGACTGAAAGACCTAAGCATTAAAAAAAATTGAGCTTGATATGATGTACCTGCCCCAACAATAACAGAAAAAAGGCCAGACTGAAAATCAAGTATTGAGATAAATTGGAGTTTAAAAGTACTAAATTTGCATCCAATTATCTTCTGCTGACTTTATAAAGATAAATTCAGGAAACATATTAGGTTTAGGTGTTCTAAATCATAAAGTGACATTAGTAGTTGTACGGTCTTGAAACTTTTTCACCAAGTAAAAAGACAATGTAGGTTACCATTTCTCTCATACTTATAAAAAGTTGGAAATTCCGCTAGATGATCCTTTACAGCTGCAGCTTTCCTTACAAGTTCGTCAATTGCCTTCTTCCTCCCCAATATCTAGCAAAGAGCATGAGATTATCTGCATGAGCCCTGATATACCTATACATATCGAATTATTTCTCTTCAAAAGCAGATACAGGGCATCATGCCGATTACATATAAAAAAATGCTGATTCAGGGACCAAGAGTCACCAAGTGTTCCCTGCGTTGTTTATAAAATAAGTAAAGAGCCCTAAAAGATAAAATCTAAGTGCTGCAACATACATGTTTAACATAACACTATAGGTCGAGTTAAAGAGCATACTAGCAAGTTATCCAAAGGACTAATTTTGCATACAAGTTCTCGAAAAAAAAAAACTCCAGCAAGTTAAATAATTTAGGATAATAGCATTCTAGGTAGAGTTAAACCGCATACTAGCGATTTATGACATAGCTAAGTGCCTAAACATCATCTACCACTCTAACATGGGATGTTGAAGTTCGACACCCAAACAAAATCTTGCGAGAGCCCTTTTAGTATATCGTTCGATTTATATCGGGAAGCTGGGCAATTTTTTACCAGCAGATTAACTGTACACATAGCAAGCGCCAGTGTGGCAAAAAGGACCAAGAAATTGACAATCGGTATGCAGGGAAAAGGGGCTGAGCGAGGCCAGCCCAATCGGGAAGAGGAAGAGAGGGGGGAGAGGAAGAGAAGGACCTCCTTCCTGCTTGGCCTCTTCTCCACCCCACTGCTACTCCGAGGCCTCTTGTTCTCCGCCGTCGCCATCCCTGTCCCGTTTCTTTGCTCCGTCTGTGTTCGACTTGTTTGGATAACATCCAGCAATTATGTTCGACTTGTTTGGACCTAGACCGAAGAAAACGGATAAGTGCTCATGAGTAGCTCATGTGGATTTATTGAACCCGGTACCAGAGCTCAAAAAAGGACTGTTTTGCTTGTTGAAGAAAAATCGAGGGTTTCAGTCTTAAGGAAATAAAAGGCCTGAAATTGAACCTGGCATGAATGTTTGGAGAATAGCTTGGTGCTTGTAGTTGTCGGTTTGTCTTCACAGGGCAGTTCGTTTGGAATGATTGTATTAGTACGTAGGTTTCGGTTTGTAATATACTTCACAATCCCAAATAATTCGCTTAGGAGTTAGTACATAAAGATTTAATTTCATTTCTTCAATTTGTTCTCCTCTTTTAAGTTCTTGCAGAGTTCCATGTTGCATTGCACGTACCGCTATTGTCGTCAGTTGATGTCAAGTTGTCAACTGAGTCTACCAGTTATGTATAACTAGTTTGGGGAAAAAGGCTGTGGATTAATTAGCTTTCCTGCTGTGTTCGACTTCGAACTTTTATAGTAGTCATTGGAATAACATGTCTGGTTGAATGGCAGATCGAGACAAGCTGATGATAGCCTGCCATCATGAACCAAAACAAAAGATTTTTTTTATATATATAGCTTATTTCCGGTACGTGAGAGATGACCAAACTAGAAAGCCAAAGTCGCGATGAGGTAGAAGAATATCCACAATGGAAGCACGTTGCCTTAGGCGGCAATTATTGTCAGTAAATGTGTATGTTTATCAATTTGGCATTTGAGAACACATCCAGGTACAAATAATACACATAATAAAAATATATATTATCGAGCTCCTAGGCACTGAATACATTACATTTAGATATGAACAAGATATTACCTCTCCTGTACAACCACCTCAAGTTGCCAGTTTGCCCAAAATCACCATGTCTACTATCTTCACGTCTGAAGATGCCATCCACCCTCACAGTGCCATCAGACCCGTCGACTCCTATCAGTTTACCCGTAACTCCACGCATGGAGCCATTCATTGTCTTTAGCCTGTCGTTCTTCTTCGGCCTTACAACTTCAAGCTCGTTTGGAAAAGCAATTACTTCATCCCCGCTGCCTGACGAGTCAAGTGCAACACGACATGATCCATCCTGGAAGTTCAGATTCACGCAGATGTTAGCACAAGAAAATAAATGAAAACATGGGGGGAAACAACTTCTACAGCCACTTGTAGCGGGTATCAGTACGAACCGGGAGCACTTCCTTCACCACACCATTGGCCTCACCATCACATCCCCTGGACTCATTGACCAAAACATCTGGCAAAGCCCAGTTATTATCGCCCTCGTCACCTGAAAGCATTTTGACAATGAATATTCAGATATGTGCATCCAGAGTGCTTGCTTCTATCCCATCCAGATTGTAGAATACTTTTTGCTGCAGATGCAGCAATATAGAAGGGCAAGGGCAAACCTATTACGGGAGACGTTATATCCATTCCAACATTCCCTGGAGTCATTGGCTGGCCAGGAGTAACAAGCAGATACGAGGCAGGATTTGAGGTCATTGGTTGACCAATATGTGTTGAAGGTACATCCGGGCTTGGAGCGTTTCCTGGAGCATCACCAAAACCAACTGCAGGGGTACTCGCACATCCTGATCCAGGAGTGGGGGCTTCGTATGGCCAAACCTGTGAAGTTCCTGGCTGAAAAAAGGGAATAGAGATGCAGAAACGTATTTTTCAGTTGCCAACCCAAAGTTTAACAATCTCCAAAGATAACGAGCAGGCAAAGAGTAGCACACCGAACCTGGTAGGCTGGACTGCTTCCCCAAGTGCCAAGAATTCCATCTTCCCAGTTATCCAAGTAATAATTAAAATAGCCAGCAACCAACTGCCAATTAATTTTAAATTTGAAATCCACTTCAAAAAAATTAAATTTAAAATAGTTCTACTATGGAACAGAATTCAGAGAACATATGAAACTGATTTATTACTAGTTTCAAGCTTTCGTCTTCCAAGACAATATGCACAAGTGATGCCCAGGCTTGACTATGCATAGGAGTACGCATTCCATCATGAATTGGTGTCGCTGTAAAAAAAAAGATAAGAAACAATATATAGTAAAACGAAATGAATGACAGGAAACGCAAAATTGTGCATATACTGTTCAAACCCACGACATGCATTTTGTAGACTGCCCCAATGTCCAAAACGGCATAAATTTGTGAGCAGAGGGAATAGGTGATCTTGGTTGAATCAACCATAAAAAGGCATGCACACCTCCAGGGCCCCGCATTGGAGTCTGAATAGAATGCAGTGGCGATCGAGACGTGTGCATAGGTGTTTCACCACCCCATGAATAACAGGATTCACGGCTAATACAACTAGTCAGCAAATGAGACCAAACAAAAGGAGTTTTTACCGGAATGGTGTTGCAGCAGTAGCTGTGTTAGCAATATCCTCTCTTAACTATATATTTGCAGCAAGATTAGTCTTCAACATTAGTGGAACCACCACCACAACAATGAAAATAAAGATTCACCTGTGACAATCTTCATCAGTGAATCAAGCTCCACACGCACAATTGCACCAGTCACTTCTTTAACACGGCCATCACGGTATCCTTTGTATGGGCCAGATTTAATTTTGATACATCTACTCACCAATGTATCATGCCCTCTGCCACCACGACCACCTCCTCCAAACCTTCCACCAGCTACATTAGATAGGAGGGATGCATCACTATATCAGCATAAGGTAAAGAATACTAGCATCCATAAAAATGAGCATTCAAATTATAAATACCCGTACAAGTCATGTGAGGTCCTCTAGGGGGCGTCTTCCTGGAGATTGCAAAATCCTCGCTGGAGATCTAAAAGCACCAAGCCATGAATCTGCTGTATCCATATCCTGCATCACATAAGCAAATGCCAAATGGTAAGGTAAGGTGAAATGTTCTTCAATTACTGACACAGACAAATTAAAATAATTTAGCACATACATTCCCATGGCGGTTGCCAGTTGATCCCCCAACAAGGAGGCAAGATTGTGCTTTTGCACAGATAAAGCCTGAATGCTCAAGGTGCTGGCGATCATAGATAAAAAGTATCCCTTTGTGTATATGCTCCACAGGTCCTTGCTTTCCCTGTTGTGACAAAAAAAAGATATACAAAATATATTGAGACCACAGAATAAATAGATTTTCTGTCAGAAAAATTAGGACACAAAAAAAATTCATGTGGAAATGTACACACCTTGCATGCTCCTTCAATGACCCTTACAACATCCTTAGTTGACACAATATTACTGGACCAATCTTTCGCAGATGTGTGACGATCAATCTTGCTTTTTACTTCTCTCAGTTTCACAAGCACCAGTTGAGGTTTATCAGGCACTCCTTTGATAATCTAAATATATACTGGGATCAATATATATAAGTACAAAAAACATCAGCCATCCATGAAAATTTTTATTCTGATTGCCTGAAATGCTTCGCTTTCCACCCGTATAATAACACCAAATGATAAATTGCTGAAAAGCAAACAAGAGGAGTAAGTTATTTCGTAGACATTTAGACAAAATGAGCCACAAGTATGGCTCACTGCCAATTTTGAGCTTACTTAAGAACAAGATCATGCAATTCATAATCACCGATTCTGGTTATCCCAGTGGTGACCTCAGAACTCTCCATAACATGATCCGCAGACACATGGTTATCCCAGTGCCGCCCCTCTGCTCCGTCTCCTCTTCCTCCATACCATAGGCCTCGTCCCCTTCTTCCTCCTCCTGCTCGTCATCGTCCTCGCGGCTGCGGCGAGACAATGCGGCGGCTAGGGTTTCGAGCTGCCCCCGCGAAGCGCCGCGGCGGTTTGGCCTGCGTGTTGGGGACGCGGGCGCGTGGCAGAACCCTCGAGAGTCGAGTCGATTGGAGGCCTCGGCGGAGAGGTCTGGGTGTGATGAGGGCGGGGAACGTTTCGATTGCCGGGAGGGGAAGGTATTCAGCGGCGAGCAGAGCACCGACTTATTTGCGGAGGCGGCGCTGCGCTGGGTTGGGATGGGCCTGTGCGTTTGATGGGAATACGGATCGGGCACGGGGCACGATCCAGATGTTTCAAAGATGAAAGAAAAGCTTTTTAATACCTGTGACGCGGCCCAAGCTCACATTAGGGGAATACGGTCGCGCCCGTGACCTGGGCTGGGCTCACATTGGGTCATCCTGACAGACTCCCAATTAGGCCGGTCCAACACTTGCGCAGCCTACGGCTTTACGCCCCTGGTCCAGCCCAACCTGGCCACATGTCGGCATATCCCGTGGTACATCTGATGGATATGCCGTTCCGCACGGGACAAGGACACTAGAAACGACAACTGAGATGTCACGTCGGACCTCGATGAAACCTGGAATTTAAGATTCTACAGTGCATTAGAACTTTAATTTCGCCTGCACGGCCCTGATCATTAGAACTTTAATTTTTGACTATACCTTTTAGCTTCTTAATTTTATTTTTTTAATTTTCTGATTTTTTAGAGCTTTTATATTTTTTTTTATTTTTTATATTGTCCACCAAAGTAAGACATAAGATCAGATTTAGGGGTCACTCATTTGGGCTAAAAAAGTGGTTTATGGTTAAAATTTTACTGCAGCTAGCTGAGATTTTACTGTAACTGATAGTGATTTATTTAACGTAATTAAATTTAAAAAATTAAAAATAAAAAAAATAGGTTAGCCGATTATAGACAATGCAAACGAATACGAGAAAAAAGAACCGGTAAAAAAATAAAAAAAATGAAATTTAGAAATATTTAAAAAAAGCTAGAAATCATATTTAAAAGCTCGAATATGTCCCACCTAAATCCGTTACACATTGCTCGAGGCGGCACACGCACGCCGTTCCCACCCGCTTGCGTGTTCCGTATTCGGAACCTCCGTGCACCTGTCCGAACATCGAACACCCACGTCCTCGCGCGGAAAGTCCCATCCCGAAAACATAGAACACGCGTCAGTACGTCATCCCATACACACCTTTACCGTGTGATTCAACGGCGCAGACGATCCCTGCTTGCTCACGATCGATTTTTAGATTACTTCTTCAATGGGTCGTTCACTTACTCTCCTCATATCGGCTATTGTCACTGACATGTAGGATCCAGTCAGTACGGACCCACATGTCACCGGCAATGCTGTGCCGGCAGCCTTGCATGGGCGCGTAGTTATTCCCTTTGCTTCGACGCGCGGCAAGCAGAAATGCCCCAGGCGCATCACGCTGCCCTGTTGGGTGCACGCCGACTCCGGGCCCACCAGTCAGCCACGCGGTTCGTGAAAGCTCGCGCCATCGGCATCACACCGCGCCCACGCACCCGCCTCCGTAAAACAAACCAGAACACCTTGCCAAGTGGGCCCCACGTTGTCATGGACCCACATGTCATCGGAGGATAAGTATCCGAACCGCCTCGCCCCGGAAGCAGCAGAAGTTACCCAAAGTGAAGGCTCCCACGGCCGCGCCGTATATCTCTGACGACCCGCGCCCGCGTGCTGGTTGGTTGGTTGGCTTCTCCCGCGGGGGGCGCCGCGCCGCGATCCGGTCACCGCCCTCCTCACCGCGGCACCGCCGGAGCACCAGACCGCGCGGCGAAAAGCGAAGAGAGGGCAACACGGTGGCGGTGGGTGGTTATATTTAAGGAGGCCATTGGTGATTGGTGTCGTGTAGGAGGGGACGAACACGGGAAGCGGTGTCTTTACCCCCCTGAGCGACCATAACTCTGGCCATCTTGGATGCGGATAAGCACGACTTCATCTCCATGGGACGCCTCTGACCTCAACTCAGGTACTTGAGGAGAGAGCTCCCTGCGATTTTTGCTCCATTCGCGTTTCGATTCGGGGTCTATTGCCTCTGATCTGCCTTTTGATATGGGAATTTTGGTGTGTTTTTGAGTTTGTGGTTCAGGGAGGGTGAGTAGTAGGAGGAAGCGAGATGGGGAGCGGCGTGAAGCGGCATTTCTTCCCGCTCACCAGCTTGCAAATCGGGTACGTATTCTTTGGGGGAATTTGCTCCTCTGGTTGGAAAATTTTCGTGCGGTTGGTGATCCTACGGTGGGAATTTGTCGCACAATGTTGCTTGTTTGATCGCAATGTGCATTGCGCTAGAATGGCGATTTATTGCCCAAATTTCAGCCGCTAATTGCTCTGGTCTACAATGTAGAGCCGTTTTGGAATATGTTGTTTGTGTGGATAATAGAACATGATGTAGAAGCGAAGAGCAGAGTTTGATGAATACATTGGTGGGCAGGCACAATTTACCTTTGGTCCTTGCAGTTCCCAATTGGCAGTGAAACTCGCATGAACCTCGAAGCAGTGATTTATTTGTTTGCAATTACTTGGGAAGAAACTTCCAACATGCTGTTTTTGAGAAATAGACAGGAAAGCTCACAGATGAGCTGAGGTAGCTGAGTTGTCCTATGTGGATGTTTCATTCTGTGCTCCCCTTCAGCCTAGCATTTACTTTGTTATCGAATAGGGTAAAACAGTGACAAGGTAGTCATATGGAAAGGAAATCCTTTGTTGGGAAATATGGCCATATAAGGCGACATGTGGTCAAAATTGTCTAGCAGAGGCTGAAGTGTAGATGCACAGGATGACAGGAGTGATACTGCACTGGAGCCGTCCAATTATTCACCATTTGTCACATTTCTCCCTACATGTATACAGTGATGGTACTTATAGCAAATTTTGTATGCAATCCCGTTGGTCTCTGCAACATCGTCTAGGATTTACTTTTGGGCTTCTTACTTGCTTGTAACCTTCCATTAGATTGATCAGCATGTGCTTTTGTGCATATTGCTCCTAATGTGCACTTTAGGACTCCATACACTGGAGGAAAGAAAATGTTAAATCTTAAAGGATTTGTTACTCAAGATATCTTCCCACTTTAATGTTTTGATATGCTTTTGTCCATTAGGGTATAGTGTTATCAATTGACAAACAATGATGTGGTCAATTTTTCTTCATAAGTATATTGAATGTACTGCATTTGTTGTGGAGAATGGTGCATAATGGTTTGCCCTTAAGTCGTCTTGCAATTTCAGTCGCAACTCTTTTAATATCTGCAGAGGTCTAGGGTCTTCACAGTTAATGCAAGCTACGAGCTGTTTTTTGGCACACAGTTGTGCATGCATCCAGTGACCTGATGATATTATAATGCAATAGTAAATTTAGATTTCCATCTATAACAACGGTTGCATTCTTTCTATATGCAGGGATTTACAGTCATATCTTGCAAAACTTACTATATTTTTGTGCCCTGATACCAAGAAGTTCCTTATATTGCTCGACAACCGCCCATGGTTGCTAGACCAGGACACAAGACCTGCTCACCTATGGCAATTGATGGTTACCAAGGTCCACTTCATTCTTTCATGCACCATAGCCTCTTCAATTTACCATTTTAATTATATACTATAGGCTTACAAAAGGGTATTTAGGAATATTTCGTTCTTGCTTACTCTTCACTGCATTGCCCCTGCTACAAATTGATTCTGGCTCTGCTCTTGCTTACACGTTGCCATTTTGTGCTGCAGTCAAGACTTTCTCCTTTCGCAAACACTAGAACTAGGAGAAAGAGTGATGAAGCTGGGAAGAAGCTTGCATTTTCAAAAGGCCCGATATCTGCTCCCCAATTGTGGAATCAATCATCCAGATGGTATACCTTGATCGATGATGCCATGCGGAATAAGAAGCTTCAAGTAAATAAGTTGAAAGACTCTCGCATGCTGAACAGGGAGCTGCATCGAACCTTATATGGTTTTATCGTTTTTGAGGTAGACTGGGCTGACGTGCGTGGCATGAATTATTTGAATGAACTTCAGGTATTCTTTTTTAATGTTGATAATTTACATTGAATATCACATTGACAACTTTTGAAGGATGGTGCATGCTTACTTCACTTGATGCTATTGTAGACTGATACGTCAATGGCTGTGGAAGCTAAAATAATGAAGAGATGGGAATTTGATAGTGTCAATCAAGCTTCATCATTAATCACTTCTTGGTTCTCAGGGAATTACTCTGAATGCCAGCTCTTACAAGATTATCTGAACAGCATCTCTCCTAAAGGTAAAAGCATGAATGCTATGCCTTCTGTTCTTCTTGGCTGCATACAAACCACTTATATGCTTGCTGCACAGGTGATGTTTTTTATGATGCTCGGAATAATTTCTTAACTCCTGAATGGGACAGCGAGAATTCACAGAGCGATGATGATGATTCTGGACATGTTCAATGCATTAGAGAGTCATCAAGTTTCACAAGCTCATCATACACCCCACCTCCTTGCTCTGGACCTTACAAGAGAAGAAAGATAACAAGATCTGATGCTGGAAGTAGTGTGTCTGAAGAATCATACTCAGAAGTTGTGACCTCAGCAAGATATTCATCATCTTCATCTTCGTCATGTTGCAGCGATAATGAGAGTGGCAAGCCACTGTTCGAGCCTAGCACATATAAGGATGTGTTGATCTTGTTCCGGTTCAATGATCATGACCTCCCCTTCAGACTGAAAGAAGTTATACTGTCTGATGTCAGGCTGTTAACATTACTTGAGTATGGCCTTCCTTCATGGGTCATTTTTCTTCAGTCATATCCAGTGTTCTGCAAGATATATCGCCCAAGGATGTGCCCTCTTGCCAGAGCATTGTATGTCTTGATGTCAATTATGACTGTTCTTATAGGATTTTATGACCTCTACAAGAATGTCCCGTGTTGAAGGCAACTGCCTCAAGATTGTTTGGCCCTTTCTTTCATTGGATAGAAACGTGGGAAATGATCTCAAGGCTTAAGTATCTGGGGACCATGCTTTTTCTGCATAACTTCCAGCAGGCTTTTACATGGTCTCTCAAGATTGTGAGTGCTACTAAGTCTGCTCTTAGTGTTTTGACAAAGCCAATTGTGGGGCCAATTTTGGAGGTTCTTGAATTTACCCTGCCATTATGGAACCTTTGTGCTGAAACAGTAGGATATCTGAGCTCAGTTATCATGATTGCAATGGAGACATCATGCAGTGTAGTTATCAGTACAGTGCAGATGATTATGTGGCCCTTTTGGCTTGTCTTCAGTATCATGCTTAATATCGGTATGGTTGTTGTAACCTCTCAAATGATCTATTTCCTTTTCCCTTTGTGTTTTGGTTCTGATGCCTTGCTGCTTTTTTATTGACTACAGCAAATTCAATTCTGTACCCTGTAATTTGGCTACTTGGAGAGATACTAGCTGCACCTTTCCGACTCATCATTGCGCTAGCAAGTTTTGTAGCAGACTTTTTTGATGATATTGTTAGTGTTCTGAGGCAGACTTGGTCAACATTAAGTTCATTATATCAAGCTGGATCTGCATCCAGATCACCAGGGCTTACATTCGAAACTACCATCTGGGGGTCACTCTGGAAAGATCTTCTGTATCAGGTAACGGAAATTTGTTGACACGACAAATATTTATGTTAGGATATCTATGAACCTTTTTTTGAACCTTTTTTTGAAGTAGGATATCTATGAAACTTACTTTTGACTCTTTTTAGATTTTCCGTGCAATCCGGAGCATTTTGTATGGTTTTGTTGCCTTCTTTTCCACATGCAATAGGCATCGGCTCAGGTAATCTTCCTTCTCCAGTATTAGCAAGATCAGACAAATATTAAATACACAATCTGAATGATGAAGACACCTCAGTTTTTCTGTTGAGTTCAAAAGTTTCCTGCAAACTGGCTTGTGTGTCGTACCATTTCAATGCTAACTTGACAGAAGTGATAATTTCTTTTGAAACATGGTTAAGTGGCCCAAAAGAAATCGCAAACTCATGTGGTCTTTCAATGTTAGCTTACATTATGACTTCCGGCATGCTATGTGCTTACTCACTACATGCTGCAGCATTTACAATCACATTCAAGTATTTCTCCGGCGCCTATCTCGTGTCTTAACTCGTACACGACATACCACCTCTCGTGAAGGAGCCCGGAAGTATGCTAGTCAGAATCATCCTGTAAGTACTTATTACATTTTATACTTATAACTGATTGTTGCTCTTGTGTTCATTCATGGATTTAGGAAAGTCCAAGCCCCTCAGAATTGAGATTATTCATATTTGTTGTGATGTCTAAGCTATGATACCCTTGACATTTGAATCTATAGTTTATTCCAAAACAACCAATTTAATTAGGAATATTTTATAATGTTTTTCCTGGATACCAAGCTGTCTCGAATTACTCTAGAATTACAATGTAGCCATATAGTGTTTTGACTGTATTTTAGCAAGAACTAAGAATTTAGTTGCTTTTCTTTTCACTATACTGGATTATTAACTGCCTGTTTTTCAACATATGCATTCCACATAAATACCAAGGAGCCAACATAGTTACATTCAAAATTACTCCTTTCCTAAATATGTTTGTCGTATGTTTTTTGTGCAGCAAAGGAAAACTGAGACGAGATAACAGCGGAGTTAGCAAACTAACATACCAAGTAACAAACTAATTGAGAGAGAACTTGGAAAAGTCATGTACAGGTCTCCTACATTCGCTGAATGTTTTATCACATAGCTATAAGCAGCGTTTTCCCTCTGTACCAGCGCGCAAGTAGTGAACCAAAACACTACAATTGTACATACGCAGAATTTGTTGTTTGTCCATTGTAAATTTGTTGTAGGTTGTATAGTAGGTTTGTGCGTATCCTCCTATAATATTCCCCTGAACAAGAATTTTGTAATTATATAACTGACTGTTTGTTAAGCATTCGGTTTCCTTAACAGAGCTGTCCTGTTCTTCCATCTGACTGACGTGCTACACACACTGCACAGCGTCATTGCTGTAACGGATGATTATCGGCTTACAGTTTGCAATCCAGCATTACACATGACGTCACCAAGCATTACTCACGAATCTCCTCTCTAATTCAGCATCTGCTTTTGTTGGTCTTCCAGTGTTTGCACTCCAGTTTGGCTCTCATGTATTGGTACCGGAATTGCGAAATTGGAATTTAATTTTAAAGATGTAGTTCTTTGTCTGGCACCTAGAATTGAATTGATGATTTCGAAACCAATCACAAGAGACATGATAAAGGTAGAAGTAATTCGTAACTTATATATCATTAATCTTAAATTCACTTTACAAAATTAAGTAAAAGTTTAATACATGGAAGTTCATTCTCGCGTTCGCATCATAGAATTTTCACAAGAACAACCAAAATTTATTGAAAATGATTCAGTGTGTAGAGAAACTAATTTATGTACATTGGCAGGTCTAGTCTTGTAGATAATGATTTCGTAGAAGTTCAGTATTTTGAATTTCAACCTCGCCTTCACAATATAATTTTTTTCATGAAATAGTTTGAATTTTGTTGGAGATGATTTAATGTGTAGAGAAGCTACTTTGTACATATTGATGAATCTAAGTGCACAAGTGGGCTCTACAGTCTTATAGAATTTCAAATGACATCTAAACAAAAAAAATAGATTATGAATCGACTTGAATCGAATTCAAATATAACTAGAATTGGATTTGGATCCCAATTGAAAGTTTTCAGCTAGGTCTCCTGTCGATTTCCATCTCTTTCCTCGGATCCCATCTACACTTCTCCAGTGTCATGCACTGCGCAGCTGCGCATGGAGGCGGTTTAGCTTGCGTTGCATGGTGCCGCATCACCCACGGGCATGTGGGGTTGGTAGATGGATGCATCATCCATGTGTGCAACAGTGCAAGATCTAGGCATGATTCCCAGTTTTAGCATGACGGTAGAAAATGGGAAAAGCTCAGAGGAAGCAAACAATGTGCAACAGTGCAAGATCTAGGCATGATTCCTGGTCGGCTTTTGGTTTTTTTGCTATAGTACCTAACTTTCAAACGGAATATTTTTTCAAGACGGGGTCTACAAGTTAAACGTAGTACATGTTAAAAGCCCAACATCTGTACCAGCTAAAATCGTAAGTGAGTATCGGTTTCTCCGTAATCTGTACCGTAAACAGCCAAAATTCAAAAATTTCAGTCAAAAGCCATAAGCTGCAGTAAAAAAGAACATGCCCAATATTAATGTCACCTCTGAGACAGATAACGATAAGGTTACTAGCGGATGCCATATGAATTGTAACACCTCTATTTCTAGAGATATTAGAAGTCCCTACAACCACCTAGGACTGTTCAGTTGTGAAGTACAGTATATAAGTGTGCACCATAATAACACATGCTTACAACAAAAAAACCAAGCTTTATTACAAAAATATGGTTTAGCAACCTTGTTTTGACGCAGCAGGCATACAAGTCCAAAGTTATCTTACAATAAAAAAGAATCCACAAGCAAACTTGAGCGCGGTTAAGACCTAAAATCAGTCGTCCTCAGTGAAGAAGAGTTCTTCTAGAGCTTCATCAATAGCTTGATCATCATAGTTCTATTTATCTTCTGTTTATTGTTTAACAAGTAATGAGTACAACCGTACCTAACAAGTCACGAGGCTAAATCCTAACTTATCTACTTAGAAGGATATTCAATGGAAAGGAATATATCGGTTGTATTAATTCGAGTGGATGTAATTTTATTTGCAAACACTTTAGACAGGAAATCAAAGAACAATAACTCATTAAGATTAAAGGGGTTTCTTTCAACAGTTAATTACTCAACTTACTTAGATTAAAACATATTAAAATCTACTTATGCCTTGTTGTTGGAATCACCCTGGAATCATCCAATAAACACGGTTTCATTGACCAGAAGCACGGCATATTCAAATACCATTTATTTCACTCTGTAGAGTTGCCCAACTTTACCCACAAGATTTCTCAGACTCCCAATGGCACGCGATAGGCACGCTTCAGCTAGCGTGCGCCTGAGTTTAGAAAATAAGGTTTTTCACTGCTCAATTCTTTATATATGTTCTACCCGGTAGATCCACTCTGACCCGGTTTTGAACTGGCTAGACCTCATCACTTCTGTCCGTTCTGAGTGGCCCCTACCGTTGATAGGTATGTTTTTACCATTTCGTGTACCAACTCCCCATCATCCACACTCTTGCCTCCTGTAGAGATTCAATCGAATTGAGCAGCTACTAGACCAGGGTTTACAAGTCAACACTTGTGGTTGAGCAATCACTGTGTTCTTTACTCAACATAAGGTTCTTGTCCTTACTTTTCACTTGAGACTACCAACCAGAATCCAGATCTTCTGTGCTCGATGGCACTACCACTCATCTACTCAAGCCTCTACCCTAGGGTAAGATCATGGACTCCAACCATCTCGTGGCTTTCCACAATTCCTCCTTACCCTAGAACTATTTTAAAAATTCTACCGGCTAAATACTAAGTCACTTAGTAGTACAAAAACCTGAGTGAGCTATCCTACAATTATTTATACAATAATTAAATATTACTAAGATTGTTAAGGTGAATATAGCATCAAATTAAACAGTATTTTCAGTGGTAGGACGTAACTAATTAGCAAGTCATTCTAAATATTTATTTTAATTAAATAACATTTCGTAATTAACATTAATGCAAATACTGTAATTAAATAACTTAAATTTCGTGGGATTCAATATAATCAAAAACTTGTAACATGTCTTGCTGCACTACGAACTCTACTATCTCGTATACTTCGTTGTCCGGCTCCGGTCCTTACACAATCGCCTTAGAAAGCTCAGGAGCTAGTGCAAACACATAAAATAACATGAGCCCGAGTTTGAGTCTAATCAATCTAGGGAAATAAATTAAAATAAAAAGAATAAAATGCAACAAAAACCAAATGGAGTTAGTTTGGATTTTATTGGAACTCAAATTGGTGGAATAGATGTCAAAAATGGGTTCGAGGCATCGAAATAGTCGAAAACAGGTATGTAGGATTGTATGTCGAAATCGAAGGGGTGAATGATTTCGGTCGCTTTTTGGAGTCTCCTAATAGTTGATGACAATTTTCGATCGCTCGAACAACCACACCGTTCGATTGCTTCGATCACTCTTGTACGTGGGTCGAACACTTTAACCCAATTGCAATCACCAGCAATCTTCAACGAATCACAAACTAGATTGACTCGATATGACTTTTATTACTGGATTTTTGTGGAATTACAAATTGCCCTCACAAGCATCCCTAAAAGTCTTCTCGATGAAAGCTCTTCACAAATCGACACATGCTTTCTCCTCGAAAGCCCTCACCCAAAAAACCTCTTATTTAACCCATGACCTCTCATGTTTTTATAGGTTAACGCTACAAACCATGTCTACCTCAAACATAGACTCAAAATCTTATCTCTACCGAAAAACAAGGGACCCAAAACCCTTCTGAACACATGTTTTATTCAAACTCTTCCTCTTCCAAATTACGGACTCTATCTGTAAGCCTCCAATCTTATCATATGACAAAGCCTCCAGAACAGCACCTTCTGTAACTTCACCATGCACCATCACAACATATCAAAGCCTCCAGAACGCACCTTTCGTATCTTTGCTACGTATCAACAATCTATGTGTCAAAGCCTCCTGGATCGCACCGCCCATAGCTTCTTCATGGATCACCATCTTTGATCTTCATGTGCTCCAGCATGTGCCCGACCACCTCGCGTGACATCCTCGATCGTCTGGACCTCAGACTCCTCCATCCTAGTCCATCCTCTTTGTCACCGACCATGATCGCCTCCACACCCACCTGCACATCAAAGACCAAAGAAATATTTTCCACGGATACAAGTTCTCCACAACTTGACCGATATCAGCACACACATGCAGACCACACTCTTAACTAACCAACAATACCAACCAATTCATCCACGACCACAAAACTCCATCGCTATCCAAAAATACACCTTAGATCACTTATTTCGATCGCTAGCTCATGTAGTACTTGAAAACCACAAGTACTCAAGAAATACCATCGTTCCGCTCAAAATACTCGGGAATAACAAACATTGCTACCGACCAAAGACATCGAGTACCGACTACCGAGTACCGATCACATACCACAAGTCTCCGACAACCGATCGCAACACCTAAGACAACCGATCACCAACCATCGAGTACCGAGTCCTTTCGACTACCGAGTACCACAACCACCTGACCACCAAGCACCAGCCAGTCATCCTAGTGGTATAACATGAGTACTCAAAGTACTTGAAGATCACAAGAAGTGAAGCACTCGTACCGATAAAGAAGTCTATGAGTACCGATTGCGAAGACTATAACAACTGATCGCAAAGCCTTCAACTACCGATCGTGTGGTCTACGACAACCGACTAGGAAATCGAAGACAACGACCACAGACCACGAAGTCTACGAGTATGACAGTAGTCTGCGAAGTCTATGACCATCGACCGCAAAGTCTACGATTAACGTTCACAAAGTCTACGACTATAGAGTACAAAGTCTACGACTATCGAGTACGACCAGTAAAGTATTCGATCATGAAAAAGTACTATAGCTACGATTACCTTTAGTGATCGTTTTATCATGGTCGAAGTCGAACGTGATCGAAGTCGAACGTGGTCGAAGCCGAACCTGATCGTAATCGAACATGGTCGAAGGCGGACGTGGTCGAAGTAAGTCATGGTCGGAATACCGTAGTGGAGTTACCATGATCGAAGCCGGGCGTAGTAAAAAACAGACGTGGTGGTTCTTCCGTAATCATGCTGCGGTGCTCGTACTGCCATGGTTGAAAGCTGCAGTGGTCGAAGTCCATCGTTGTCAAAGTTGGATGTGGTGATAAACGACTCTGAGTGGTCAAAAACATCAGCTAGGCCACCACTCTTCAAGGTCGAAGCCAGCCGTGCGATCCTCCAATGCCAATCGATTGTCGTCCGATGTTCCAATGGCACTCGAAAAGCCTTCCAATGCACCAATGCTAGTAAGACACCGTCTGATACTCCGTTGCTACTCGAAATCTGTCCGATGCAACTCGGACCCAATCGGACTGGTTCGAAACTAATCGAAACAAACCAAAACCACTTGGAGCAGATGAAAACTACTCGTACGTGACCAAAAGTACTCATAGCAGACCAAAACCACTTGGAGCAACTAAACCACTAGGAACTGACTGAAACTACTCGGAGCAGATCAAAGCCTTTGACTGTGATCGACCGAAACTTTCGCAAATGCAAATACCAAAATAAACCAAATGTCAATTATTCATCATCACTTTAATCACGACCATCCACATGGTCTAACAAGGTAGTTTTGTATTTTAGGGTTTCGGTGAATAGTATTTGCTTAAGTGATGAACAATGTCAGGCCGGTCCGAAGTGAACAGTATGGCCCACAATGGTTTTAAATCGGCCCAGCCAAACGAGTCGGCCGATTCAGCCCAAGGCGCTCAGCTAAGAAGGCCCAGCGCGCACAACCTCCGACGTCCGATGAAAGACACGTGGGCAGTCAAGACCTGGCCACGCCATTCTTCGTCTACCTCCGGCTTCTTTCTTTCGGCACGAAACAGAGAGCGACAACCTCAATTAAAGTGGCTCCGACAAGGCTCACCGGTGGATGTGAGTGGCATGGGTAGGTTCAGCTTAAGGTGGTAGTTCCATTTTTGGGCTTTGGAAGATGTGGAGGCGATGGTGGTGGCTAGTGGCAGGAGAGAAGGTTCGGAGCTTCACGGCGGCGTTAAGGTTTCTCGGTGGTTCTCCGGCACTAGTTTGGTTTGGGAAAAGCTCGACTGGGTTGTCCACGGTGAGGGTGCTCTGGTCGGCGGTGGTCTTCGTCGACTGAGCTCTACATAAATGCTCATGCTCAAGTGAGTTCACAAGCGTGATCAGGAGACAAAGAAGGCTATGTTAGCGAATGCAATCGAATTTTAATTGAAAGATGAAGAAGATTAGGTTTAGGGCTCACCGGACTCAGGGAAGTCGTCGGCGTTGCTGCGGTGAGTGAGAGTTTGATTAGGTGGTTCTAGTGTGAAGGTGGGAGTGGTGTGGGGCTCTCTGCAATGGCAATTGAGTTTTAAAGCTGAATTGAGGCAGTGGGAGCAGTGGTAGGGCTCGGGCGGCTCTGGCACGTCGAGGGGAGAGGCGGTGAGAGCTCTGTTAGGGAGTGAAAACGCAAGTGAGGTGGCACTGGTGCCTCTGTAGGAGTTGGCAGGTGATGACTGCAACTGGTATGGCGACTCGTGCGTGTCGACCGGGCGCAGCAACGAGCTGCGGTGGGAGAAGGTGCAGGTCAACGGGCACGCCAAGCGAGGGAGATGGTAGGGAGTTGGCGACTGGATGGTGGGCCACGGTATCAGCTCAGGGCAAGGCCGGTGTGAATGGAAGGGGGAGGCACGGCCGCAAAATCGGGTGGCGATGGCAGAGCGCGTGGAGAGGAGAACAGGGAAGCGGTGGGGAGACGTCTTCGCCAGAGACGACAACAGGGGAGGGTTAGCTAAACGTAGAAAGCAAGAAATCAAGGATGGTTACCAAATTAGGAAAAAATTTGGAATTCAAGCAAAAATCCAAAAACAACTCAAATCTTCAAATTTTGTCGTGTTTCATGAATCAGCAGCATTATGTAGGAAGTATGTGATATGTCCTCGTCTGAATCTGTTGACCCTGCGGCTCGCCGTGATCAAAAGTAGCGCTAAGATTGATAGGTTATGGCTTGGCTTTGCTAGATTATGGCCTGGCTTTGCTGATGGTCCAAGTGGGTCATGAGTGATAGAGAGCTCACTGGACTGCATTGTCAAGTGTGGACTCAGTGAATGAAGGTTTGGTTCACATGAGCACACTCTCTTGACCCCACTGTTGTCGCACTAGCTACTGCCCGAGATGCAGGCGCGGTACATAAACCAAGCCCCAATCACCAACCAATGTGGTCCAAGGATGACGTAGGGTGGGCAAACATGTTCATCATTTTGCCCTCCCTGACCTAATTTTTAGGGCAAATGAGTGAATTCTTCAACCACACCGACAGAAATGCCTCGTGCTCTAGATCCACATGGGTGACACTGAGGATGTGGGAGTCCTCAGACCACCATGCTACTTGCATTTCCAGCACTGACTACTGAGTGGCTCTCAAGGCAAGAGACCATGTGTAAGGAAGCAAGCTACTGGCACTAACGAACACTGCAATGACGCGTGATCGGATGATCCCATGCATGCGCAGGAGTGTTAATCTTTTTGTTTGAACTGGATTAGCCGGTCTCCTTGTGTGCAAGGCTCTGGATAGTACAGGAGAGAAGATTGCCGCCCTTGCCACATGCTTGAAACAGGAAAGAAGCTGCATGCTAGCTAGAGCCGTGGATGAGCGGCCGATCGAAGAGGCCAACGTTGCGGCGCACATGGCGCGCCCGGTGGAGGACAAGGCTGCTTTTCGTTGCCCAGCAGTCCGCGGCCTCCTCTGGGACAAGCTGCTTTTCGTTACTGCCCTTCTCCCCATCATTTCTTGCCGCGGGCCCTGCGCTTCCCGGTGAATTGCTCTGCTCTGTTCACCACCACGCTCATGCCACTAGACAGCAGACACTACCGGAGTTTGTTTATTTTCCTATATCTGCATGTACGTACTAAATCATGCTCTGTTTTTGTTTGCCTGAAAATGGTTTACAAAGGGAGTGCTACAGTTGAAGACTGCGCAGGATAAGCAAGAACGGGAACAGCATGCATGTCAGCAGACATCCACGGGTCTGTCCTTTTCAACTGCGGTTTATAGATTTTGGTTGAAATTTTTGAATTTTGGCTATTTACGGTACAGACTACGGAGAGACAGATATTCACTTACGATTTTGGCTGATACAGATGTTGGATTTTTAACGTATAGATCGTTTAACTTGTAGACCCCATCTTGAGAAAATACTCCGTTTAAAAATTAGATAGTATAGCAAAAATCAAAAGCCGTCAATTTCAGAGAAAAAGAACTGGCCGTAGTTTGGACCTAGGGGACGTGTTGTGTCCACCGAGTTAAAACGTGTTTTCCCGAGTTAAGACGTGTTTTTTTTTGATCTCGTTAAGACGTGTTTTTCGTCTCAAGCATGAGTACACTAGTCCTACACTTCTACTCCTACCCACCCTTAACTTGCGTGGCTGTCCATTGTTATGAGCCGCTCTCGTAGCCTCGCCTAAAAGGCGCCCACTTTTCACTGTAAAAGCCCACTCGATCCCCATGTATTCTTGTCCTTGGGGCGTAACCGTGAGCTGTAGCAATAAGTAACCGAAGTTGAAGCTTGAAAAGGCTCCTCCTCTTTTGTCCATCTTTCTTGGCCTTTATTAACTCGTAGTAATAACCATTTCGGCTACCTACTCTAATTTGGCATCAATTAACCCCATCTTGTTATGTTGACACGGTTACAGGCTTACAGCAAAACCAACGGCACCAAACCGAGTTCACTGAATCACTCCTGTGACCAGTGCATTGTTCTGCAACGCAGTGGGAGGCTGCTGTTTCTCAAATATGGCTGAGATGGTACACTAGTTCTGACGTGCACTGGTCACCCCTGCCAAAAGATCTAAGGGCTTCCTTCTTCTCTACTTATGATTTATGCTACAGTAATTAATTTTTAAACAGTATATTTTTTAAGACGAAGTTAACAAGAAAATTATAGTAAAAATATATTAAATTCAACTGTATCAGCAAAAATCGTATATGACTATTTTTCTTTACACACTACCTCTCACGAACAGTTAAAATTCCAAATTTTAAGCTATAAATCATAGCAAAAAAAAAAACCACCCCTTTACTACCTGGCTGCCTTGTGTGCATTGATGCGTTGCTCGCTTGCCTGCCTTCACTAACCAAGCAATTCAAGCCGGCAGTTTGTTACTCCTCCAAGGACCATCCATGCGAGTTGTTAGCTCGAGGCACCGGAGAACCTTGTCAGTGTCATACGACAGGCGTTGCCGCGTCGCCGATAACAACCGAAAAGGTACATGTGTCTGCGATCGTCTTTGCACGCATAAGGTTTTCTGATAAGGTAGATGAGACAGAACCAGAGGAGAGCAAGAAATCGTCTTGTATACAGTAGACAGTCTGTAAAGTCCATATAGACCGGTTCTTTTCACTGTTGTATCTATATTATCTATATAAATTATAAGATCTTTAGTTTTATCTATAGATAATATAGAGAATACTATAGACAACAGCCGTCTATATTGTATACGCTCTTACGATAATACTAATAACAACAAATAATAATCATATGATACGTTTCTATCAATACACAACTGCCGCTACCACTACTATAGTAGATATTGTTGTGATGCGGATAGGTTATACTAGCGTAAATTAAAATTTTAACCTCGTAAACTAGAAAGACATGCAAGTAAGAGATCATAAATCATTACCACTAGACGCGTAGTGTAGCGGAAGAAGAGTTGAAGCGGTTTTGGTTCAATGTAGCGCACGTCGATGTAGTAGAAGTATTCAATCGTCTAACATCGTTGGAAAGCGATTTTCGAAAGCCAATTGCCCTCTGTTGTAGCCGATCTCAACAAGCCGATTGTCTTCTTCTCGAATTGTCTCGATCGGCACCGCGGTCATAACAGCGCCTCTGTCGAACTCCACATGTCTAGAAATGGAACACCGTACGTTGGTGTGCTAGCACCGTGTGCACATCTAGGGCTTTGGAAGGATATGGCTAGGGTTTCAGTGGAAGGTGTGATGTCTTTCTCTGTCTCGCTCATCAACCCATAGCCACACTGCTCCTATTTGTATAGAGTCTTCGACCAAATCCTTATCCAACAGGAGTACATATCACATCCCACTTGAAAAACCTCCTATTGGATCCTTATATGTTCCAATCTGTTAAGTGTGTGACCTTATAGGTTTATGTACACTTTGTTGTAACCCAGAAATACATTTCCTATCACTAGTCGGTAGCGATCCATAGTAGGATATATCGACCCCAAATACAAAAATCAATCTAGACGAACCTTATGCAATATAAACTGCCACCAAGTCCTAGTCACCCAAAATTAGTTCATAACTCCTTATAACCAGATCGTATCTAGTTACGATCAATCCCTATCCCCATATGATTAGTTTACAGACCAGTTTGTGATATGTCCGACAAGCGCACGATCAAACAGTATACCCATACGAGCAGTTCGCAATTCATATCCAATCGGACATAACAACATGTTTGTGTATTCTCCTTTTACCTCACGATATCTGATCAAAACTCTGGGTGAGAAACATATCATCTATGGACTGCTCAATCTCTTTTACGATCTAGTGATGGATAACTTCATGCGGTTGACTCTTCAACCACTCGTGGCATGACCTTACACTTTCTTTATCTGACCACATCAAGTGGTCCAGAGGTATATCTCCTATTATGTATGAGGGGCAAATCTCATTCGGATGAGAACAAGAATGGATAAGACTATTACCTTCACGCGGAGACTTTTTCTTCTTATCAACGAGTATCCTTTGTCCTCCTCTCTACCTCACAAGCTCCTCTCCCCTCCTTCACTCCCTCGCTTGAGCTCATCTCTTCTCCTTCACTCCCTCTTCCGAGCTTCTCTGCTTCTCCTCTTCTCGTAACCTTCTCCCCCTCTTCTTCTATCCCTCTTTTTTTCTCCTTTCTCAAGCTCCTCTCGTTCTTTTTGTGACAAAAATGATGAGAGAGCTCGCGAGGAGGTCGGATCAAATAGAAAAGGATAAGCTGACAGCATGTAGTCATCCAACGGTTGGACGATTTGCCCATATCGCCTAACGGTTGAGTGACTAGAGGCACTAGTCGCCGCACGGTTGGATGACTTGTCCATATCGCCCAATCGTCCAGCGACATATGACTATTTCTACAAAATAGAAAAACACAAGTACAATAATATAATTCAAAATAAAAATAGATTATTTAAAAAATTCACCAAACCCTTACCTTCCCTCCTTTCCTTACGAAGCCAGCCAAACACTTACCCCTTACCTTCCCTCCTTTCCTTAGGAAGCCAGCCAAACACTTACCCCTTTATCCTATTATTATCCCACTCTCTGTGGAAAGCTGCCCAGGAACAGTGTTACAAGACCGATATGTGGGACCAGAGAAACACCAGACGCTCGTCCCGCATGCCAGTGACCCAAAACAAAGAAAAAAAACGCTTTTCTTTTTCCCCCATCCTCAAAACACCACCAGCAGCAACGTTCTGATATTAGACACACAAAAAGAAAATTTTCAAAACAAAAGAAGAAGAAAAGTGCACCCTTTTAGAGCCGTTGAGATGAGTAATTAGCCCACAATAACTACAAACTATCTCTTTCGTCACGCTGCACCATCGACATTGATTAGCCACTAACCATACACAGCCAGCCGGAACGGCCGTACGGCGGGGCCCGGCGCGCAGGCTAACAACGGTCGCCGAGCGCGGGCCCCACCTCCTGCACCCGGCGCTCCCCGGGTTCTTTCTACCATCTCCAACGGATCCCCTGCCCGTGGAAGAACACCAGACACGTGCACCACCACCCGCGTCCCTCCACGCAACCCCATCCCGCCCACGAAGCGTACACCCCGCGACGTGCCTCACCAACGTCCCAACATACCCGCCACTTCCCACCCCGAGCCGCCGGCGCGGGTCCCACCTTGCAGCGCCTCGGCTTCTCCGGCCATAAATCCCCGCCCCGCCCTTTCCCTCCACCCCCACTTCCCCACTCGTCTTACCTTTCGCTTAGCTGCCGTTTTGCTCTGCTCTCTCTTGCCGCCGCCGCAGCAGAGCATGGCGCTCCTCCACGTCCTCCTCCTTGCCACGGCATTGCCGCTGCTCTTCTTGTCCACTGCAGGTAACCGCCGTGTCGGCGCGCGGAGATTGATGTTTAAGCGATAATGCAGGTGCGGTTTTGTGACGAATGTTGGTGGGTTTCTTTTGGTTGCAGAGGCGGGGACGGTGGGCGTGAACTACGGGAGGGTGGCGAACAACCTGCCCAACCCGGCGACGGTGGTGCAACTGCTGAAGCAGCAGGGCATCACGCAGGTGAAGCTCTACGACACCGACCCGACCGTGCTGAGGGCGCTGGCCAACACCGGCATCAAGGTGGTGGTCGCGCTGCCCAACGAGCAGCTCGCCGCGGTGGGCGCGCGCGCGTCGTACGCGCTCGCATGGGTGCGGCTGAACGTGGCGGCGTACTACCCGGCCACGCAAATCCAGGGCGTGGCCGTAGGCAACGAGGTGTTCGCCACGGCCAAGAACGTGACGGCGCAGCTCGTCCCGGCCATGACAAACGTGCACGCCGCGCTGACGAGGCTGAACCTGGACAAGGCCGTCAAGGTGTCGTCGCCCATCGCGCTCACCGCGCTCGCGGCGTCGTACCCGCCGTCCGCTGGCGCGTTCCGGGAGGACCTCGCGCAGGCCGTGATGAAGCCCATGCTCGACTTCCTGGCGCAGACCGGCTCGTACCTCATGGTCAATGCCTACCCGTTCTTCGCCTACTCGGCCAATGCCGACGTCATCTCCCTCGACTACGCGCTGTTCCGCCCCAACGCCGGCGTGCTCGACTCTGGGAGCGGCCTCAAGTACTACAGCCTCCTGGACGCCCAGCTCGACGCCGTGTTCACGGCCGTTGGCAAACTGGGGAACTACAACGGCGTGCGCGTGGTTGTTTCTGAGACGGGCTGGCCGTCAAAGGGTGACGCGAAGGAGACTGGCGCCGCGGCTGCCAACGCCGCCGCGTACAACGGCAATCTTGTGCGCCGCGTGCTCTCAGGCCACGCCGGCACTCCGCACCGCCCCGACGCCGACATCGACGTGTACCTCTTCGCGCTCTTCAACGAGAACCAGAAGCCTGGTCCGACCTCTGAGCGCAACTACGGCGTGTTCTACCCAAACCAGCAGAAGGTGTACGACGTCGAGTTCGTTCTCGGGGGCAACTCGGCAGGCGGCGGCAGCAAGGACAATGGCGGCCTCGGTTGGCAGGAGAACGGTGGGCCCAGCAGCGGCAACGCCAATGGTAATGCTCCCAGCGCTGGGGGCGGGGTGAAGGCGACCTCGATGGGGGAGGCGTGGTGCGTGGCGAACGCCATGGTCGGGGAGGAGCGGCTGCACGCGGCGCTGGACTACGCGTGCGGGCCGGGCGGCGCGGACTGCAAGGCAATCCAGCCCGGCGCGGCGTGCTTCGAGCCCAACACCATGGTCGCGCACGCCTCCTACGCTTTCAACGACTACTACCAGCGCAAGGGCCGCTCCATCGGCACCTGCGACTTCGCCGGCGCCGCGTACGTCGTCAACCAGGCGCCAAGTGAGTTCCCGCTCATCTTACCGTGTTCGGTCTTTAACTCCCTAATCAGTTAACATTCGTTTATTGTTAGCGATTTAGGGGTTCTTTTCGGCTGTGATTTGTTCTGGTGAAAAAGAGCATATACAGATTCTTACGTATAGTTTTAATTAATATAGATAAAATTAATATAATATCTATTATAATTAGCTGATAGATTTTATTTTAAAAAATATTCTGTCTGAAAGTCGGTGAAAGTAAGCTAAAATTCGTAACTCAGAAGAAGTGTTCCCCAGAAAAGCTAGTTACTCGACTGATTCGTACGAATGTACATGAATGCCCTTTTGATTATAAAGCAAGATGTCCATGTTGGATTTACGTAAATTATGCGTTACATGGGCCAAGGTGGAAGAGTAGTCCAGTACTACCAGTACACAACCTATACTGTAGTGTCGGTAAAAGTCGCTGAGCACGGAACATTTCGTACCACCTAGTTGTTTTGGCTGCGTTCGTTTGATTTTTAGCTTTTTAATTTTATCTTTTTATGTTTTTTGATTTTTTATTGTATGCGACGACGTAACTTTTTCTAAAAAAATTAATTACGTTGAAAAACTAACGGAAGTTATAGAGTAAAAATCTCAAGCTGTGTTAAATAAGCCAAAAGTTTAAGTTTTGAACGCAAATGAGTACCCCTTTATCACTTGACAACATGGCGATTTATGGATAGGGCCGATTTTTTTAGCTTTTGACTTTTAGTTTTCTACAGCTAGCTCTCAAACAATTGCAAAGATACTATAGCGATTTTTATGTAGGTTAGTAAAAATCACACATGAGTACTACTCTTTTTGTTTTTTTTTTGCAAACAGACAAACTAGAAAATTTCAGCCAAAAACAAAATTCTTGGCTAAAAAAAGACCCATAGTTCGAATCAAATGAAGCCATCCAAAACGAGATATTTTCTCAAGATGAGTCTATAAATTAATTGTACTATATGTTAAAGGCCTAATATCTATATTAACTAAAATCATAAATAAACATCTATCTAATCTTTATTGTAAATAGTTAAAATTTAAAAAATTTAGTAAAAATCCACAGTCGAATCAAACAGACCAAAAAGGTGCTTTGAATAATTGCATTGCACGGGAATCATACCTATTAATCCTTTACCACCACATAGGCTGTCGTGCACGTCCGGTTAAACAAGGGCTCCGTCCTTTCTTTGATTTTGGCTCCATTATTTATCAGCGTCCCCAAAAATATAGCCAAAACGCCAGCAACACACGGCATTAAGGTCGTGTCACTGACGCTCTGTGACCAAAATCTGTACTGCGATTCACTAGTCACTCGGCATTAAGGTCGGGTTCGTGCATTGGATTCGAGCTGTTGTTACGTCACTGCTGCACTGGGATTGAGTATGAGTGGCCCGGTCAGGGTCAGAGCCTGGGAGCACCCCCGCACAAGTGCAATTATACTGCAGTGCGATGGGGCCCGCGTGGCTCGCAGCGATATGACTCGTCCTATGTTCTCTACTTCACGGTGATGCGTGCCATGTCCGCATGTCGCAGACCTCGTCGTGACCGATTTGCCACTTCATGTCCCTTTCGCAGCTTGCGTTCTGTACCTCACATATTTTTACTCCGTCACTCCGTGGACCAGTGCTAGAAACTTGTATGGTATGGTTTGGCGCTTGGTGATCTTACTCGGTGTTGTTCGTTTGTTCCATTGTTTACAGAGACGGGCAAGTGCGAGCTCCCATCGACGGTCTGAACCGCGAGACAACAGTAGCTTCGGCTAATTGGGGGGATATCTTTTGTTTAGTCTATGTAACTATATGACATTGTTCACTAAAGTTTCGATTACTAGTGTGCATTAATTTTTAGCCTTTGCGGCCATGTGACCTGGCTTGTCTCGAAAGTGCGTGCTCGCTTGGTTTTTGACTCGTCCCTTCATCATCTGAATGTTTTGTGTGCCCAGAATGGTGCTTTGCTTGCAAGCAAAATTCAGCAATCGAGTTTCAAATCATGATGGTGGTGGTGGTGGCAGCGATTCTCGAACGGTGTCCTTTTAAAAGGGTGAAATTTGGCTTTTAGCTCCCCTTTCGGTTGGAACGCTCGTTCTTGGATTAGAAAACTGCCTACTATAATTGGGCTGGTAGTCTGGTTAGGACACCAAACCTTAAAAAGGGTGAAATTTGGCGCTGGGAATTCTGAATACGGAGCCTTTAAAAGGTGTAATTTCGTGCCAAACCGCTTTGAAAAGCTTAAGGTCAGAAAGCAACATTACTTTTTTGGAATTTGCTAGATGGCACTTAAGTGTTTTTTTATTTATGAGTACTTAATTTTTTATTCATTTGATGTTGCTTTGTTTGTGTTTTATGGTTTTAACTTTATGATTTTTTCTGTGTTAACAATGTGATAAGGGAATAATCAATTTGTTTAGTGTCGTCAGCAGCCACAACATAAATGACTAAGTAGGTTTTTGTATAGTTTTTTTGTTGTGTTCCTTATAATTTGTTTTGTTTCTCTTTTTTACAAATCATCACATCATCTTTTACATAATTTAATTTATATAAAAGTAGTATATAATTGGTGTAAAAAGGTCATAGATAAAAGAATAATATGTATTAGAGTATTTCTCAATGTATCACATCATATGCTAATAACTATCAGCAAACTAATAGATGAAGGTAGATATGCATCCAACGTCTAAACAATTAAGTACTCCTTAACAAAATCCTACTCAAATAGGAGGGGAGAAGGCAAAATAATTTCACCCATTGAATCTACATCTAAAAGCTAAAAATTAAATACTATTTAACAAAAAAATACTCAAATTCTTTCTAAACACCACCATATTTCCACCCCTTAGATTTCGTTTTAAAACTTCCGTGATACGACTTCTGGGACCAGCCGAGTAGCTCCGAAAGTGTGGTTAAGTCGTTGGTCTCAAGGAAAGCGCCACTGCTATTTGTTGTTTAGCATCAAACTGTACCGGTATGCGTCGAGGGAAAAAAACGCTTGTGCTGGTATGATATTGGGTAGCTTTCGGTCCTTTTGGCAAGTTTTGAATTCGTATTTATAAAAATAGTTGTAGTCGTATAATAATTGCACAAATGTTATTTTTGCCGTATGATGACCAGACAGCATCGCCATGAAGCTAATACGTGGCCAGCGGTGCCTCATGACCATGTGGCACGGGCCTACCGCCCGACCACTACACGGCAGGTAAATAAGCCAACTAATTAGTCGGTTTAATTACCTGCCTCAATTAGTAGATTATATTTACAGCTTATGCGATTTTTTAAATATAGCAAATAAGCTTAAAAAATTATAAAATTTTATAAGCAGTTTCTCCACACAACTTACTTGATTGTGTAGGTTTTTTTATAATTTTATCGCTCGGAATATTGCTCAAGAATTCATATGATTATACTGTTTGTAAGAGTTGTTACACATAGCAAATAAGATCAAAAAATTATGAAATTTTATGTGCAGCCTCTCGAGAAAGTCGACCTAATTGTCTAATTTTTTGGAAAAATTTATGTACTCTTAATTTACCATATTAATTCATATTAATTTAATTATAATTAGCGGTATGCGATGTCATTTAATTCACGGTTGAAATCGTAGGCCACACGACCACCATGCGGTGGCCATCTTTTGTAGTACGTGACCTCTCTCATTCGCACATACGTCAGCCCCTTGCTGCTATCCCCCTTTCCCCCTCCCTTCTTCGTACATCACCTATCGCTCCATCACTCGGCACCAGGTACCCTGGCGCCCCACCACTAGGCATCAGGTAATTAAGCAGGCTAATTAGCCAGCTTAATTACCTTAATTTTTTTTATACTGCCTATTTGAATTTTTAAATATAGTGAATGACCTCAAAGAAATATGAAATTTTATGTGCAACCTCCCGACATAGTATACTTGATTGTGTAATGTTTTGATAATTTTATCCGTTGTTAAATATTACTCAAAAATTCATACGATTATGATAGTTTTTGGAGTTATTACATGTAGCAAATGAACTTCAAAAATTACAAAATTTTACGCGCAGTCTCCTGACACGATTGTAGTAAATGGCTATTTTTTTATAATTTTATGCATGATGAATATTACAGGAGTACGTATAATAGTACAAAAAACGCATCGCTTATGATGTGATATGGCTCACTCATCTAAGCCACTGCTATCTCCTCGTCGCGTCTGCCTGCATGTGTATGGCCTTGTCTTGCGTTGACCATGTCTCGTGGGGTATGTCAGCCGGTATGGAAGTTGCGTGTCGGTTCGGAGGAGGCATGTAGACCGTTTCGTTTATTGAGTGGCGGTGGTAGACCAAGAGGTCGAGGTATGCAGTCGGGTCCAGTAGCGTTGAGTCTGAGGCCGTCAAGGTGCTATTTGTTGTGATACAATGAGTTCGAGTTGTTGGACGACAGCGACATCATCTGGGGTCCTTGGACTGCAGAGTTCGAGGAGCGTGTATAGCCTTACAGGCTGTCCCTACAATGCTTGCAGAACGCGAAGCTATGAGCGATGACACACCATCTGGTGTTCTCGTATATGATGGGGGCTTACACGCCGTAGCGCATAATACGAGTCGTGCCCTCTTCGGATTGTAGGGTCCTACCGCAAGCCGTACACCGGTGAGTCAAATTGAATCCGAGTAATGGTTGCACTTTGTATGTCTTACTATGTAACATCGATTATTATTCAGAAATGCAGGCAATCGAGGGCGGGTCGGCATGTTACGGACTGGCAGCCACTGCAGAAAGAGTGGACGACGGCATGGACGGTCAGAGCGCTGCTGGATGTCGTCATGGAGCAGCGTCCGTACGACATCCAGATGTACGGCAAGTACCTAAAGTGGAATCTACCTCGGTCACATTGTAGACTCACTGTTCGTCCACAAGATCGCCCCGACCAGGTCACGCACGACGACTATCTACAACACTCGATTGATCGCCATAGCACTTCGCGGCACCATGACACTGTAAGACATGTTGAAATTTCTAATCGTTTCATTTACGAAATTCGTACTGATCATTACTGAACCTGTATCGTATGTCACTTCAGTTGGAGTAGACGCAGCGTATCGCAAGCACGTTCGAGACCACCATCAGTAGCCCGGACATACATAATACTTTGAAGTACATCTTAAAACAGGCCAAAAAATAGTGCACAACCTGCGCTGCAGCCGTTCGACGGAGTACACCGTGCACACCGGGCACCCAGTGGAGGCACCATGTTCCCTCGCCAAGTCATTGCGACCAAGCAAGTCCAGCTAGCCATCGCAATTTACGGAGTCTGCCCGGTGTCGTAGAACTAGCCATTCATCGTCCGTGGGCCGTATCGACGAGAAGGTAACTTACATACAAACATATATTTTATTTTCCTATTAGGCTTTACATTCTGCTAATATTATGGTGTTCTCCCACCGTAGGTCCATCGTCGAGTTTCGTCGCTTTTAACCTCCGAACCACCTACACAGACTACCGCTCCATGTCGTTTATCTTCGCTGAACATCTGGGAGGTACGAGATTCGCATTCTATATCCGAAATATTTAATGTGACTAGCATCGTTTTATCTTGCAGCCTTCAATTTAACGAGGGGTTGACGTCGAGTCCACCGATGACGATACGAGCCTTTCGAATGCTCCTGGGAGCGGTACACAGCACTAGGGCTTGCAGCTTACGCATGGCAGAGCTCATCGTTCACACCATCCGCAGGGTTTGGAGACTTTGAGGGTAGAGCTCCTCCGGCTTCGCTGGCACGTCGTACGGCCAAGGCCAGAACTCCTCTCCATCACGAGGGGATTTCTAGAGCTCTTCGTTTAGGACTTGATTGCTGGCGGCCCATAGTTTGGCATATCTCAGTAGGAGGACATCAATGCTTAGCAAACTCAACCTACTAGACCGCTACTGGCCACTCAACAAACGGAATGATCTCCATACCTCCTCCGAACCAACACTTAAGCTTCGGACCGGCTGACGTACTCCATGAGACATGGTAAATGCAAGACAGGGCCATGCACGGGAGGCAGACGCGACGAGGAGATAGCAGTGGCTCAGATGAAAGAGTCATATCGCATCCCGTGTACTGCGTTTTTGTACTATTATATGTACTCTTGCAAATATCCGTAATGCGTAAAATTCTTAAAAAGTAGAAAATTACTATGACTATGTCAAGAGGTTGCACGTAAAGTTTTATAATTTTTGAAGCTCATTTGGTACATGTGACAGCTCCTATAAATATCATAATCGTATGAATTTTTGAACAATATTCACTGCGACTAAAATTGTTAAAAAATTACACAACAAATTACGTTGTGTTGCAAGGCTGTACATAAAATTTTATAATTTTTAAATCTCATTTGATATATTTTAAATTCAAACAATCAATATAAAAAAATAAAATAGGTAATTAAACCGGTCTAATACCTGGTGTCAGGTGGTGGAGCGACAGGTCCTACTACGTTGCCATCCAGACACAGGACTATATAAATACTATTTTTGATAATATAATGCCAAAAGGTCAATAGTCCGTAGCGGTACCGAGACGTACGGTGATACCACCGATCCAGATGATCTTTGGCGCCCGTCATCCGCTGTGAAATCCATGCCCGCCCGGCTCGAGGACCATGCGCATGCAGGTTTCGGGTTGTTCGGCCACACAGGTCAACTGTGTAAGTGGCTTTCTTTTTTTGTGTAAGCTCGTGTTTATTTAGGCTTGCAAATCTAGATTTTTGTCTTTTTTACTATAGCTGTTGAAAATATATGGTAACTGCTATTAATTTTTTTAGTGTAATTAAATTCGAATATTTTAATATAATAAAAAAGTTATATCATTACGAATAATCAAACGAATAAGGGGAAAATGCAAAAATACTCTAAAAAATAAAAAACGAAATTAAAAAGCTAGAAGTTACAAGTAACGCTGCTAGAGCATGGCCGATTTTCTTCTGGGACGCGAGGTGTGCGTAGCCAACACAAATGCGGAGAGTAGTATGGGCTCGTTTCGATCTGCTTCTGCGCCTCTGTTTGGCTGTTTTCTGGTAGCTCGTAGCCCAGTACAGGATTTCCATACACGATGATTGCCTAAACTGTAGGCTCGAGAGTCCACTCCAGAAGAGAAAGAGTTCGTTCCAGTTTGTAATCCAGCTTACTACTGTACTATATGGGCTTCATAGCTCACAGGCATCGGAGATTGGAAGACTGAAATAAGTTCGGGAGGCCGAAAAATTAGAAGGCCTGAAAGTAAGCCCAGGTAGGCATATTGAACTGCGAAAAAGTGAACAGCCCTTTATCAAGCATAGGGACCCGTTAGGCTGAGAGGCCCACCTAAGGTGGTAACAGCGTTAACACACCGGTTCCTGGTCACAAAACACGTTGCACAAACATTAGCGGTTACACAGTTGATGCAATACGAATACGTACATCCAGGTTCGAGACACAACTACTGCATTACGCCACATCTCTCACAGTCACACGCACACCACGGCACGCACACTCGTGCCACCTAGCACAAATTACGTACTTATCTACCGTACATAGCACCGTACATCTCAACATAGTTAAAGGCTTCAAGGTCTTGGGTTCTGGCACGCGCAGTTCTTACTCAAGCGGTGGCGATGGGCGCCGCGTGGACGACCTCGACGGACGACTTCATGGCCTGGAAGCGGGGCTCCTTGGCCTCGAACTTGTGGCGCATGTAGAGGTTCATGTAGTCCTCGAACACGAACCTCGGGTACGCGCTCTCGGCGCGCGCCACCTCGCCCTCGGCGCCGACGAGCGCGGGGGCCGGGAAGATGACGGCGTCGGCGCCGGGGTTGTAGAACGACGCGATGGACATGCGGTTACCGTCGGGGCGCGTCAGCACGCGGTGCATCACGCTCTTGTACCTCCCGTTGGTGATCACCTCGAGCTGGTCGCCGATGTTGATGACGATGGCGTGCCGCATGGGCGGCACGTCGACCCAGTCCCCGTCCTTGAGCAGCTGCAGGCCGCTCACCTGGTCGTCCTGGAAGAGCAGGATGATGCCGCCGGCGTCCGTGTGCGCGCGGAGGCCGTTCACGAGGTCCGGCCGCGGGCACGGCGGGTAGCTGCTCACCTTGGTGCCAAACGTTGGGCCGTTGGACCCGGCGAACGCCTTCTTGAGGTAGCCCTTCTCGAGGCCCAGGTTCTCGCACAGTAGGTCCAGCAGCTTCTCCGCGAGCTTCTCGATCTCCGTAGCGAATTCCTTCATCACTTGCCTACAACGACGACACAAAAAGGCTTAGTTAGGAATCTTCCAACAAGTGTCACTAGCTAAAAGTGATTCGAGTTGTGTTAGTTGCTACTTGTCCTGACACGCGCAAATATACTTCGAGCTACACCATATTTCTATGTGACAATCTCGTCTCTTGGTCCTCCAAGCGGCAACATATTGTCTCTCGTTCGAGCACGGAGACTGAGCACTGAGCCGTGGTCAATGCTGTTGCTGAGGCGTGCTGGGTGTGCCAACTTCTTCAGGAACTTCACAGTCCTCTATGCTGAGGTACTCTCGTCAGTGCGATCTATCTCTCAACAAACCCAGTGCAACATCAGCGCACCAAACATATTGAGATTGGCCTCCACTTCATCCGGGAACGAGTTGGTCTTGGCGATGTCCGCGTTCTTCACGTTCCGATGTCATCTCAGTACGTTGACATCTTCACTAAAGGGATGTCTACTTCTGTTTTCACTAAGTTCTGGTCCAGATTGAACATCCGCTCCGCCGACACTCCAACTACGAGGGGCGTTAGACGTCTCGGTTCATGGTCCATACTTAAGGTATAGCATGATTCCATATTTACCCTCTTACTTGTCTGGCATTGTTTCATATTTGCCTCATCACCTACCTGACATAATCTATATATGCAACCTTCTGGTTCTTCATTATATTCATTGCGTGATCACCCCAAATATTCTACGCTCTCATGCAGTAACAATTGGGCAGTCTAAAATTCTTTAATAGGAGCTGTTGTGTCAGGTGTAACTTTGGTCGGGTTCTTTTAGGCTTAAAGTTGGCCCTTTATTGTCTACATTAACTAGCTTTTAAATGATGTGTTTTTAAGAAGAAGTCAATAGGAAAATTATAGTAAAAAGTGTATTGAGTTTAGTTGTACCGTCTAAAATCACATATGGTCATTTCTCTCTACGTACTGCCTCTTGTAAACAGTTAGAATTCAAATATTTAAGACATAAATCATAAACACATCCGTCCAAACAACAAAGTGAGTAGGTTTGGTCAGGCCTAAGAATAGGCTGCTTTGTCATCCTTGCTTTGTGGGAGCACTAAAAAGGCAAAGCACGGCCAGGTCCAAATCTTCAGATTGGAGTGGAATTATAGAACAGAATCCTCTGATTAAAAACTAATAATTATCTCGGAGCCTTTGCGACTTCTGTCGAAAGTAGAAAAGCTGACGCTATCCATCGGGTTTGTGCCTTTTTTTTCTTCATAAGCCAATAGAAAAATTAACGAAGACTAGTGATTGTCTTTGCTAACTAGGGATCAAGTGTTAACTAATGACGCATACGTGCGTACCGGTAGTTGTCGTCGAGGTCGGGGAGGTCGGCGGCGTTGGAGACGGGGATGTGGCGGACGAAGAAGGCGCTCTCCCAGTCGACGTCCTTCACGTCGGCGCCCATCTCGCCGGCCTCCAGCGTCTGCCGCGCGAACTCCTTGAACTTGTGTTCCCGGCAGCTGCTGTAGTGCGCCTTGGTCACCCGCTCCACCTCGTCCATCAGCTCGTGCGAGATGCCATGGTTCAGCAGCTGCATACATAAACCAAAAGTTCATGCACCGAGTTAATCAACACAAGATTCATCACGAACTACATGGACATGACAGGTGTTTGAATTAATCGAGCCAAGTAATTGAGGTGATAAGATTCAATTGGTCGATCGGTTGATGGAGAATAAGAATATGTATCTAACTTTTCTTTTGGTTAAGAGAGAGAATGTTGCGGAGGTGATGAACAACACATCAAGTGTTTCTTTTAGGATCAAAATTATGCATGAGGTGCGTTGTTGGCTATCCATGTGCGTGTCGCACCTCGAAGAAGCCCCAGTTCTCGCAGGCGTCGCGGATGACGACCATGGCCTCACCCCTCTCCTCACTCTCCAGCTTCTCCATGTTGATCACCGGGAAGCTTGAGCGGGCACTTGTTGCCATCTCTCTCTCTCTCTCTCTCTCTCTCTGAGTTGCTGCTGGATAGCTTAAACTGAGTGTGTGTGTGTGTGCGCGCGCACTCTGAGCCCGGCGCTGAGTGTCCAATTTATAGGCGCGGAAGCCAGCACTTAACTAGGCTCATTGGGTCCGGCCTCCCTCGAACTGGCTTATATCTTAATCTTCTGATTATTGCTTTTAATTTATGACTAAAATTATATTATAATAGTTATTAGTTTTTTATAAAAAAAATAAAAAAATAGAGAAGAAAAACTTGTTATATTGTTACAGATAATACAAAAGAATAAGGAAAAATCAAAATTAGAGGTGGACACATTTTAAGTAATTTCTATATTAATAAATTGAAAGATAAAATAAATTAAAAATTAAAATTATTTAGAGCGAGAGCTTGGAGCCACAGTTTTACGTCCGCTCATTTCGGCTTGAGTTTCTGGCTTCTGGCTTATTTTTCACTATTTATAAATTTCGTATTTTTCTGAACATTTAGTTTTTTGAGTTTTTTTGCCGGTTTTTTTGTATTCGTTTGCGTTGTCCGTGATGAGCTAACATATTTTTTATTTTTAATTTATTTTAATTTAATTACACTAAATAAGTTACTTTCAGCTATATTATAATTTTAATTAACTATATTGCAATTTTAGCCCTAAGTCATTGTTTTTTTGGTCCAAACGAGCTGAGGTTAATTTGGTCAGATCGAAAAGAGCAATAAAGTAGTCTGGACGCACAAAAGCAGCCAATGCGCTAGCTGGGATCACTGTGCGCGCCGCAACCCGCAAGTCGTGCCTGGCTGCCCGACACAAGCTCTCTTCAACATTGCTTCTTACTACTAGCTAGCTAGCTGATGCCTGATGGAGAAGTATAATAATATATCAGGATCGTGTTGGCCGCTATCCTATGTACCGAACCTAAGTGCTGACCTCTATTACGTACGGATCGGAGCTAGTCCATTACTTTATGGATTGATGATGACAAGATTTTAGGCATAGTACACCTGACCCAGGGTGGAATTTTATTGTTGTTCAAATGTAGTACATAACATGAATGCTAGGGGCATATGAGGTGCCACCAATCAATCACCGTTGGTGCCTGAAACATGGCAATTTAGTGTTCTACTCTTGACAAAGTAGTTTCCAAGGTAGTTTTTAAGGTTTAGAGTCTGTTTATATTGGTCTTTATTAATGGTTTTTAGCTGTAATTGATAAATAGTAGTGACCGATAGAAACAACTGATAAATAGTAGTGTATTATGTAAAAAAAGATGGTGCAAAAAAAAGACACTACAACATTTGGACCGTCGTGTGACTTACAGAATTATGATATAATAAAATATAAAATACATTATAATATAGAAACGACTGATAGAAGTTGAGAAGTTTATATTGACTTCTAGAACCAGAATTCAATATGAAAGCCCTAGTGTTCTACTCTTGACGAAGTAACACAGCAGTTACAGGAGGTTAAGTTCGAATTGGTTCCTCCATTCTACTTCAGAATCTGCGTAGTTTCCATTTCACCGGTAGATCAGATAAGACAAAATATTTAAGTAGCTCAATCAGCACATCTTCTAAAACAGCAATGCCATATATAGCTAACAGTATGAGCACTTATATATTGTCGTGAGTCCTGACTTAAAAGTTGGAGAAATTGGAGCACAATCCTTGCCTGCATGGTGCCTAGTTGCCCCACCGGATCCGATCTTGCTCAGCAGCTGGACCCCCAGACCCTATGGCCAGTGGATCGATGGGCACAACTCTGATCAGCATGTCCCTTCTCCCCGACCTCTGCTTTCTCCACCACGGTAGGGGCCGGATTAAACTCCACTGCATCGCTCGCTCCGATCTCCAACCTCTCGCAGCCTGACTTTTCTCCCTGTCACTCCGTGCATGTACATGTTGGCAGGATGCCGCATTAGCACTAGTTATTTGGGCATGTTTTTTCCTCCGGATCTGACGGTTTTTGGTTTTTGCTACAGTGTCTAACTTTTAAACGGAGTATTTTCTTAAGATAGGGTCTACAAGTTAAACGATGTACACGTTAAAAGCTCAATATCTGTACCATCCAAAATCACAAGTGAGTATTTTTCTCCGTAATCTGTACCGTAAACAACTAAAATTTAAAATTTTCAATTAAAAATTATAAACTACAGCCGTTACCAAACAGATCCAAATTCATCTCTGGTCCTTCAGCGCAGCAGGACCCATATTCCTCCCGATCACGAGTGGACTTACTTTTTCCCTGTCACGCCACTCTTGGGCTCGCGGAAAGCAAATTAAAAGCATGAGATACGCTTCAGGACTAGCTACTCGTTGATCGATGAAGCCGAAGAAATAAGAAAAAGTATACTGAGTTTTTTAGCATCAAAGATTTTACGTACGTATCTTGCAACAAGTCCTTTGAAAGGAAGGGAGATTAATTAGAAAAGATGGACAGGTTGCCTAGCTTAGCTAGCTAGCCGGTATACTCGAAATGTACCCGCTGGGGGACAATAACAGTGGCCACCTGATCAAATATGGTCATGTACAAGACACCGGAATATCTTGCAACTTGCATGCCACTACATTACATTGTCTAGATCTGCAGTTGTAACGGCATATATATGCGACACGTGTGCAAATGCATCGTCGCATAACTCGATCTTTATCTTTTATTGCAAGCAATTGTCATATTTACCACGCATAAATGCACTACTAACTTACCATATGTCGGAAAATCTCTCCCGTTTCGGTTCCTTTGGACCACACTTCACTTAGAACGACTAAACCATATGGTGTAGCCCGTCGCTCGGATTTCCTTTCAATATTTCTCATTTTTCTCGTGCCATACTTGAGCTTGACCATCTCATCAGACATTCTCGATTGTTCTAGACCTCGACTCTTCTATAAGCATATCTCTGATCTCGCTATTGACCATGATTGACTCCAAACGATCTTTCACATCTAAAGATAAATAATCGTTTTCAGGCATAAGTTATTCACAATTTGACCCATGTTAAATGTAACATGTCGCATGTAACATATGAAATCTAACCTAGGTTGACAAAAATCATCACGTGACCAAAATACCAAAAGAACATAATCCATCCGACGGGACAAGCACCAGACGGTCTGACCGGACCCTATCTTTGGTCGGGCTGGCGGCAGGGCGGTCGGCCAGATTGGCCGCCGGTCAGACCACTGATGAATTTTGGTCTGACCTTTCCCCTTGTGTCGATCTGCAGGTCGGTTCCAAATTTCTAACAAATTTGCAATTAGAAATTTCAATCTTTTCAAATTACAATGATTCATCGCAATATAATTTTAGATCTTCTCACATGGTCCTTTAAGTTCTCAGATAGCACAGGGCGTGCCTAATAATTTGATCACACGCGGGACATTGCCAAATTTCTAGCCCAGCAGTTGATCCCAGGCATCAATTTTTGATCCAACGACCGAGCTGAAAGGATGCCTAGATTTTTCTCCAGTGTAACCAATCCGGGTGTGGTGTGGAAAGCTCGGCAAGATTGGTGCTTCTACGTATCACTCCTCAATGTAAGTTGTACAAATTTTGAAGTACGGAAAGAGATAAATATCCAACATCTACCATCCACTTTTTACCCATACTTTAGTATTTATGTAACTTTAAAATAATACTATATAGAAACACATGTCGTCTATCAATTTTGCATCTTCACTAACCTAGATTTTTTTTATTTCTTTGTATTTATCTGATGATGTAACTTTTTTATTTTTTTTAAATTTAATTGTACTGAAGAAGCTAACAGCAGATACAATGTATTTTCAACCATTACAATGAAAAAAAACCACAAGACTGATCTTTATAAGCTCAAATAAGCACCACATATCAGCTACTCATCCTTACATTGACATCGAAGCACTTGTCAATGCACTCACTCTGCTCACCAACATGATCACGTATGAAGCACCACTCATGAGCTGTGTTCACTTTCATATGAAAAAAAAAAACCATAAACCTCTCGTGCAAGTATACGAAAGTGCAATGCATTCACTCTGCCCACCAACACGATCACGTCCAATGCTTTTTACAACCAGATGGTCCGGAATGTATGCGATCCCTAGCTACCTTCAGTCGCAGACTATAGTATAAGCACGTGAGATTTTGGGATTGTAATATTGGGCACATGCTTTCCGGTACCCGTCTTTTGGAAAAACTTTTGCAAAGACGGAAATCTAAATCTAATCCGTCCTGCTACCGGCCGGTCAGTGTTCTTCCCATATCACACACAACCTTAATTGGCCAGATCACGCACAGGCTTAATTGGCCAACGTAGGTAAACGGGAATCTCCCTTCCTCTTTCGAAAACAGAATGCTTTACAAAAGCAGAACACTTCAATCCCCTCCGGATAAAGTTGATCCTTTTATGAACATGTCTGTAACGCCCCTATTTCTGAAGTCGCTAATAATCCCCGTAACTATCCAAGACTGAACAGTTGCGGAGTACTGTATATGAGAGCGTACCACAACAACACGTGCTTACAACAAAAAAATCAAACTTTTATTACAAATATAAGATTTAACAATCAGTTTTTATATAGCGGGCGTGCAAGCCCAAAACTAATATACAATACAAGAACTCCCATGCGACCTGATCGCAGCTGAGACCTAAAACCACTCATCCTCAGGGAAGAAAGGCTCTTCAGAAACTTCATCTTCTACTTGAACGTCTTGATTCCATTGTTCTTCTATTTGTTATTTAGCAAGTAATGAGTACAACCGTACCCAGCAAGTCATAAAAGTAAACCCTAATTTACTACTTGCATGGCTATTCAAAGGGAGGGGATATACTGGTTTTATTACTTTAAGTGGATGTAATTTTATTTATAAATATGTAAAATAAAAACAATTCTCCTTAAGATAAACATGGTTTTCTTTTAATAGTTACTTATACAACTTCACAAATTAAAACATTATGAAATCTACTTATGCTTCGTTGCTGGAATCACCCAATTAACATAGCTTCATTAACTGAAAACACGACGTTTTTGAATACCATTAATTTCACTCCGCAGAGTTGCCCAACTTTACCCACAAAATCTCTTAACTCCCGCGATAGAGTTAAGAAAAGCAGGTCGTTTCACTGCTCGATTCTTTATATAGGCTCTACCCGACAAAATCACTCAGACACGGTTCACACACTAACCCTAAACTCTTCTGCCCGCTCTAAGTGACTTCTATCATTGTTAGGTATGATTTTACCGTTCCACATACCTAACTCCCCATCATCAACACCCCCACCTCCTGCAGAGATTCAATTGAGTTGAGCAGCTACTAAACCAGGGGTTGACAAGTCAACTCCTGTGATTGAGCGATTACTGTGTCTTTTACTCAACATAAGGTTCTTGTCCTTAATTTTCACTTGAGGCACCAACCACATCTTCGTGTGCTTCACGGCACAACCACCCCTCTGCTCAAGCCTCCACACTAGGGTAAAGTTATGGACTCCAACCATCTCGTGGCTTTCCACGATTCCTCCTTACCTTAGAACCAGTTTTCAAACCCTACAGGCCAATAGCCAAGTCACTTAGTAGTACAAGACTTTGAATGAGATGATCTACAATTATTTACACAATAATTTAAATATTACTATGGTTGTCATGGTAAATATGGCATCAAAATTAAACATGGCATTTATCAGTGGTAGGACTTAACTAATTAGCACGTCATTCTAAATATTTATTTTAATCAAATAATATTTCACAACTAACGATAATGGAAATACTGTAATTAAATAATTTAAATTCCATGGGATTCAAAATGATCAAAAAACTTGTAACTTGTCTTGCTGCTCTAAAACTTCTACGAGCTCGAAAACTTCAGTGCCTGGGTCTGGCCCTTGAGCTGTCGCTTTGGAGTGATCGGAAGCTAGCGCAAACACATAAAATAACAATAAATCCACACTTGAAAACAATCAAGCTAGGAAAAATAATCTAAATTAAAAAGGAGTAAAATACAATAAAACTCAAATTGAGGGTTTTGAATTTATTTGGAAATTAATTTGGTGGAATGGAGGTTGAAAATAGATTCACGACATCGAAATGATTGAAATGGTGTATTTTCGGGATTTTTGGAATTTTCTGGATTTTGCTTCATTTTTCTGAATTTTCTCTCGGGTGAACAGTAACGGGCTGGCCCGTTTGCACAATGCCGCTTGGCCGGTTTTCACCCACGCGGCCGAAATTGCCGACCGGGCTTGACCCATCTTGTCTTCAGGCGCCAGTAAGGCCCACCAGCACCCGCGTGCCGATGGACGACGCGGACGACCCAGATGCGATGAGCACGGACGCTCGGATGAGACTGCGCTAGTAGGCGCGGGCGGCTGAGATTCGACCACGTCGCGCCGAGGGAGTCGTCTTCAACCTTCGGTTCTCTCTCCTGGCGCGAAAATAGGGGAACGGCGGCTTGGGCGAAGCAGCGTCAACAGGGCATCCCCAAAGAAATGGACGACGCGGAAGGGAGTGACTTGAGCTTGGGATTCCATTTTGGGGCTTTAGTAGGCGAGGAGATGGATGGCGGTGGTTGGCGGCAGGAGAGAGGAAGGCGGACTTTATGGCGGCGCTATGGTACTCCGGTGGGTTTCTGGCAAATTGGGAAATGAAACCATCTATGGGGTACTAGGTTCACAGTGGTGGCGGTGGTTTGGGTCGGGAATAGCTTAGGGAAGCTGTCCACGAGAGAGGCCTTTCGGCCGGTGGTAGCTTCTACCGCCAGGGCTTCCGACGAGTTCTCAGGATCCAGGCGAGCACGCCGGTGTGATCATGGAACATAGAAGGTCGTGTTAGTGAAAGCAATTGAAAAATAATTGACAGGAAAGCGAGATTGCCACTAGGGCTTACCAGGCGCAGGGGAGGTTACCGGCGGCGATGCGGCGGACTAAAGATGAAATTAGTGGCTCAGGGAGGTATGTGGGAGTGCTGTGAAGGGTTTGGCAATGGCTAATGTGCTTAAAACACCGCAAGCGTTGATGGCCACAGTAAGGCGGTCGGGTGTGTCTCTCGTGCGGGCGAAGGAAGGGGAGCTGCATCGCGTAGAGGAGCAGGAGAGGTGGCACTGCAGCTCTGTAGGAGTTGACAGCGGCTTGGAAACCGAGGTACGACGCAGACATTTGAGACGAGGAGATGAGGCGGTCTTGACTGCGAGCGAGAGCGAGCCTTGTGCAACGCTGCGTGAAGCGAGGAGCAGGGGCGTGCGACTGAGCAGTGGGACCACATGAGCAGACGGGTGTGAACGCGTGAAATGCGAGCGGCCGCAATCCGGCGAGGCGACCACACGGCGGGTGGACAGCCGAAACAGTGAGGCGTTTCGGCGGCGGTGCTAGCACGAGGAGGCGCCAGCGGGAGAGGGAGACTGGAATTCTAAAAAGGGAAAGCGAAATTTCAATAGAAGTTGCCAAGTTGGGAAAGATTTGGAATTTAATCAAAATTCAAGAAAAATTTTAAATTTCTTGAAATTTTGAGGTGTTTTAATGTTCGGCAGCTTCGTCTAATCTTTTTTGTCAGTTGCCACTTGTTAGTGCAAGAATAATTCTTCCACTACCATTTGGGTTGCCACCTTGGAGACGCATGCAGATGTGCTCCTGGTAACCTCTATCCAGGATTACGGATAGGGAGAAAGCAAGTACTCGATGAGGACGTGTAGATCTTTGGAATCAAACTAAATTAAACTCGCCTACCATTTCATTGCCATTTGCACTATTGATAGAGAAAGGGGCCACGCACTTTAGAACTTCTGCCACTTCGGCCACAAAATTTCATCAGCATTTCTCGCGCATCTGCGACTTTCCGGCCCTGACGAACTCAAGCTGACCAGAAACAAGAATCTGAATTCGTGGCAATTGCAGCATCAGAAAGGAAAAAACTAACCACGCTCGGGTACCACAAGTACACAACGAGACGCAGCAAGACGGCCAATCCTGTCATCTCATCCTTGCACCAACAAGCCTAACTTACTTACGATATCTGAACTGGGAGAAATATTTTGATACGAATCGTCCTCCCGGAAACAAGGAGAGACGAGCACTGCATTAAAAGAGTAGATTGATTGATAGATAGCGAATCTGCGGCCCATCCGCTGTTTACGTGCAGTAGGGCCGACTCCCACGAGGGCTCTGAAAAGGGATCAAAGGAGGGAGCAATGTTGCTAGGGCACTGCTCACCAATCACCATGCAACATCGCGACCTGCAAACCATCATGTCACGTACCCAACCCTATCGTCGTGTCATTTTCTAGACGTGTAAAGGGCACGCCTCGCGTGATTCATCCAAGAAGTCGTACGCGTGATGAGTGATGGACGGAACGAAAAGCGTACGGAGTGTGCAACCTATTCGTCCGGTCCAAGCGATGCAGCGACTTTTTGTCATGAGACCTCAATTTTATATAACACAGATGGCGTGCTTTTTATACGACGAGCCATGCCGAAAGATAAGACCCGCTGTGTTTCGGCTTCAACTTTCAGTTTATATTTTATTATTTATAAATTTTATTATTTTTAAATTTTTAGCTTTTCTTAGCTTTTTTCTGTTTTTTATATTTATTTGTCTTATCCATGATAAGCTAACATATTTTTTTATTTATAATTTTTTTTAAATTTAATTACGTCAAATAAGCCAACTTTAGCAACAATAAAACTTTATCCGCTACAGTGAAATTTTAGCCATAACCCACAGCATTTCAGTTTAACCGAGCAGGGCCTAAGATGGCGCTGAGACCGGTCGGTGAAAGATCAAGCTCCGGTTAAGTTGGTTTTGGTGTTAATGACAAATATCATAATGTGATTTTAATGATAATATCATATACCATTATGTTGTTTTAATGATATTGACAAATGCATATATGAGACTAATATGTTTGTTTAAGTTTATTTATGATTAGTCTCGTTTGGATGGAAAGGTGAAATCAAAGAGGTATGCATTCGAAATTATTCTCTCATATATTAGTGCATTCCTTAGATCCAAAATATAGATTGAACTCCATAAATTATACAAAATGAATATGTGCATATGTATTCAATATACACACTTGTATGCACACATTTAGGGGGAGCTCTTTATATGTTTTGGAGTTTCACAAGTAATGATCCATGCTTCTCTAAATATTCATTTTTGGGATCTTTACTTTGAAATACATTGTTGGGTATATTTATAACTTGTGTAGTTCTAATATACTTTCGTGCAACCGGGTTGTCAACTAACTTCACCATTATATGTTAATTTTTGAAGAGTCAAATAACAACCGGATAAGTAAACTTTGTGCTTATCTAAAGAGTATATAAATTGTTGTGAACAAGTTGTATACTCGCAAATCAATTTTAATATCTAATGATTTATGGAGATTGTCACGAATTACCAAAAAGGGAAGGTTGTTAAATCCTGTCCCTCCATTATGTGTTAATGGTGAAGATTAGTAATTGATGACAATTATTTTGTGGACTAACAATTTTCATGAGTTGGATGAATAGATTAGGTTCCACAAATGAGGATGACTTGGGATGACTTCATGTGTTGAAGATCATCAAGTCAAAATGCGAGAAAAAGATAGATTCATGAGTTGAATGCTATCAAGAAGATGAAGACTTCATGTGTTGAAGGCCATCAAGGAAATCATGTGTTGATCAAGCAAAGACCATCATGTGTTGATGGAGTTGATGAGAAGGATGCATCATGAGTTGATGCATATCGAGATGATGACCCAAGGCAAAGGTATGAGTAGCTAGGGCTAAGGATGTGTTCCTAGTCTTTTACCGGTCTTGGTGTTTGGTTGGAAGACCGGATTGCTAGTATAGGTTGCCGTACTATTAAGAGGGGTCATGTCTAGTAGTTTGAGTCTCATCATGTGTTGATAGCTCAACCTCACCTCGTCTAGCTCATTGCGACATGAGGCTTGCATTTGCGAATGTGTTTTGCAAATGGTTGAAGCTCATGTGTTGATTCTTTGTGACATAGGACTATGCATTGCGAATGTGTTTTGCAAGTGCTTGAAGTCCATGTTTCTATTCTTTGCAATATGAGGCTTAGATTTGCAAATGTGTTTTGCAAATGGTTGTAGCTCATATTTAACCTTTGCGTCATGATTTCAAAAGTGCGCAAATGTGTTTTGCAACTTGTTGGAAATCATGTGTGATCCTTGTGTGCATGATATCGTAGTTTGTGAATGTATTTTGCAAAATCTGTTGAGATATCTCGCCGCCAAAAATCGAATCTGGCTTTGTGGGCGGTACTACCGGTGGCAATCTTTAGGCATGTGTTGCGCGGTACTACCGGCTCCGGAAGTTCCGAGTCCCGAGCGGAACCTTTTTCGAGCGCCAAGTTTGGGCTCGACTCGGCGGAAATCTGCACCGACTTTGCGGTACTACCGGTGAGCGGTACTACCGGCAAAATGAACGGCGGTACTACTGCACCGACCGCGTGCAACGGCTAGTTCGAAGCTCGACATAGCCGTTAAATGTAGCGAAGTGGGCGGTACTACCGGCCGTTGGCGGCAGAGTTCCGCTCGTCCTGAATTTTTCAGGACTTTGCTCCAACGGCTAGTTTTTTGGTGTGGGGTATTTATACCCCCTTGAGGCCGGTTGGAGATGATGCTGGAGCATTTATTTGTGAACCCTTGAGCTAGTTTGAGGTTCTCCACTCTATTGTGCATGTGTTGCACTTTGTGAGAAGGGAGAAGAGGACTAGAGTGCATGTGTTGCCTCTAGGTGAGGACTTTGTGTCCAGCGAGCTTGTGCATCCATTGTACGTGGTGAGAGTCAAGCGAGGGGCTTGGCTTGTTACTCTTGGAGTTTACCGACTCCTAGACGGCGTTGGAGGCATCGTGCGCGGTGATCTTCTCAACGAAGGTTGTGAGAAGGCCCGGCAAAATTGTGAAGGTTGGAGCTCACCTACCCGGAGCGGGAAAGAGCTACCACTAGTGGATTGAGGTGTTTCGGCTTAATTTGTGGAGCCGGTCCGATTTGTTCGGGCTAACCTCAACGTGGATTAGGGGAGAGCGGTAACTCTCCGAACACCACGGTAAAAAGAGACCGTGTCAAATTGTGGTTTGTTTCTTTGTTCCATAATTACATTAAAGCAACTTACATTCATAGAATTAAATTGATTGCTTGTATTTCTAGGATTGCAAACCTTGACCTAGAATAGAATTTGTACTCTTAGGCGAATTTATTTGTTGTAGGCATTATTTGAGCTAAACCAAATTGATTTAAGCTTCCGCATTGTTTACTTGGTTTAGGCAAATAGAAAAGGTCTTGAATTGCTTAGCAATAATTAGTAGAGAAATTTTAAAAGACCGCCTATTCACCCCCCGCTAGTCGGCCACCTCGATCTTACAGTCGGCCATGCTTATCCTAGTTACAGGTGAATTCGTCGACAGATTCCTTGTGCTGGATCTTGCGGAGAGGCAAATATTTGCGGTGTGTGGTTTGTTAATTTTAAATGTAAAGCTACAGCTAAAGCATGCATGTACATGCCTGTAACGTCTCAGTTTTTGGGAACAGGAACGTCATTATCTTCCATAACAGACCAGGAGTTTAGTTACGGACAAAAGGAGTATCATGCCTGCTCATGAACATTTAAAAATAGTTAATTTGATTAAAATAAGACCTAACGATCAATTTTATCAATTTCGGGGCGTTCAAGCCAAAAACTTAACTTACAATCAGAAGAACAAAAGAAAACTGCATAGGAAAGATTGAGTTCGTTCGTAACCGTAATACGAAAACTTGTAACATCCTTTCTTCTTTTGATCTCTGTGTTGGGGAAAAATAAAGGAAGACTGAGTACAATCAACCGTACTCAACAACTTACATAAGAAAATGCTATATACTACTTGCCAGGGTTTCCAAATGATAGGAATATATGGGTTTGATTAAGTAGTCGTGGATGCAATTTTATTTATGAACATTTTTAAACACAAAAGAACAATAACTTCTTAAGAAATTGGGGTTTTAAAACTTTATTACCAGACTTCAATATTTCCAAACCATTTCCAAATCTGCTTATGCTTCGCTGTTGGATTCACCCATTAAACATAGCTTCATTTACCAGAAGCATGACGTATTCAAATACCATTAATCAATGACTCTGTAGAGCTGCCCAACTTTACCCGCAAGATTTCCAAGTCACCGCGTCTGGGCTCAAGAAAATAAGGTTGTTCACTACTCAATTCTTTATATAGCCTCCACCCAGTAGGTTTTTGATCTCAACAAGCTCGAGTGGCCCCGCGGGCCTGCCCGACTTGTCGTAGTCCTACCGTTGTGTGGCTAACCACCTTCCATGCAGACCCACTTAGGCCCTCTCGTACGGACTCGCACTTTGCCCCCCGCTGCCAGTTGTAGAGGTTCAATCGAATTGGAGCAGTTACTAGATCAGGTTTGATGAAACAACGCTTGTGGTTGGACGATCACTATGTTCTTTATTTAGCATAAGGGTATAGTTTTTATATTTTCACTGAGTCAACTTCCTCCCACAAACCCATATTCAGCGCCTGCGGCACTGCCACCAATCCACAACCCAACCTTCACCTTAGGATAAGGTCATGAGATCCAGTCCACTCTAAATGATCAGCGACCATTGCCTATCCTAGAACCACTTTTCAAAATTCTATCAACAAATGTCAATTCTCTTAGTAGTGAAAAATTTGTTGAGTTTATAAACTACGATGATTATATTATTATTATATTTAATATAACTAAGTCTTATCAAGGTGAATATGACCATCAAATTAAACATGGCTTTTTCGGGTGGTAGGACATTAGCTAATATCATGTCATTCTAAACAGTTATTGTACAAGAAATAACAGTGCATAAATAACATAATGAAAATACCGATAAATAAATAATTAAAGGAATGTAGGTTCAATATGATGAAAGACATGTGACTTGCCTCTTTATCCATAGCCTCTGGTTATCTTTACTGTAGTCTTCAGATTGGATATCGACTTCTTTAATTGTTCTTGTAGCCCTTCTGTTGACCATCTCGTGTGGTTCGAGTACTAGTGTGGAAGACGAATACAAATAAGTTCCTACTTTGCAGAACGCAAGCTAGGAACAAAACACGATAAAATAATCAAAAGAAAGTAGGCTTGGGTGGTCAGGATATAGGTGGTGGGTGGTTCGGCTCAACGAAATTGGAATTAGGTTACGTAGGTTCGAGATGATCGAAAATATATTTATGTGTTGTATGGATTTCGGTGGATGGTTGAAGGTATGGATGGTATTAGATTTTAGGGTCGAAATATTTATTTGGGTTGTTTAGAGTTTTACCAGAGTCCAAGGTGGCAGAGCGAAGTTGGAAAGGTGTAGACGGGCTCAAGACGATAAAAAGGGCATATGTGTTTTTAGTGTTTCGGTGAATGATATGAGTACGGACTGTATTAGGGTTTAGGGTTTGCAAATGTGTTTTAGTGGTTTTGAGTGTTATCGATATTTGGTATGGGAAAATGCAGCTAAGAAATGGGTAGATGGGTTCAAAATGATCAAACAGGATGTATTTTGTATATTTGGGCTTGGTTGAACAGTAACATGTATTTTACTATTTATCATGGACTTTTACTATTCATGCCGGGTCTGGGCACTATTCATTAATGAGTTTTTACTGTTCACTATCAGGTCGGATGCTACAATATCGGGCCTAGGTACTGTTCCTTAACGGGTTAATGCTACAGTACCGAGCTGATACTTTTATCTAGGGAAATGAAAATTGAGAAAATCTTGAGCTGTGGTGCATGGAAATGAAAACCGGGGATATGGGTGGACTCCTGGGGATGAGGGGGTTCCATTTTGAGGTTCGGTGGCAGTCGGCAAGCTACGGTTGGCCGGCGGTGAGGTGGTTTCTTCTTGGGGAATTTGGATGGCACACGAGCTACAGGAAGATTATTTCTTCCAACTGGCTGCTTTTTAACCATCTATTGGTGGTCACAGTGGCTGCAGTTTGGGTCGTGGAGGTCTGCAGTGAGTTGCCCACGGTGAGGTGGTGCGACCTGGCGGGGAAGCTAGCCGCCGGTGGGCTACAAGACTTGCAAGCTAGGGCATCGCTTTGGAAGGTTTACTACTAGGAGTACAAGGATGCTACTGACCAAAGGAATTGAAAGAAAATTGACTACACAAGGAGAATTGAGTTGGCAGCTTACTTGGGAATTTTCGAAGGTCGACGGCGATACGACGGTCATCGGAGCAATTGGGGTGTGGGTGACTTGTCTAGGCTCTAGTGCATCTCAATGGTGGGGGTTCAAGGTGTTAAATAGGTGTCTTGAGGCGGTTCGAGGGAGGGGAGATATTTTGGGTTGGAGAGGCGCTGGAGAGTTCGGTGGCTTGAGGAGGAGTTTGCGGCCATGGCGTGGTGCCTTGGGCATCAAGAAGCCCACGGGTGCAAGTTGTGGCTGTGAGGGGAACACTGGGTGTGGCAGAGGCGTGTACGGGGCGGCGGTTGGTTGTGAGAGGGGTGGCGGCGGCGAATTTAGTTTTGGACACTCCAACGTGCAGACAGGGTATAATCAAGGAGTGCCAGTGCATCGCAGACGCGATGTATGGCGGCTGGCGGTGTGGACCAAATGAGAAGGTGGTGGTGAGACGGTGGCGGTGATATTTTCATATGTTGAATAGTGAGCACGAAAAATTGATTCAATGGGGTGATGCAGTGGGGTTTCCAAAGCAGAGATGGCATTTTTGCGTGCAAAATTTGGATATAATAAAAGGAAATGAACTCTAAACGAAAATCAAAATTGTTTACAAGTTTTTGGTTTGTTTCAGTGTAGATATCTTAAGATTATCCTAATTTGTTCGCTGTTTATAGGACCGAAGATGACAACAGAGAGGAGCGAATAATGACTCAAATTTTTTCCTAAGTATTCCCTAATCTTTACTCCAATAGCCATGAGAAGCTATGAAGATCAAGAGTAAAGAATAAATCAACAGAGACTCATTTGACAGAGAAAAACCAGTATGGTAGAAGACCAATGAGTGGTCGAAAACCAATGTTGTCAAAATAAGACATGAGTGGTCGAAGACTTGTGAGTGGTCGAAAAATCAATGTGGTCAAAATAAGAACAGAGTGGTCGAACCAAGTCAAAAAAATAAGAACAGAGTGGTCGAACCAAGTCAAAAAAAATAAGAACAGAGTGGTCGAACCAAGTCAAACTACGACTAGTGTGGTCGATGATCAGTGAGTGGTCGAAGCAAGTCAAAAAATGAACAGTGTGGTCGACGACCAGTGAGTAGTCGGAAACTAAAATGGTCAAAGACCAGTGAAATTTTCATGCTTTCCAAAAATCAACCTTGGGCCACCGAGAGAAACAGGTCTGACCGCCATGCACAGGCAGGTCAGATCGCTGGCCGGTCTAACACGAGTACTCGAGGTACTCGAAGGATACAAGAACTGAAGCACTTGAAGCCTATGACTACCGATCACCGACTAGACACTGTAGCTTTCAACCATCGACCAATCAATATAGCTACGGCGATCTGTGCTCGACCTGTCGTGGTCTATCTACCGTGGTCGATCTTCCTTGGCATTCTGCCATGATAGATCTTCCATGTCCATTCTACCATGGTCGATCTTTCGGTCAAACCACCCAATACAAGGCGGTCAAACTGTTTAGCCTGAATAATCTAGCAAATAGCACAACTAGAATACAGTCTTTTGCAAATTCAAAAAATATTATGATGAAACATTGCAATGGTTCATCACAATATTAAATAGGACCTTCGCACATAGTCCTTCAATCTCTCTCTTGATGAACCCATTGGTAAAACTCAAAAATGTAAATATGATGTGATTTTAGGTAAAGAAGAATAATTTTACAAAGAGAGTTCTAAATGAACAAAGGAAATATGCGATGACTGAAAATGACCATATGAGGCAGAAATAGATAGAAGCTACTGAAAATAACAAGTTTTCCACAAAAAACTTCAAATCCACTAAATGAGTCAAGAAATCTCACTGTACGTCCATATGATAGAACAATTATTCGGCTTGACCTTGACCATGGTGAGAATAAATCAAAATCTCCAACCTAGCAAATATTGCACAAAGATTACACAAAAAATCTCTAAATCCTGCTCTAGATGTGCATTTTTACTAATCTTTCTTCCCTTTTGACAATGGAGTTATCAAGATGTATGAAAAAAGATAGAGCATAAAAATAGAACATGAATGAAATGAAGTGGGTATATTTTATTCATTTGTAGCATTAGAAACCATAAAAGTTATCCACATTGACTTTCCCAATATTACAACAAGTCATAAAAGGTGAAAATACTATCTAGATCATGACAAACCATATATAGCCAAACTAAAATTATATAAGCAATGCTCTAAAATTAAATGATATTTTAGCATGTTTTATAGTTTAGCCAAAGATATCTAAAAATGAGCCAAGCTGTGTCAATATTCTTGATGGAACCAAGAAGTTATAATTGAGTCTATTTAGAGTGCTAGATTTGTATAAGGAATAGGTATAGACTGGATAGCAGCAGCAAGTAGCAAGCATTCCCTTACTTAGCCACACGTTGTACCAAATCTAATGGTTGGTGAAGAGAATGCTCCGATGTAGCATGTGGGGGGAGGAGTGGATCTGCCCCAGTGAGGATGCTAGCTACCGGCACGGATCTTTCGTGCTCCTGTGCTAAGATATTATTTATTTGATGGGTCTATCTATATATTGTTTGACTATTTTTTCAGTAAAAATCAGTTGGATTCTCAAATCGTCGGATGTCGATCCAACATCCCATATCCATCCACCCAAATCCAATTTAACCAACCCTAACCCTTAACCCAAATCCCAGGCTCCTAGCCGCCGCCGCCCAATCCACTCGATGTGCCTCCACCGAGCACCTCCGTACCGCTACCGCCCTCGCGCCGCCTCCCTCCACCTCGCCTCTGACGCCGACAAGCCTCGTCGCCTATTGCATCCCCCGGTCCCGTTCTCCTCTCTCCCCGCTCCGTCCTCCCCTCTTCTCAATTCATCCTCCCCGCCACTATCTTCTCCCCATCACCCCACCGGCCTCCAGCGCCCCCACCCCACCGTTCTTCCGCATCTTCGGTGGCTACTGCTGCTAGATCCGCTGCTACCACCTATCGTCTCCTAACAGCCACTCCGGTCCTCACCCCCTCCACCGACCCTACCTACCGCTCTCCTCCTCAGTCGCGGCCGAGGCGGCGCCACCGTCGCCTCGCCGCCCCACCACCTTCGCCTCCCACTGTGGTCTGTCGTCGCCTCGGCCTCCCTCTAAGCTCGGAGGGGCTCGGGTAAACCCTAACACTAACGAGTGAACTCGAGCCCTAATCCCATGGGTCGCTGGCGGCGAAGACGGTGGTGTCGCCGTAGAGGTGGAAGTCGCCGGTGGAGAAAACGCACACGAATCTTCGTGCACATCCAAGGTGAGAAATATGACTGATTTCTCTCCAAAAATCATGTGAATATTATATAGCACTTGTGTTATTTGATTGCCTCTTTTCATCCCTCCTTTGTTTCTATTTCGAGAAATCACAACTGCAAATGCTACTTGCATTGCCACTGCAACATAGGAATTATTTGCCTTAACACCTTTACTCCTCTGCTGTTCTGCTGCACACAACTTGTATGAGGGAAAAGATTGAGGTGCACTGTGCTAACCAAGGTAGAAAGGGTGTGCGACTAGTCCCAATCAAGGTTGTTAGTAGCGACATGTATCGTAGTATTGTACATGATCAGATAGTATCGTAGTGGTATCGCGATCCTACTCGTAGAATCGTTAGGATTGCAGTGGGATCATGATCCCGACAACAAACTATATTAGCATATAAAATTTGATATCACATATTGCTAGTTTAAGTGGCACGGTTTAATTTGCTTCGTTTTGTTGTTTACATGTTGTTCTAAGGTACAAAAAGTATTATCTTTAACATATTGCATTCTTAAATTATTGGTTCATTAAAAATAATTATATGAGATTCAAAATCGATCTTAATTCAATATAACATGAATAAGTGTACTCAAATTACAAAATTAAATTCAAAAATCTACTATAGACTTGGATATTTAGAAATATAATTTAATTTTTATATAAAATATATACGCTTTTAAAATTTTGATATACTCGTGGTTTTTATGATCCGATACGATCCTATCGATCTTACCTAGGATCCTGATCTTGACAAGCTTATCCTCAGTCCTGACATACCACTTGTTCTACTCGTAATAGCTCAAGTTGCTTTCGTTTTATCATGCACGCTTGTTTCCTACAACAGCGTATAGCTGCCACCCACTGCATGATTGGATGTGCACCTGATGATTTCGGCCAATAGTGAACCTGCCGGACCCCGCCTTTGATCAGGAGAGGGGGTAAACTATTGATCTCGCAAGCATCCCCTTGGCCGTTTCCACAACTCGCGGATGGGCGCGACGACCATTGGTCTAACACGGCTGGATACGTGTTACTCTGACATGTCCACAGGGTCGTGCCCGTCTTTCCACTGTACGCTGTAGTGCTGTACAGATCGTATCCAAAGCGACGTTGTGCCACTGAATGGACATGCAGATTGACTACGCCAGCAGGCAGGGCGATCGCGACCTGATTAGAAACAAAGCGAACACTGCAGTGAGGTGCGGTCAAGTCACGGCAAAGCAAACAGCAATGCTATGGACGAAACGCCCGGACGGCGACCGGTCGGGATCCCGAGTCCCGAGCGCTGTAAGCTCCACAGCGTCGTGCCGTCATGCTGTTGCCGCGTTGGGCCGTGACGTTTCCTCCTCGGCCGGCCCGTGTCCGCGCTGCTGCTGCGCTGTTGTTGGAAGCAGGCCGCGTTGGTTACGGCCGGCCGAACCACTGGGGAGCTCCTGGGGCAACCGCGCGCGCCGCTGACCGTGCCGCTCTTTCCAACCAAGCGCGGACGGTGGTGGGAGTGGCTGGGCGCGCTTGGTTTCGGTGCAGCGTTGGCCCGCCGCCCGCGCGCCCGTCACGGAAACGTAAGCCCGTGCGGTAGCGAGGTCTCGTGCGGTGTTCGGGTCCAGAAATGGAGGTAGGTCGGCCCCACTGTCACCGGGATGGGGGTGCGTGCAACCGTGCAGCTGCAGGACTTTCGATGGCCCTCTCCGAGTCACGGCCGAGAAGTCCGGTCGTGTGGTTTTCAGTCTTGTCTTACCGTTTCTTTCGAAATAATAAGTAAGATGATTTCTCTGTTATCTCTTCAAAATTTTAAAATAGTTTATTAGAACAAATTTTTTAAATAAATATCGATATTTGATTTATTTATATAAATATTTATGCTAATATCAAAACTCTTTAAACATATCTATAAACTATCAGACAACCATAACTAAAAAGAACATATCCAATAATCAAGCATCGCATCGGCTGCTCATGCGAGATCGATCACTTGAGATTTTTCAGGTCTTGTCATGCATCAGTTCTTCCATGACTGATTTTTTCCATTGTAGAAAGTGCCGTCTCGTGCACGGCTGTTGCCTTCGAGTCGACCTCTGTTCAGGTCTTCGTCCTTGTCCGTCATACGACCGACTTGCCATGTTTCTTTACAGGTCATCATGGGATAAAAATAGATTTGGATAGTGTTAGGATTTGAGTAGCTCTGCTAAGCTTCTGTGCTGGTGTAACTGAGGAGCCAAAATCTCCCTACAAACTATGAACCATCTTGTTGCTTTACCAGCTAGAAAGGCCCTAAGTAGCAAAAGCAACCAAAATTTTCTCGGCTTGTAGCGCTCCAATCTTGGAGAGGAAGCTGGTTTCGTGCGTGCACCGCGGATCTTGGGTGGTGATCATTTTGGCTTATTTTTGTGGTTTATGGCTAAAAACACTGTAGCTGGCTGAAAAAATATTGTAGCTGACAGAGACTTATTTAACATAATTAAATTTAAAAAAATTAAAAAATATAAAAAATATGTTAGCCCATCACAAACAACGCAAACGAATACGGCAAAAAAAAAGAACCGACAAAAAAACTCTAAAAAAACCAAAAATTCAAAAAAAAAAGATGAAATTATGAATAGTGAAAAATAAGCCAGAAGCCAGAAGTTGAAGCCGAAACGAGCGGGGCCCAAGGTAAGCCGTATCATTGGAGGACGCAGGATAAGGCTGTCATGGCGGTCGAGAGATAATAATACAAGATACGGTCACTATTCGTGATGTATACGGAGCAGCACCGTCGCCCATACATACAATGATACAACACCTGAGTGGGGCCCCGTGACCAGGACCAAAAGTTTGTTCAAGCTCACAAAGCAAAGGATCAAAAGTTTGCTGTTAGAGAATGGGGCCCCGTGGCCAGGACCACATGAATGGCTCTGAAGAATGCCAAGAACTGAGAGTGAGCAACCATTACATGTCTGTAAATTTATCTTCAGATAGAGCGAATGATTACGCAGGAGCAATTCAGGTTGAGAGCTCTTTACATGAACTTGTTTGCGGCTTTCCGATTGCATAGACGTGCATAGTTGAATACTTGAATGAAATGGAGGTTCAGGCGCATGGCTGTCGTTCTTGCGCGCTCTGCATATGTACCTCCCGACAGTTCGTTCTTCGAGTTCTACAACACAGCTATACATATCACTGTAGCAACCATTGTCTTATGGACTGTGGCATAGCGTGCATCCTGTGGAATATGCTCACTTGTCTTTGGATGGATTTTTTGGTGCTTTACGCTTATGATTTTTCGTTTTTGCTATAACAATTAGCTTTTAAACGGTGTGTTTTTTTAAAATAGAGTCTACAAGTTGATTGTAGTACACTATACCGACTTCAGTTATACTAGCTAAAATCGTATGTGACTGTCTCTCTCTGTACTTTCTCTTACGAACAACCAAAATTCAAAAGCTATAAACTAAAAGCCACAATAAAAAAGAACCCTTTGTTTCTTGTGCCATTTCTTTCAGCCAAAACGCACCCGATTTGCCCCGTCCTGCCACTGCCACTGGGGCATCGTATCACTCTCTGAATATCGTACCCAGCCAAAACGCCCTGTTTTGCATTCTGAATATCATACAAGTACATATAATACTTCATCAGCTGATCTCCTTCTCCTAAAACGCCACTGGTTCTGTTATTCAATAACTAGAAACTTACAGACAATATCACCTTCTCCTAAAGTCACAGATCAAAAAGACTTAAGAAATCAAAATTCGATAAAAATCTTCAACACCGACGGTCTGACCGCCAAGCAAAAACCGGTCTGACCGGAAAATCATGATATGAATAGTATTTCAGCGCTATTTTAAATCCGAAAATCGACGGAACTTTTGATCCGTAAATCCAAATGACTTGAAATTTTGCAGTGATCTTCCCTAGGTTATCAAGAACCTTATTTCAATAAATGATCATAAAAATCATGGCTAAAGTTAAGACCTTTTTCAATTTGAACGAAAGGTGCACCGAAATCGAGCCAAAAACAAAATCAGTGAATACAACTTGCTCGTAGGTAGACGATGGCCAAGATGGCTTTAAATATATTTTTATATGTCTCAGCAAGCAATAATACGAAAGAAATCATGTTAAAAACCATCGGATCAAGAAACTACACTTCAAGGTCAAATCAAGCAAAATCGGATTTTCTTGATAAACTTGCTATCAAAGTACCTAAATGGGTGGAGATAGATTCTCAGATGTTATCTCTATTTCTTACACGTCCTTAACATAGTAAGAACAAGAAAAGGGAGGAGGAGAGATCAAAACCAACCAAATCAAGATCAAATCAATCAAAACATGAGGGATTCATGGAGCTTATCAAAGATTGATGTATTGCTTATTTGAGGAGGCAGGTTTTACAGTCACTCTACCTTGCAGGATAGAGAGCACACAATACACTCAACTCTCAAACATTAAACCTAGACATAAGAGCACAAAAGAGATGGATTGTATGGTTCAACACAAGTCTCCATTCCAATCCCTTTATATAGGTGGGCTAAGCAGTCACACCTAATTCTTAGTGGATATTATCCACTTAGTATAATAGAAGAAACCGGATAACCCTACACACAGATTTTACTCAAACATGTTCACTTATGCACGTTTTTTAAAGTGCATAAGCCCGAATCTGCTAAGTCCTTTACTCTTGATCCATCTAATCAAACCAGCTTCTCCTTGACCTAAACTGCTCTCCAAGCGTCACTCATATGCAACAGTTTTGATCTAAGCCAGACTCCATTATTTTGGCCAAACTACCAAAATATCCTTCTTTGACCGGATCGTCTCCTTCCAATGCAAGAAATTGTTATGCTTACCACATGTAGGTTCACCATTGATTTGTCACGCATCATCAAGTCTTTCTTGCTCTGATTTTACCGGACTACGCCTTACTTGGACCGATCAAGCCACATGATGCAAACCCACCGTGAGAACTCGCATTCAACATTTCCCGTATTTTCTCGTGACATGCTTGAGCTCACCATCTCACTCGGCATTATTGATCGTTCTAAACCTCGACTCCTCCATAAGCGTAGCTCTGGTCCTCGTCGATCATGGTGACTCCAAGTGTCCCTACACATCCAAATACAAAAAAAATAATTAGGCACACGTTTTTTATAACTTGACTCACGTTAGCCAAAACATGCATCATATAACCTTAATGCAATAAACCAGGTCATCCAAACTCCATTCATGAATCAAATCCCAAAATCCTCAATTTCTGCTAAAACCGGCACTACCACTTCTACTGAAACTACCATAAAACAACCCAAATAGACTACAATCTTTTGCAAAATTGAATAACCACTCTAGAAATATTACAATGATTCATTGTAATATTAAACATGACCTTCTTATATGATTCTTCACATGTATTAGCATTACGCAACGGTGCTGTTTAGCAGGTCTCTTTTCGTTTTGGTTGGCAATGTCTTCATTGCATGACCGCCTCATATGATCACATTCACATCTCTTCTTCTCTGATGATAAAAGACCTTTCACAGATGTAGATGCCATTATATGAGTGCTAGCTATGTATGATGTTAATGGGCTATTATGCATGAGATGGGCAGGCCTAATTAACCCTATTGTTTGATAGGTTAACGTGAAAGTTCTGCGGCTGTAAAGAAAAATCAGTGACTAGGGATAAAGATAATTGTACCGAAATGGGCAGTACCTTTTTGTTCATAAATTGGAACCAAGACTCAAGAGTTCACACGCAACAGGACTCGTTATTTGTCAAAAGGAAACCATCATTTCGTTACACACTAGTTTGCACAGCAAACGCCTCATGCATTTCTAGTTTTGAGAATATTAATGTAGGTCTTTTGTTTAATATAGCAAGATTCGGAGTTCACACAAATCAAATCACTTGAGACCTTACAGCTTACGACACTGATCGATGACGAGCGAAACCTTCAGCAACAAGGACCGCGCTGCCTTTCTTGGGCTAAAGTACAAAAACGATATCCGTAGGCTAGTCTGAAGTACAGCGAAGTAATTCAGAACATGTGCACCAAGCAGTACGTACTCTTTAAACCTGCATTCTTCGATTGCTTCTCTTCTCTGTAATTCAGAACCATCGTTTAGGTAGGATGATCCACCGTTTCAACGAGAGCCACACACATACAAATTACAAAGCGAAACAGGAGGACAGGTAGGGTTTCAGCAAAGAGGAACCCTATACTCCTTAGGCTGTGTGATAATGCATGTACAGATCGTCGCTTTGCCTGATTGGGGTTCCTAAATACCTTTTTTTTTCTTCTAAAGGTGGTTTCCTAATAAGGTAAAGAGATGGATGATCCAAACCAACCATGTCTTGTCACTGGGTTTTATATCCGGGCATGTTTTGGTTGGTGGAACCTGTAACCATACAAAAAAAGTTGGTCGTGATGCAGATTTCGGTGGTCCCTGTTTGAAATGCATGAATTTTGAAGGAAACGATGCAATTTCTCCCTATTTCCTATCGGAATCCAATGTCCAAGTGGGGCTTCAATTGAGTGCTAAACGTTACTGCCTCGACAGGATTTAATAAGCTTTAGCCGAAATTCAAGTGTTCAATTCAGGTTCAATTCAGGTGATTTTTCCTCAGAACAACATAGGGTCAAGATCCAAACTCATCCTAATCTTCTGGAATGCCTGCATTGCAATCTTAGCCTTGTTCAACGTGAAGGGATTCTAGATCCGTGCAACAACCCACTGACAACTTCGAACCTTGTGATTCAAGGTATCCAATTTGATCCAAATGCCATCAAGTTTCTAGATTCAAAGACGGTGACGCCTGTTCACAGACATGAAGCTGCCCGGCAAGTCTTTGTGCTGCCGTCAACCGCTTGGTTTGTTTGTACTGGCATGGCTGCAATCTTGGACCTTCAGCGAACCATAACGTGCACGCCAGTAACACCGAGATAGGGTTCCTGTGACCCGATCATGCTGTGCAGCAATGCTTTGTGCTCAACGCTAGTCCCGCGGGGGTCGCTTTCCTGTCGGTACCAAACTACCGATGGGTGGTCAAGGACAAGTAGAGGCCATGGTACGGTGAACTGGCCGATGGTCCAGATGGATCATGCTACGACAGCATGATGGGCAAACAACTCAATATGAGCTGATGATCCTGCATTTCTGAGTAGCTTTCGCAGTTAGAGAACTCACACCATCAAGCATCTTTATTTTTTACCGAGACTTAGGTGCCGCTCAGTTAGACTGAAAAAAATGATTTATAGCTAAAATTTTACTGTAGTTGTCTGAAATTACACTGTAGCTGATGGTGATTTATTTAGTCTAACTAAATTTAAAAAAATTAAAATAAAAAATATGTTAGCCCATTACAGACAATGAAACGAATACGAGAAAAAAACGATAAAAAGCTAAAAAAATCAAAATTAGAAAAAGATAAAATTTATAAATAATAAAAAATAAATCAAAAGTCAGAACCGCAGACTAAGGGGGTGTTCTTTTTGGCTTCCAAAAGCGGCTTTTGGCTATTGCTACAGTACCTAACTTTTAAATGGAGTATTTTCTCAAGATGGGATCTACAAATTAATTGTAGTACACGTTAAAAGTCTAACATCTGTATCAACCAAAATTGCAAGTGAATATCTCTCTCCGCAATCTCTGTAGTAAACAACCAAAATTCAAAAATTTCAACCAAAAATCATAAACCGTAGCCAAAAAGAACAGACCTTAAAACAGCACGGCCTTAGGGGTTTGAGCGCTGGTTAAACTACCTCCCGACAGACGTTACAGACCAGATTTATTTTTGAAACTTTCCCCACTCCACCGATTATCGTCGCACAATCAGACCCACTTATCAGAAAGTGTTACAGTATTTCAAGAAATGGATTAATGTACACTCTTTGACCCAAAATTTCCATCTCACCAGTCACCATCGATCAGTCACAACACACTACACAGTGTCACAGTCCCATACTCCCATACCCCCTCACATGGCCAACCTTTTCCGCTCCATATTAACCTTTTCCGCTCCATATTTCTTTCTCCCCTATAAATAACCGATTCCCATAGTCCCATACAACACACACACATAAACCACACTCCTCAACTCTCCTGCACAATAAACACAAAAACCTCCTGCCGATAAACACCAACGGCGAGCCATGAAGCTGGAGGTTTCGGCAAAGCAGAGGAGCCAAGAAGCAGAGCACAACGAGGAGGCGACGGGCATCGTCGGCATTGAGATATGGGAGCACCCAATGTTCCCCGACGTCTGCCCTCTCCCGGTCTCCGGCGACGAGGAGGCGGAGGCCCTGGCGCCGCCGCTCAACTTCGCCATGGTCGCCGACGGCATCTTTCGCTCGGGGCTCCCGGAGGCGACCAACTTCCGGTTCCTGCTGTCCCTCAACCTGCGCTCCGTCGTGTGAGTGCCTACCACTGCAGCACACAGCTTGAGCAACAGCGAGCTCTACTCTCTTCTTACGGTGGAGTCACACCACGATGTTGCTCGGTTCAGGTACCTGTGCCCGGAGCCGTACCCGGAGGAGAACACGCGGTTTCTGGAGCAGAACGGGATCAGGCTTCACCATTTCGGAATCGAAGGGCGCAAGGTAATATAAACAACTCAATCATGCGCAGAATCTTCTTGATTGTTTTGTGTATTTCCTCCGCGGATGGCAAAGACGATCTTTGCATCGATTTGTTTCTTTTTGCCTGGGTCGGTTTGGTGCGCTCTGGCTGCATATGGCAGTAAATAATCTTTGCATCAAAGTATCTAGCGGGATCGCTTTACAGTGGGTGAAAGGTTGCTTTCGGTAGAATGCCCTGTTTGTCATGAGCACTTGCCTTTTCTGTGTGTTGCGTCGTGTCGCATGGGTCGTGATCGGGTACTTCTGCTTGTTTGGGCAAAACACCGGGGCAACTAGGACAACACCCTGCTTGCTTAACTCTATCCTCTCTTTCATGATAAACCATCTGTCTTTCAGGTCCTAAATATTTCTCTTTCTTCAAGTATTTTATTGGTACCTTAATTATCCAGATTTACACAGGTTACTGGCGTATGCACTGTACGCATCGTCTTCACGCAAAATACAGTTGACGCACCCCCTACATCAGAGCAGCCTCTCTTCTCTCTTTTTTTTCAGTGATTCGTTTTCCTTTTTTCACAAGAGGTTGCATGAAGTTTCTTGACAAGTTTGTTAGGTTTCGCCGCTTTTGCGACCCCATACTGCGAAAAACATCTTTCTCTACTGCCATAAGCAACGGTAAAGTTAATCTTTAGATTATCCTGGGAGCGTTCTGAGAAATTTGTTAGTTGAAACTCACCATAGGTTCATCATGGTTAAGTGAAATGATTGCTATTTCAGCATCATGAGTTTATGTAGGACCAGATAGGCAACATAGGGGTGAATAGTGACTTGAAATTTTTTTTTCCAAATATTCACCAATTTTTTATTCCGATAGCTACAAAGCTACGAAGATTAGGATATAAAGGCTTCCTAAAAAACTGAGGAATACAGAGCTGAGCACGACCAGTTCGGAATACTACGTTGTCGGGTTACGACCACTGGTCGAAAATTAACGTGGTCGGTTACGACTAACGGATGGAAGCCAATGTAGTCGGAGTCCGACTATCGGACGGAAATCACTATGGTCGGAGATCGACTGCCAGTCGGATACCAACGTAGTCGAAAATCGACTATCGAACGGAGATCACCATGGTTGGAGATTGACTACTTGTCCGATACCAACGTAGTCAGAAATCGACTCTAGCAGTCGACAACCACAGACCGATCGAAAACTAACGTAGTCGATAACCAACATGGTCGAAAATGAACATGGTCGAAACCAACATGGTTGAAGGTCAACGAGTGGTCTAAAACCAACGTAGTCGAATCCAATAGAAAATCAACGTGGCTGAATATGATCGAAATACGACCAGTGAGGTTAACAACCAGTGAAAGGTCGAAAACCCAACGTGATCGTAAGACAACGAGTGGTCTCAGACTGATGTGGTCGAAAATACGACCAGTGAGGTCAACGACCAGCGAGCAGTCGAAAACCCAATGTGGTTGAAAGCCAACGAGTGGTCTGAGACCGACATGGTCGAATTAGTTCGAAAATCGACTAGTGAGATTGACGACCAGTCAGCGGTCAAAAACCCCACGTGGTCGAGAATATGCGGAGCAGTCAGAAGCCTGAACATGGTTGAAAAAGATGCGGTGCGATCTGAGACTTGACTGTGGTCAGAACCAACGTGGTCGAAAACAGAGGAGAGTAGTCTGAATTTTAGCACAGTTTCAAAACGAAAATTGATGAAACTTTTGATCTGTACATCCAAATGATATGAAACATTGCAGAGATATTATCTAGGGTATTGTGAACTTATTATAAGAAACGATTATAAAAATCATGGCAAAAATGACATATTTTTAGTTTGTTGGAGGGTTACATCAAAACCGAGTCAAAATCAAAATTGATGAATATAATTTGCTCGTTGGTAGATAATGACCAAGATAGATATAGATATATTTCCACATATCACAGCAAGTTTGATCACTAAAAAATCAACTAAAAAACTCTCAGATTAAGAAATCACACTTTTAGCCCAAATCAAGCAAAAAATCGGGTTTCCTCGAGAACATTCTCTAGATCGTGCATAGATGGATGAGATCTTGCTACAAGAGACACCTCCTTCTCTTGCACATCCTCGGCACGGGAAAAACTTAAGAGAAGAGAAATCCAAACAAGAAAGTTAAGAATATCAAAAGCGCATGAGGGGATTCATGGCACAACTCACTTGGGCAAAGTTTGGATGTCTATTTCACGTGAAGAGAAATGTTTTTACAGTCAATTCCTTAGAATAGTAGAGTTCTAAGCTTAGAGCATACACACACAAGGCTCCGACCCAAAGAAACATAATCCCACATGGGAGGGGGGAAGAGTTAGCCACCACAAAGACTTAGCCAAAATTCTCAAACCCTAACAATTGCCTCTCCTCCCCTTAGATAGGCTCATAATCTGAACCCAAAACCTAATGGATCCCCCTATTAGGTCAAACCAGGGATGTTAACTTTGTTCTAGGAGAAAACGCACATATCGCAAATAAACTAAGAGAACACAGGAGAATTTCTGAATTTCTCTATTCTCTTACTTGCTCCCACTCCTTTAACTGGTTACAAGTCTTCTCAATATATATGTTAATACTCTTCTACTAGCATTCGTATTAGGACTTCAAATTGGACACAACTTCAACTTGAGTTACACACGGAGACGGACTCTACTACGTCTTGGACTCAAAGTCAAGATTATTTCTAACAATCTTCCTCTAATCTTGACTCGACATTCTCTGGTTTAGTTTCAATGCATTATGAACTACTAGCCACGCCTATACATGAAACGTTCTACATGCAAGCTACATATAGGAGCTCAATTTAACTGGTACGGGTTCATCCAAATGCAAAGATACAGAACGGTGACACATCTCCTCAACATTTTGATTTCTTTTCACCTTACTTGAGTTTGAACGGCGACACATCTTCTCAACGTCCCTGACTCAACTCATCATCAGAGCAGTGTTGATTCATCATCGCTAAGTGCTTTAGCAAGAAACGCTTTCTTCATCCTCGACTTGGGGCATTATGAAGCAAAGTGCCCATAATCGTTACAATTATAACACCTCACTTTTGCCTTATCAAACTTTCGATTATAACGGCCTTGGCCACCACCGCTGGAAGTGCTCTTGCCTTCACGCTTCGATGACCGGATCTCTCACTCGGCGCGGGTCAACAAGACATGTCCGTCGTTATTGTTACTATTGTCGTGAATGTGTTTCTCATACGCCTTAAGACGACCGATGACCTCCTCTATGGTCATTGTCTTTAGGTCTCCAAATTGCTCTATGACCGAGGAAATTGTGAGAAATTATGAAGGAACAGCCCGAAGGAATTTCTTCACTACGTACAATTCTTCCACCTTCTCACCAAGGGCCCGAATCTTGTTGACAATGATCGTCAACCGGACAGTGAAGTCATTGATCGACTCTGTTTTCTTAATACGCAGCACCTCAAACTTGGTCTTAAGAGTTTGTACCTTTGCTTCCTTCACACGATCGGTGCCAAGATGCATCATTTTCAACGCCTCCCACACGGCTTTGGCCTTCTCTTTTTCGCCCAGTAGGAAGAGCGTCTCCTCTGGGAAGCCCTGATAGATGGCCGCCAATGCCATCTGTTCCTGCGCACATCGACGTTGTCGTTCTCGATCGCGTCCCACATTCTTTGAGCCCTGATGTACACCTTCATCTTGATTGCCCATGCTCCATAATTTCTTGTCGTGAGCAACGGATAATGCAAGGAGACAGCAGAACTCTCCTTCGCCATCATACTAGATGATGCCTCGTCACTGGTGACACCACTTTCCAGAGAATGTGACATGATCTTGAGCATAGATCAAGAACTCGGGCTACTTTTGAAGTGGCTCTTGGACCGAGGGAACGAAGAAAAAATTACGCTATTTTTTCCTTTTTCTCTTGGTGACTTTTCTTGTTGTCTTAGATCCGTTCTCTGTTTCTCGCAGAGACCGAAGGACCCAAGAAACACTTTTTCCTTTTCTTTCGAATCTTCCAGGTGCAGCCTACAACTGCTGTTGTCCTGGATTTTTCTTTGCACAGACGGACAAAAAAATTGAAGTCACTTTCTCTGAACCTGGATGCACGGACTCCCTTTTTATTTTGCTACACCGGGAAGTTGAGTCCGCCTGGGAGCCAGACAGCACACCGATTCGGTTTCTATCTCGCGATAAGCTAGAGGATGAATTGCCGTTCTCTTTTTGCTGCGATTTACTGTTTCACAGGGACGAGGGAAGCATGCAGCAGCAGTCCCAAATTCCCAATGCCTCCAACAGTCAAGACCTTGGTGCACTCCTGGTCACCTGTCTAGCGCTAGCTTCTGTCTCTGTGTTGTCTCAGGTCCCCACTCCCTTGATTTTTTGCTCTGTCCTTGCTCTTTTCCTGGCGCAAGCAACATCGTGCTCCTCTTTGTCTTGTCTTGTCTCTCTCTCTCCTCTGCCATGCTGTGTTGCTTGACCGACGGATGTGCCACATGGACTAGCTGCTAAAACGTGATGACGCACGGAGCGGATGCCTCAGGAGCGCTGCGCGAGATGAGTGCAAAACGGAATCGTCGAGATGCTTTTTTCGGTGACTCACTTCCCGTTTCTCGCCTAGGCTCTGATACCACTTGTTAACTTTATTGCAGGAGAAAACACACACATCATAAATAAACTAAGAGAACAAGTAGAATTTCTGAATTTCTCTATTCTCTTACTTGCTCCCACTCTTTTAACTAGTTACAAGCATTCTCAATATATAGGTTAATATTCTTCTACTAGCATACGCATTAGGACTTCAAGTTGGACACAACTTCAACTTGAGTTACACACGGAAACAGACTCTACTACGTCTTGGACTCGAAGTTAAGATTATTTCTAACAAGGGATAACTCGTTAACCACACCTAACACCGGGTTTTACTCACGCACGCTTCTCAAAGCGACTTACAACCATTAACCCATTAGTGAATCAACACTTGATTCACTTCACATTTTTCGCACATACAAGAACTAAGACACTTAAGCCAACGCCGCGGTTTCAAATACCACCACTCTTTCGGTATTTGGGCAATTTACTAAAATACCCCTCGACTACCTTCCACGAAGCTTCCTGCTTCCTTTGCCACGAAGCATCACACATGCTTCGCCATCTTCCACATGGCCCCAATGACTTACCGCCAAGCCTCTCATGCATCCGGATCCCACCGAACTGTCCTCGCTTGCAAACGACCCAAGCCAATTGACGTACTACATGCTTCTTCTCGCACATGATGGCACCCGGCTTCCTTGACCATTTGGATCTTAACTTCTCCCTGAGCCTAGTCCTGGTCCACCTTACCGTTGCACGTCATGATCACCACTGGTAACTCCCGCTCCGGTTCCTCGTCGCCCCAGCTTGCAACCTCCCTGTAAGCCTTGGTCATCTTCAGCGTCTATCTAACCGTTCTGGACCTCAACACCACCCTGTGCCTAGTCCCGGTCCTTCTACGTCTCACTATGACTTAGCTCCGAAGTCCTGCAACCAACAATAACAAGCAAACCGTCATGTAGCATCGCACAATACACAAAGTCATCAATTATGCAGTTCGTCCAAACAATGCTTAATGCAAAATGTATGCACCCAAATCTGATCCTAAACCTAGGACCAAATAATAAACCCATGTGCACACAAGCAACAACACCCAGGTCAAATCAAGACCAAATCCCCAAAAGTCCTGATTTTTTGGGAAGATCGGTAGTACCGCTCTTAACACGCTGGTACCACCACACTGCGGTACTACCGCTCACCAAAGCGGTACTTCCGTACCTTTCAAACCCGCACTGGACCTCTCTGAAAAAACATACCGTAACTCAGAGCGGATGCGGTACTAACGCGTTTACAACTATAGTACTTCTGATTTTTCTTGACACCTCCAGAAAATAGTGTAGCTCAAAAACAATCCTTGCAAAACCCTAAAAAACCAAACTCAAACTCCACAAATACTCTAATGCAAAAGTCAATTACTCATCATAATCATAATATGATCTCCACATGGTCTCACAGTTTCAGGATGGTATATTTGGGCTTGGGCAAGCTGAAGTGGTAAGTGATGAAGTAAAGCACGAGCTAAAAAGAAGATGGACTTGTGGAGTCTTCCTCTGTGTAAAGGGTACCTAAATAAAGATCAACTTGACTAAATGTATATTGGTATAGCGCATAACCGTGCATTTACCTGTCGAAGGATGTCTAATCTATGTAGTTTTGCAATATCGTTGGCCATGACAGGGATTCCATTAGTAAGCAAGAACACAGGTCAACATATCTCTTCTTGTAGCATTGCTGCATCCTTTGTGCAATACTACCATGACATATTTATTTTCTTACTTTTCCAATCTTTCTGTAGGATCGGTATGGCAGTAGATAGGGGTGAATAGTGTCTTCAAATTTTTCTCCAAGTATTCCCTTAATCTTTACTCCAATAGTTATAAGAAATTATGAAGATCAAAAGGTCAAAAATCCAAAAATTCTCTGAGCTACAGAAATTTTCAGCCCGTAAATAGTGAAATCAGCATTATTTCAAAACCAAAATTAATGAAACTTTTGATCCGTAGATCCAATGACATGAAAATTTGTAGAGATCTTTTATAGGATATCAAAAATCTTTTCCAACAAACGATCGTAAAAAATCATGGCCAAACTTAAGACATTTTTTAGTTTGAAGGAAGTGAATACAACTTGCTCGTGGGTAGATGATGACCAAAATGACTCTCGATGTACTCCCGCATGTCATAACAAGTTAGAACAACAAAGAAATCAAGCTAAAAACCCTCGAATCATGAAACCACCCTTTGAGACCAAAATCAAGCAAAATCGGATTTATTCATGAACTTGCTATCAAAGTATCTAGATGATTGGAGATTGATTTCAAGATGTTATCTCTATCTTATTCACATTCTTGGCACAACAAGATCAAAGAGAGGGAAATGAAGATATCAAAACCAACCAAATCAAATGTAAATCAATCAAGACAAGGTAGATCCATGGAGATGCCCAAAGATTGATGTATTGCTTACTTAATGAGGTAAGTTTTATAGCCATTCCACATTGGAGGACATAGAGCACACAAGCACTCGACTCTCAAACCCTAACCCTAAACATGAGAGCACAAGAGAGATAGATTGGATTGTTAACACAAGTTTCCATCTCAATCCCTTTATATAGGTGGGCTAATCAATCACATCTAGCTCTCAGTGGATACTATATACTTAGCACAATGGGGGAACTCGATAACCCCATACATGGATTTTACTCTTACATGTTCACTTATGCACACTTTTCAAAGCGCATAAGCCTGAATCCGTTAAGTCCTTAACCTTGATCTAACTTGATCAAACTAGCTTCTTCTTGACCTAAACTGCTCACCAAGTGCCGCGATTTTGATCCTAGATAGTTTTCAGTATTTTGGCAAAACTACCAAAATACACTTTTTGACCGAATCATCTCATTCCAATGCAAACAATCATCATGCTTGCCACGTGTAGGTTCAATATTGGCTTGCCACATGTCGGCAAGTCTCTCTCGCCCCGGTTTCACTGGACCACACCTCACTTGGACCGACCAAGCCACATGGTGCAAAACCGCCGTTCGAACTCACTCTCAACGTTTTCCTCCTTTCTCGTGCCATGCTTGAGCTCACCATCTCATTTATCATTTTTTGTCATTCTGGACCTCGACTCCCCCCTGAGCGTAGCTCCGATCCTCGCAGTCGATCATGGTGACTCCAAGCATCTATGTACATCCAAAGACAAAGAAATCATTTTCGGGCACAAATTCTTCACAACTTAACCCACATTAGCCGAAACATGTATCATGCAACCGTAATGCAATAACCCATGTCTCCCCAACTCAATTCATGACTCAAATTCCAAAATCCTATTTTTCTGGCTAGACCGGTATTACCGCTCCGCGGTACTACCGCTCCCCATATGCCGGTACTACCGTACCGCAGTACTACCGCTCCCCAAGTCGGTACTACCGCACATTCGCACCTCAAAACTAGACATTTCTGAAAATAACGTACCGCCAACTAGAAATCAGAACTACCGTTTTACGGTATGACCACGCTCTCACTACGATACTACCGCATTGCGGTATGACCGCTGACACAACGGCGATATGACCGTTTTTCCTGCAAATTTCATAAAACAGTCCAGACAAAATATGATCTTTGCAATAATCACTTAACCACTCCACAAAACTTGTAATAGTTCAGCGTAACATTATTTTGGAGCTTCTCACACCCTTTAGTACCTGGTCAGGGCACTAAGCTGATTGTATTGAGCAACATGATTGTGTATTCTCCTTGTCTCACAGTATGTGATCAAACTCTTCATGTGGTCGATTTCAACAAATCCGGATCGCACAAGTCAACAATAACTTCATAGTAGATTCATGACCTGACAAAACGCATGAAACCCTGTTGCTGCAGGAACCGTTTGTCAACATTCCGGAAGAAACCATCCGAGAGGCGCTCAAAGTTATTCTTGGTATCTGCATCTACATATTTTTTTTTCTGAGTGCCATAAATTTGCACCGCACCATTTGAAGTATCTAACTCCTCTCATGCTTCAATCGATTCAGACGTAAGAAACCAACCGGTGCTCATTCACTGCAAGAGGGGCAAGGTAGGTCTTGATCAATTTTGCATTGTACTGCTCATATCTTCCAGTTTGTTAAAAACTTTGCTTCTTCGCATATTTCAGCACCGGACTGGCTGCGTCGTGGGGTGCCTGAGAAAGTTGCAGCAGTGGTGCTTGTCTTCAGTCTTCGACGAGTACCAGCAGTTCGCAGCGGCGAAGGCGAGAAGTACTGATCAGAGATTCATGGAGCTCTTTGACACATCAAGCTTGAGGCATCTCACGGCCTCACAGTGTTAACCCAAAGAGATTGTTTTTCTTAGCTGCCCCCGATCCTGTCACCAAGCTGCGCATCTAGCAACCTATTTTCCTGTTGTTATTGAAACAATTCAGCGGAGAATAATGTTAGAACCATCAGTATTCGTGAGAGACAAGGCCCTTCCTTTTTTTGGTGCTGTGAGAGCTTAAGTAGTTGCAGATTCTGATAACTGGAATGAGCTTAAGTTGTTATTGACCTGCGCCGCTCGACGTCAAGGCGAACATAGTTCTCCCTAAATGCAGAGAGTTAGGATATTGTACTCTTGTTGCGTGATGGATTCGACGGGAATGTGCACCAAAATCTCTGCTTTTGGTGGAGAAAAATGTACTCTTAAAATGATGGATTGCACTGAATGTTCGCTGGTGTCAAATGGCATTTGCTCCAGCCCCCAGACACATGATTCCCGATATTTCAAGGCAAAAATTCAGGAAAATCAAATTTCGAAGTAAAAATGGAAATTAACTTCTAAGATGAATCCTTGCAATCTTAGAAATCGGGGAATAGAACATGAAGAAATGACATTGTTGGATTGCATCAATAATTCGATATCCTGCACCCTGCTCCTGCTCCTTCAGGCTTCAAGAACGATCGTGGAATAACTCACCGTCAATGTCAATTCAGGTCGCGATAAGCCGATGATGATGAACATTGGAGTATAGATTTGAATTTGTACTAGGCGATTTGAATCGAAGCCTGAATAGCGAATACCAACCGCTCTCGGGTCCGTACTGTTCGCCCACGAAAGATGAATGGCCGGTTCCCGTCGGATCCGATCCGACGGTCCACGTACTGCCAATTTACACCGCACACCCTACCGGCGCACTGACAAGTTAGATCGCGAATCTTGTGCGCGATCCAAAATGAACGGTTGATTCGCACTCCATCCTGGAGTTCAACGGCCGAGGTGGCCCAACCAGCCCTATAAACAATCCCAATACCACGCTGCAACAAAAAAACCCCGACACCGGCGCCGCCATCCACCTCTTCTCCTAAATCTCCAACCCTAGGCTCAGGCGATGGCCCCGAAGCGCTCCGCTCCGCCACCGGCTGCCTCCTCTGAAGAGACAACCTCCGGCTCAGGCTCCGACGAGTCGGAGGAGGAGGAGGTCGCCCCCGCGTCGCCTACCCCACCTCCAAGAACCCGCCGCCGCCGCAGAAGGGCGAGGAATCGGAGACCTCCGGCGAGGAGGAAGAGGAGGAGGACGAGGAGCCCACCAACGCGAACCCTCCCTCCGCCCCTAAGAACCCGCCGCCGCCGCCGCGGAAGGGCGATGAATCCGATACTTCCGGCGAGGACGAAGAGGAGGAGGGCGAGTCGTCCGAGTCCGAGTCCGACAAGGCGCCGCCGCCAAAGCCTTCTCCAAAGCAGGAGGCGGAGGGTAAGGACCTGAAGCCCTCACCGTCGGGCAAGGCCAAGAAGCCGACCACGCCTTTCCACCGCACCTGGTCGACAGACGACGAGGTCCGCATCCTCGAGGCCCTCGCCGCGCACCGCCAGGAGCACGGCGCGCTGCCGCAGCCCGACGCGCTGGTCGCCCTCGCCGGCAGCCTCGACAACCGTGGCTACAGCCGCAAGGAGCTCCAGGGGAAGGTCCAGCACCTGAAGCGCCGGTACGACACCGCCGCCAAGAAGGGCGAACTCCCGAGCAAGGACCACGACCGCCGGCTCTTCAACCTCTCCAAGAGCGTCTGGGGCGGCGACAAGGCAGCGGACACCGCCACCGGAGCCGCGACCGCGACGGCAAACGGCAGCGCGTGGAGGGACTTCAGCGAGATGTGCGAGCTGTACCCGTATCTCGCGGAGGAGGTGAAGGCGCTGGAGGCGGCGCAGCCGGGCCTGTTCAAGAGGGAGTTCGGGAGGATCGACGACGACAAGGCGCGGGCGCTGGATGTGAAGATCAAGAAGCAGAGGTTGGTGCAGATGAAGGTGGAGCTGCGCCGCGGCGACCTGACCAAGGAGGTGACGAAGGTGCTCGTGGAGCTGGTCGAGTGATGTGGGCTGAGCTGAGCTGAACAGCAACTAGGCATTCCTTTCCGTGGCGTTGAGGTGTATCGGCGGTCACCTGCAAAATTGTAATCGTCTTCTGGCACGCAGTAGCTAGACCTGCAAACCGTGCCATCTTCATGGTGTTGGATGTTTTGTGTGATGAGAGCATGGCCATCGACTCATTTCATCAATTGTGTGAGGTTAGGAAATGCTTGGAGGATTGTAGGTTCAGCAAGGATGTTTTGTTGTGAACGTTGGCCGCTCGTTTCTGTAATCTCATCTTGCATTTTTGTAGTGTTTCAGTTCAGATCAGTGTAGTAACTCTGGGATACGTTGATGAAAGGCAGATCGTCAGTCCGCGATAAATCACATCTCCAGGGGGGTACTAGACCTCGGCGTTAAAGCTGCCCTGTTGGTTGTGGTTTCGTTGTTCTTGCCCGAGGTCACCAGGCCTTGGCTGATCAGTGGTCATGCTAAACGTCTGTTGCGGCAGTGATTTGCCTACTATTGTTTCATGATAACAATCGAGCATCATCTTACCATACACCCACTTGTGCTGTGTAGCCCACAAAACAACCCTGCACTTCTCCGTCTACTCACGATTGGTTCAGGCCCTGTTTTTTTAGGTTTCTGACTTTTGGCATCGGAAAGTTAAAACAAATACAGTTTGTTTCTTGATTCAGATTTTCCAAATGATTTTTTGAATTCGAAACTGTTTACATCGATTGTGTTGGCGTCTTTATCGTCCGTTGCTGCCTTGAAAAACACATCGTTCGCTATTGTCTTGAAAAACACAGATAAAGGTCATTAGCCGTAGGCTCTTAGCTAAAAGCCTTTTCAAAAAACACAGATAAAAGTCATCAGTCGTAGCTAAAAGCATTTAACTATAACCCAAAAAAAAAGAACAGTGCAGTACGCGTCCATCGGGAAATTCTCACATCTTTCACAGCTTTCCGGATGCTTGTTTACGCAGCAGCATCAGCCTGGTCTCCTGAGTTAGTGGTGTAGATTGAGGTTGTTTTTGCCCGACTATGCAACCAACCAGGCAGAATAGTTAGATTAACGCGCAAATCGAAACCATCCATCTCTTGATTTGACGTGCCTTCCGTCCATTAGATTTGGGAACGGCATTGTAGCAATCTCCTTCCCAAAAGAGGAATTGCCAGCGTGATTTCGATTTTGCCGTCATTGGTGTGCCCTGCCTGTGCCTGACTGTCTGCTAATGGGTCAAAGCCTAGCACAAGCCTGATGCAAATTCAAAATTCCGTTAATTTGATCCGATCCAATTCAAGCCCAAAACAGCAAAGCTAGGTCCAATCCAAGCCCAAATAAAGGATCGGGCCTTTGATCTAGACTAGACTAGAGTTGGTATCTATCCTCATCCATCCCATGTAGCCTCCTCTCTCTCTTGTCACGCTTTGATGGAGTCACAAAGAAGGAAGAGGTGACCAGTCACCTGCCTCCTCTCTCTCACACACACTTTTTCTCTCTCTCTCAACGCGCTTCGATGGAGGAGGAAGAAGCGATCGGCCATCGAATGTTGCCGCACGGGGCAATGGTGCCACCATCGGATCTTACCGTATTTGACAATAGCGGCATCGAATCCACTCACTTGACTCTGCCGGCGTTGGATCTGCCTTTATCGACTCCTTTAGCACTAGATCCTTCTTCCTCAACATCGACACCGCCGTTAGCTCCGCCTTCGTGACCCTCGTTGCCTACCTTGTCGCCGACTTCCACCACGGCACCGTCATCGTTGAGTAGTAGCGCAGGTCCGCGGCCGCTGCTGGACGGGCGGAGGAGGATAGGCTGCGGGGAGCAACGGTGTTGGCACGTTGCAAGACATAGTGGGAAGGCAAACCTTCTTGTCTTCAAAGCGAACTGCAACCTCTTCGAACAGTTGCCGATTGATGTCGATTTCTAAATAGGAAATGTGATGCAAGACTTCATCCTAGTACAAAAATTGAGGCCCATGGACTGATCCAAGTCCATCCTAAATCTGGTTCAAAAAATAACAAGTCCAAATTGATCTAGTCCAATTGAAGTTTTAGATCAATCTGGTCCAAAAGCTTGGATGTAGGGTTGCTAATGGGATGAAATCTAGTCCAAATTCAATCCAAATCCAAATAAAATTGAGAAGGATCTGGTTCAAACCTGACCCAAATTATGTAAGGCTAAGCCCGATTCAAGCCCAAAAATAGATCTAGACCTTAAGTTGGGCCAAGCAACTCTATCTTCTTACATTCTTAGTTGTCTAATTAGGATCATATCTTATCTACTTTTAGTAATTAGTACAAAAATATAAGACCTAAGGCTGGTCAAGGCTGGTCCAATCCAACCTAAGTCTAGCCTAATAAAGAAGGATATAAATTTATTCTAATCTATTTAATATTTTAGATCAGTCTAGTTCAAAAACCTAAACAGATCTAAGCCCATGAACAGTCCTACCTGGATGGGTCTAGGCCCGTTAGCTGCCCTGTGCCTGACCGACGTGCAGCGGCGGCACGCTACGCTTTGGCCCGCCCGCCCGGTCTTCCCCGACGTGGTGTCCTCCCACCCGTACACCGATACACCCTTCCACCCCCACACGGCCACACCCACAGAACCCAATTCCCTCGCGCTCCCTCCCACGCACATCGCACATCCCACCACCACCACCATCACCACCCACCCACCCCACGCCGTATGCAATTATTCACACCCAGACGCCGCCACCACCGCCGCCTCGTCTCACCGCTCCGTCTCCACCGCATCCTCCCCATGGGTGACTCCTCGGCGGCCGGCGCGCTCGTGCCGTCCGTGCCCAAGCCGGAGGCTGCGCCGTTCGGGGACGTGTCCACGGCCGCCGCCCAGGCGGTGGTGCTGGCGGAAGAGGCGGGGACGGGGGCGCGCGCGGCGGCGGCGGACGGGGCGGCGACGGCGCCCGATAGGGACCTCCTCTGCCCGATCTGCATGGCGGTCATCAAGGACGCCTTCCTCACCGCCTGCGGCCACAGCTTCTGCTACATGTGCATCGTCACGCACCTCAGCCACAAGAGCGACTGCCCCTGCTGCGGCAACTACCTCACCAAGGCGCAGCTCTACCCAAACTTCCTCCTCGACAAGGTTGCTTGCTTGCTTCCCTTTTCTTTAATCACTTTCCCGAGGCCTCCAGACCTCGACTTCATATGCTATCAATTGGCCGTGGCTGCGATGTTCTGGCGACCGATTTGGTCGAGTAGTGAGGTCTAGGTGTGGCAAAATAGTTGGATTTCTCGTCTAATTTCGAAGTGTTAGGTTTTTAATTCAAATGTCATTTGATGTACGACGCTAGCACTGCGATTTTGCTTAGATTTGGATGTGATTTGGGCTATGAGGCTAGTAGAGCTGATTTCAACGAATGTGGATAATGTCCTTTGAGTAATTGTGGACTCCTATCATCCTATGTAAGTTATAAGATTTTTCCTGTGTTTCGAGCAAGTATTCAACAGCACTGAAAGCTTGTGCTCTGACTGCGGATTCAACAGTATTAGTTTCTGGTAACTTCTGCAGATATTATGCAAGTGTCATGGTTAACTAGTTAATTGCACAGTACATTGCAGTATGTTAGCTTTGTTCAGAGTTAGTACTTGTGTAATACTTAGGCATCACTTCTGGTTGTCCATGCCTGCTAAGTGCCATGTAATTTGCCCATTGCTGCATGCTTCTCTAGTTCTGTTATAACATGATATGGTGTAGGTTTTTTTATGTTGTTCTTATCTGCAAATTTACTATGGTCCTTACTGGAAGCAAGCAGGTTAGCTCTGTTTGTGCATATTGATTACTTGAAAAACTGGCATTACAGAAAGGACTTGCTAAATTTCTTATATTGCGTTTATGCCTACGTAGGTCTTGAAGAAAATGTCGGCTCGTCAAATTGCAAAAACAGCATCGCCAATTGATCAATTTCGATATGCATTGCAACAGGTCAGTCACTCCACATGTGTTGCATTGCCAGTGTACTATCTTTTGGCAGCTCCCAAAACATAGTTGCAAAATTCAGCTTGTTCAATGAACAATGATCCTTGTCATACGTGGTTACTTATATGCATTGTAAGAAGTTTATTCTCAGCAAAGATTGTTTAGGTCGGTGCTGTTTACACATTTGCTGTATCTCTTCAGACTGTAACTATCTTCTATGTTAAATAGGCTTTCCTCCTGCATCCACTATCAAATCTAAGTAACTGCAATCCCTATCTAAGTATCTTTCCTCCTGCATCCACTGTTGAATTAGATGACCATCAATCTGTACCTAATCATCTATCAAGATTCAAGGGAAGTTATCAGACAAATTGTACCTGGCATACACCGCTCTGTTCCCCTTAAGGCTGCATGCTCTCTATCTTCCTCCTCACTGTTACAAGAATATGTTCAGATGATAAACCAAACATCGCAGAAGATGAATTTCCAGTATCCTGGAAAATTGGCATCTTTGTGAATGATAATTTGTTGATGTAATTGCAAGTTCCTACTGATACGCCTTTCTGGTTCTCCGTTATCACTTACTAACAATTAGATCAGTTGGTTAATTTTGAAATTCTCCACAGGAGCATCATATGTGACTTTTTTAATCACCATTGCCCTTAGTATTTGTATTGTTTTCTTGCTGTGTATTGCCCTTAGTTTTTATGATCTATCGATGGCATGTTTTGGAGTTTAATTCCTCTTTTTTATAGGGAAATGATATGGCAGTTAAAGAGCTAGATAGCCTTATGACTTTGATTGCTGAGAAGAAGAGGCAAATGGAACAACAAGAATCGGAGACAAATATGCAAATATTGTTAGTGTTCTTGCACTGCCTTAGAAAGCAAAAGCTGGAAGAGTTGAATGAGGTTTGTCCTGATAATTTTATAAGTGTTCATGTCCTGGTCCCTTCATACCATGCTAATAAAATTACATGTCATGCAAAGTTTCTCAATCTCGCTACTTACAGGAAAAACTGCTAATTGTGTTTTGTATCTCCTGCTTCCTGAAGTTTATTCTTATTAATAGTGTTGGCCTCTTTTTACACAGATTCAAACTGACCTGCAGTACATCAAAGAAGATGTAAGCGCTGTGGAGAGACATAGGTTAGAATTATATCAAACAAAAGAAAGGTACTCCATGAAGCTACGCATGCTTTTGGATGACCCTGCTGCATCAAAGATGTGGCCCTCGCCAATGGACAAACCTAGCAGTGTCTTTCTCTCCAACTCTCGAGCACCACTTAGTGCACCATGTCCAGGGGGTTTGCAGAATAAGAAGCTTGATTTGAAAGCTCACATAAGCCATCAAGGATTTCAAAGGAGAGATACTCTCACTTGCTCAGACCTTCCTAATTTCCCTACACAATCTGGTAATGTTATTGCTAGGAAGAGGCGAGTTCAAGCACAGGTTCGTTTCTTCCTTAAATGCAATTTTGTATTCTTCTAGCCATTATTTTTTCCCATTACACACGCTAAGTAGGCTGTGACCATATTGCAATAAGGTATGTTGACAACATAGAGTAGGCACATAATCTTTTTCTTTTTGATGTTAGATGAAATGATGGTTGCTAACCCCCATGCCATTTGTTATTATCTAATGCTGAGGAATATTGCAGTTTAACGAACTTCAAGAATACTATCTGCAAAGACGGCGTACTGGAGCACAATCACGCAGGCAGGAGGAAAGAGACATAGTTATGATAAATAAAGAAGGTTATCATGCAGGTCTTGAGGATTTCCAGTCTGTGCTAACAACATTCACTCGATATAGGTCTGCTGATTATTTGATCTTAGTAACACAATATGCTCATACTAGTGTTTATGATATCCATTGATCTTATTATGCCTTTTGTTCTCTGTCATGTACGCTCCAGTCGCATACGTGTAATTGCGGACCTTAGACATGGAGATCTGTTTCACTCTGCAAACATTGTATCAAGGTGAGTAGTTTGAAAATATGCACCTTCCTCTATGCAGTTCGATCTGAGCACAGTTTATTTCTTGTGCTTTCACACATTATTGGCAAGTAGGACACTGTTGTAGCTGAACCCTCTAGCCAACATTAGGGCAGAGGAGAGAGGAGTGGATTGGAGAGGGGGAAGGTCTATACTGCTTCTATTGATCAAGCTCTAAGAGTGTTTGTTTAGGAAACAAATCTACTAAGGATTTAATTGCTAATATTTACAATGTATAACTAGGGACAAATTTTTACAATGTCAGCACATTCATTCCCATGCGTACTGTAGTCCCTATGTTTTCCAGTCTCCTACTTTACATGAAAATTGCGAACTGATATTCGTATTCCTTAAATGCAGTATCGAGTTTGATCGTGATGATGAGCTATTCGCTACTGCTGGAGTCTCGAAGCGCATTAAAGTCTTCGAGTTTTCAACAGTAAGTTTACTTTTTTGGGACACTTGTGTTGGCCATAACTATATATAATTTGAAATTACTCAAGTTTGACCTATCTTATTTCTTAGGTTGTTAATGAGCCATCAGATGTGCATTGTCCGGTTGTTGAAATGGCTACTAGATCTAAACTCAGCTGCCTTAGTTGGAACAAGTACTCAAAAAATGTTATAGCAAGCAGTGATTATGAGGGTATAGTAACTGTTTGGGATGTTCAAACCCACCAGGTATCCTTGCTCTGTTGCAAGTTCATGTTGCGAAGTTATGTTATCGCCCTGTTCCTTTTGGTTTTTCAGCGGCTTTTGGCTTCTCTCAACAATTACAATTCATTAGACTAATAAGCTACAACCAAAAGCCATAAGCCGCAGTCCAAAAGAACATGCCCTATATTTCAAACTGAAATTCGTGGTATTTGTGTATTGCTTCTTGCTAGAGCGTGATGGAGTACGAAGAGCATGAGAAAAGAGCATGGAGTGTTGATTTTTCTCGTACAGAGCCCTCAATGCTTGTATCTGGGAGTGATGATTGCAAGGTATTTGAGAATTGAAACGGTGCAGTTACTTTTGCTATTCACAAAAGGAAGAAGGCTTGGTGTTATTTGTCAGTGTATAGCAATCTAATGTGAATCTGTCTGGGTGGGTGATTCTAGGATTTTTTAATTTAGTTTTTCATCATTTTCTTGAAAATTGTACATTCGTCTACCTTGGTGGGGCAGCCCAGTCTCATTAATGCTTAGATGGAACCCTCTAAATATTGTACTGCACATCTGCATTGCTGTTTTATAACTTCTGTAAATCTGTAATAGCTAATGGAATCTACTGCTGTGTGTGTTAGGTCAAAGTGTGGTGCACAAAACAAGAAGCAAGCGCCATCAATATTGATATGAAGGCAAATATTTGCTCCGTTAAATATAATCCTGGATCGAGCTACTATGTTGCAGTATGTTGCTTCCATTTTCTTGGCTCATATCAAATACATGATTTGTTTACTTACCAGATGCTTCGATATTTCAGGTTGGGTCTGCTGATCACCATATTCATTATTTTGATTTACGATTTCCAAGTGCACCTGTCCATGTTTTTGGTGGGCACAAGAAAACTGTTTCTTATGTGAAGTTCTTGTCTACCAACGAGCTTGCATCTGCGTCAACTGATAGCACATTACGGTTATGGGATGTGAAGGAAAATTGCCCGGTATGTCTCATTGAGATCAGTATTGCATTATCATAATGATATTCGTCCCTCTTGCTGCTGGGACCCGGATTTTCATTGCCCAAGTGCTTCTATAACATAGGAAAGTAGCATGTTCGGATGTACTCTTATCTTCAAATTAATGAAAATGAAGCTATATAGTATTGTAAAGTTTTCCAAACCCCATAGGCCAAAATCAAAATGTTCAAGTGCTTCTATTGTTTTGTTTGCTTTAGAATAAGTTATTTCAGAATTCAGATGATAGAGCTTGTTTTCCTACAAATAATGATAAAAAATTTAACAGTGACAATTATAAACCAAATATCAACTTCACAAATTGACTTTTCTTGTAATATACAGGTAGTTTCTTTTATATTTGCAATAGGCTCGGTGTGCTCATTACTTCATTGAACCTAATTGTACGCGCACTGTTACGTCAAATGATTTTGGATCATAGTATGTGCTTTCGCCTTTATTTCTTTCTTAGCTTATCTATAGTCTGGCTTGGTTCAGCTTTTACCTCATGCTAGGCTTGAAAGAAAATGGACTAGAAAATAAACCATCATTGGCCTTTGGGTTAAAATGATAATGTTTTTCAGGTAAGGACATTCAGAGGGCACAAGAATGAGAAGAACTTCGTTGGGCTGTCTGTGAATAACGAGTATATTGCTTGCGGGAGTGAAACAAATGAGGTTTTCGTTTACCACAAGGTAATTGCAAGCTTCTGATGTGCTCTTGTTCCCATGTCACTTGCATCATATGCTGCAATGCTGCTTAGCCAAGCACATAGATCTTTATGGATCTTTCTTTCAATCTAACTTCAAACAACTCAAAACACCAATTGCAGGCTATCTCAAAACCTGCTGCCAGCCATAGATTTGTATCCTCTGACCTGGATGATGCCGATGATGATCCTGGATCTTATTTCATTAGCGCTGTCTGCTGGAAGAGTGATAGCCCTACCATGTTAACTGCTAACAGTCAAGGGACCATTAAAGTTCTTGTACTTGCTCCTTGACGTGATCAAGGGCTTTCATGAGATTCATGGCTAGCTTGTATATTTTATATCTCCACTTGTTTCCTTTTCGTGCCATTATATTCCCAAAGTGGGAGTGGAGGCATTATTGATTTCCACTGTAGGGCGCAAAGTTTTGAAGGTAATCAGCTGACGTAGGGTTTCGAGGGCTCGGAATGTGCATAGTCATGATTCTGTTGTATAGGTGTAAAGCAGTCAAACTTGATTACATATGTAACGTGAGAAATGAACCTTAAATGAAACTCCAGCTTGTTTTCTACATGACACTGTTTATATTGGACTGTGAGAAGGCGCGCACTCTAGTGAGCTGAATTCAGCAACTTGTGTACCTGCATTGGTTGATCACACTTCGTCCTACTCGATCAGAAGGATGGATCAATCACTGAGTTGTAATTTTCCAAGGTTTTTTTTTAATTTGTGAACTGCTGCTGCTGCTTGAAATCATTTTGCAACAGTTGTAGCGTGTTTTCCTGAAGCGTGTTCTCTTATTCAACTCAGCAATGTTACGGGCGGGGCTTACATCAGAACACATTTCAGTTGTTTAACTGTGTGGCAACAATTGTAAGTCTCCCTTTTTTTTTTTGAGTGATTAAGATTTGCCAGCATACGCAGCCCATTGGTGGTTCTTGTCGTTACTCCGTTTAAACATGAAACCAGTGTGTGTGTTCTCTGGCGCTGTGCATGCGTTGTACCGAACGCCTGTATGGATGTTTACTCCGACCAGGTCACATATCACTTTTTTCCCAAGAAGTTACATATCACGTTGTGTAACCGTGCTTTTGCTTTACACTGGGATGGTAAGATTTTGTTTTTTTTCCACATTCGGTATAAGAGATGTTTTTGTTCAGAAAAATTGGGTCCTGTCGAACCCGTTAATCTACCAACTACTCCTGTCGAACTAGTCTCTCAATTTTCACCCACAGATCTGAAGCATCCCAAGGTCCAACCACCGGCAGGCCGCAGCACGGGAGAACAGTGCCCCGTGCCGTCTGCCGCATAGCAGCTTTTGTACCGGCTTACTCATTCAACCATTCGAGGTGAGGTCGGAGAAACCCAACGCTACAATAGAAAGAAAGGAGCCGGAGGCGGGTGGCCTTTCGAGCGCCGAAACGGCTTATGGGGTTTGAGCAGCCGAACCAACGGGGCAAGGCGGACACCTCTCGTTCGTTCATCCCCGCGCGGGAAAACAAGTGGAGGCATGTCGGCTTCGCGCTCATCCCGAGTAAAAATCCCAGGCAAACTAAGGACAACACGAGCATATCTCTGGCTGAGATTTCATTGCCATGTTTGGGAGATCCGATTTGGCCGGGTCCGGCCTACTCGCCAGTCGTGCTCTATTTCCAGCCTTGGGTTGGCTTACAGTTCCCCAATGTATACTGCTGTTCTTTCATTTCTGAATTCTGATCGGATGCTAGTTTTGATCTTTGTAAGATCCACTCGAATCTATACATTGGCTTTGCCATGAAACTTATGATCAGCAGTTCAAAGGTCCACTGTAAAAGATATAAGCGAGCATATGATTACTCGGATGACGTCAAGGAAAAGTCCGAGCAGATCAACAAACTTGAAACCTTATTGAAGTTGCACTTTATCACTTTATGATCTTTTGTGGGGTGCATTTCAAGCAGCTATTAGTTGTTCCAAAAGGCCGACCGAGTTCGATACGGCGCTTTCGCTCTAGTTCCATCTTGATTCGTCTGGATGTGATCATATACTTGTCGTATTTTATTTTCTCCTAATCTTCAAAAGGTATATTTATTTTCTCCTTAATAGTGAAATAAGCGAGAATATTCTAGTTACTTCTCCGACTAGAACAATTCCCTTTTTTTATGAGATGAATCAAATAGATGCTATGCATACGGTGAGCAGCTAGCTATGACCTTGATGCGATAGATACATATGCAAGTGTAGTGAAATGCTACATAATCATTTCTAGATTGTATCACTTCTATATTAATAATCTTTTAAATAAATATTATTATGTTCATTGAATGAATTATTATAAAGGTTAGCAAGTATGTAACTTGTTAGTGAAACCCTTTATTTGTTTTATGATGTCATTCTAAAATATCTCTGGCTAAGTGTCACTGGTCGACACTAGTGATTTATAGATTGGCACATGTATTGATTGATGGACACATTCCACCAGTAATATATATAGGAATATCAATCAATAATGTGGACCTATGTTAAAGAACATGGTGTTGGATTGACCCACATTGAGATACTGTTGAGATTGTTGTAATTTTTATGTATCATCAGTTGGTTTCAAGCAACTATGATGTATAATCCTTGTACCTGAAATCAACATAGTTTTCTACGTGTATAATAGCGCACTTAAGTGTTGTCAAACGCTATTTCATAATTGTATAGTTATAATGGTAGCTTCTGGGTATGCTATAAAACATGCGGAGGAATATGAGTGGTTGGGTATGAGATTTGCTTCTCCTACATAATAGGAGAGATATCTATGAGTCCCTCGACGTGGTCAGATAAAAAAGTGTATAGCCATACTATGAGTGGGCGAAGAGTCAACCGTATGAAGTTATCCATCACTAGATTAAAAAAGATCGAACATTCTATGGATGACACATTTCTTACCTAGAGTTTGATCGGATGTCATAAGGCAAAAGGAGAATAGGTCCAATCAGATCTGAACTGGTTGTATAAATATACTAATTGGTCGTGAGCTGGTCGGACATATCACAGAATGGTTTGTGAAGTGGTCATACGGAGATACAGACTGGTCGTAACGAGATACGATCTGATCGTATGGAGTTATGAACTGATTGTGAATGACTAAGATCTAGTTGTAGATCATATTGCATAAGATTCATTCAGATTGGTCTTTGTGTATATTTGAGAGTCGATATGTCCTGCCAGGGACCACTACTGACCAGTGATTGGAAAAGCATTTCCGAGTTACAACTAAGTATACATGAACCTACATGGTCACACATTTAACAGGTTGGAACAATAAGGGTACGGATGGTAGACTCTGAGTGGGATATGATCTCTACTCATATTGAATAAGGGTCTGGTTAGAGGCCCTCTGAGTTGAATACGATCTTTAATCGTATCGGATAAGGTACCGATTGAAAACTATATATTAAGAGAGACGTATGGCTTAGAGAGGAAGAGGAGGAAATTCTAAGACACACCCATCGAAACCGTAGCCATTACCTCTCGAAACCCTTACTGTGCGCACTACTACTAGCATACCGGCACATGGCATTCTATCCCTGTATGTGTGGACTTCGGTAGAGACTGGTAACTTATAGACCAACATATGTATTGGTTAATGAGCATATTTCACTGGTAATACATATGTGGATATCAAATCAATAATGTGGACACATGTTAGAGAATATGGTGTTGGGTTGACCCACCTTGAGACACTGTTGAGATTATTGTGTTTTTATGTGTTATCAGTTGGTCTTAACACAATGATGATGTATAATCTTTGCACCTGAGATCAACATGGTTTCCTACATGTACAATGGTGCACTTAGATGTTACCTAATGCTACTCCATAACAGGGTAGTTATAATAGTAGCTTCCGGATATGCTATAAAGCATACAGAGGATGTGACTGGTCGGATATAAGATTTGCCCTACCAACATAACAGGAGAGATATCTTTGGGTCCCTCGATGTGGTCGAATAAAAAAGTGCATGGCCATACCAAGTCGGCCGCATGAAGTTATCCATCACTAAATCGAGAAAAGATTAAATAATCCATAGATAACACAGTTCTCACTTGGAGTTCGATCGGATATGGTGAGGCAAAATGAGAATACGCAACTAGATCGATAGATCCAATCGGATACGAACTGGTCATATGAGTATATTGGCTGGTCATAAGCTGATCGGACATATCACAGATTGGTCTGCGAACTGGTCGTATGGGCATACAAACTAGTCGTAATCAGATACGATCTGATCGTAAGGAGTTATGAATTGATCATGAATAACTAAGACCTGGTTACAGGTCATGTTGCATAAGGTTCGTCTATATTGATGTTTTGTATGTTTGGGGTCAATATGTTCTGCTAGGGACCGCTACCGACCAGTGATCGAAATTGTGTTTTCGAATTACAATCAAGTATAGATGAACCTACAGGGTCACACACTTAATTGGTTGGAATAATAATGTGTGGATGATAGACTCTGAGTGAGATACGATCTCTATTCGTATCGAATAAGGATCCAGTCGGAGGCTCTCAAAGTCGGATAATCGTATCGTTAAGGATCCGATTTGGAGACTATATATTGCGAGAGGTGTGGGGCTTAGGGACGAAGAAGAGAAAATCTCGAGGCACGCCCATGAAAACCCTAGTCATCACCTCTCGAAACCCCTGTTGTGTGTGCTGGTGCTAGCATACCGGTATACGGCGTTCTATTCTTGAACGTGTGGACTTCGGTAGAGGTGCTGCTACGAATACGGCGTTGATCAGGTCGATCATGAGGAGATAGTTGTCTTGTGAAGATCAACTACTGTTCGTGGACGATTGGCTACTTCCACTGTATCGACGCACGCTACGTTGAATCGGGCTGCTTCAACTCTTTTTTCGCTGCACCGCATGTTTAGTGGCAACAATCCATTATCTCTTATTTGCATGATCTTCTGGTTTACAGGATTAAATGTTAAATTACGCTAATATAGCTTATCTTGTATCTCAACACGAAGGAGTTTTCTTAAGCAATCCTTCGTTTTCCTGATGCTAGTTGGTAATTCTGATGGGGATCTTTTCCTTTTTCTGATTCAAGCGGAATCAGTTGCATTAGGCAAGCTCAGGTTGTGATGTATCCAGCCCAAACAAAGAGGTGGTTGCAGCAAAACACCAAAACCATAAAAAGAGAGATCTCAAGATCGCACGCAGTGGCAAAGTCGGCAGAGTCACCAACTAGGGAAGGCTGGACTCAGAAAGTACCAACACGCCACTCGGTCTGTTTGATACGGCTGTAGTTTATGTGTTTTAGCTAAATTTTTGAATTTTAGTTGTTTGTAATAGAGATTACAGATACTTATTTGTAATTTTAGTTGATATATATGTTGGATTTTTAACGTATATTATAATTAACGTGTAGATTTCGTCTTAAAAATATCATGTTTAAAAATTAATTACTATAGTAAAAATTAAAAACTATTTTTAAAACCCGTAAAAATAGAGCCACTGCTCGCTGCAACGCATGCATGCTAGCCAAGTCTCCTCTGCCAGCCTGCCTCTGGCTTTGCACCTGGCCTTGGTCCGATTGGCCCTTGGCGATGGCTGGAGGCAACTCCTGTGGGAGCCGGCCAGCTTTGGGATCTTGAGAAGATGCCTACTAGGAACTAGCCACTATTCTTCAGCTGTTGCTAAACCAGGAAGTATCCTCCTAGCTTCCCACCGGTTACTTGGCCATTGGAAAATGCCATGCGCCAACGCTTTGTTAATTACTGCTGCTGCTACTTACTCTGTGTTATGTCAATCATTTAGTTTGCGGGTATGTTCTTTTTCGTTAAGGCTTATAGCTTATGATTTTTGACTGTGGTTTTTGATTTTTTTGGTTGTTCGTGCGAGAAATTACAGAGTAACAGAAACTCACGTGCGATTTTTACCGACATAAATGAAGTTGATATAATATGTACTATAATTAACTAGTAGACCCTATCTTAAAAAGACATTCTGTTTAAAAGTTAATTACTGTAGAAAAGTCAAAAACAGAAATCAAAAGCTGAAAAGAACGGACCACAGTTTCCTAATGGAATTGGAAAGTATCTTATGCTTTGTGATAAGATACTGTTTGCATCATGTTTAAATTAGTATTGCTTTGCGATGCTAATTAAAGAACTGGAGCTAGCTAGTACTGTTGTGCTTAAGACTTTGTGCTTTGACTTTTGACTCTCTTTTTTTGTGAGAAAAAACTGCACGTAGAAGTTGCCCTTACAGTTATTAAAAGGAGATAGATGGTGCCTGCTGTGTGGAGCCCAGAGGTCATTTGGGAGCGATCTCCATTAACGGCAAGACTCATCTTACTCAGCCTCTCAAACTTGAAGAGGTGCTGTCATGCAGGAGTTGAAGAGGTGCACAAACACGCAGATCAGCAGCTGTCGTTTACGTATAACGCCCTAAAAAACGGGGGGGCAGTAAAGTCGCTTAATCACGAACTCCATCATAGCCAATGGAGGTCGGCTGGTTGAGTTTGCCAATGTACGTATGCATCCACCATGGAACGAGTGCTCTAGATTTGCCGATTATATACCATATAACCATTGAAAGAAGCGAAAAGGAAGGACGAAAGAAGCAACGAGATTGCACAGGCAGGATCTCCGAACGGTCGACACTTACGGGCAGTGGGGCTCATAGTCATATGCATGCATGGTGTCCTGGAGCTCCCCAGTAGGCAGTATTCACCTGGGCAAGGTCATTTCCTGGGCAAGCTGCATTCGGGGGTGGCTGCAGCTGCACCCTGTATGCATGCCTGCCTGCCATTTCCTTTTATTTCACCAAAAACTTTAAGGTGTCGTTCTTCTTAACTATTATCTAAATTTGTGATAATTGAATTCAAAATCTAACGGTCATGAATTCTTCCTCCACCCCCTCCAAAAAAAATCTTTCCCTCCTCTAAAAAAGAGGTTGTTGGATCTCTAATTCAACGGCCTCAGATCTGGATAATTATTATGAAGAAAACATTTAAGTGATGTCTAGACACACCCAAGACTTTAATCAATTCATGACACTTTGATTTTACACACCTAAAAGTTACATGTGTTCGCACGCGCCTTTCAGAACACGGTCACGGCATTTACCAGCGAATTGTTCAGGCGCTTCATTAGAGGTTGAACAGTCCGAGCTGCTCATTCTCACCAAACTTATTTGACATGCAATGCTACGGTCTGAATTGTCTAATGGAGTAGCAAAATGCCACAATGCAATTGTCAAATTATGGTCGTTTTCTACGCGAGAAATTAAAAGATGTGTACTAGAGTAGTCGACGTCAGGCTGCTACAGGCAACAGATCACGTCATTTTTGGGGAATGGCAAAAGGAAATGCCCCCCGAATCCAGAAGAAATCCGGCCAAGCGCACCGTGTTTTCTCCAGCGCGTGCGGTGACGCCTACTCGTGGTTGTATACGGTAGATTTGATGATTTGTTTTATCTTTTTTGTCATTTGAGATATCTTATTGATATATGAGATCAAAATCTATATATCAGTAAGATATTATTTATTATTTTAATAAAAAATAAGATAAATTATTAATTCATCCGGTTGTATACTAGTTGTATGCATGCATCGATATCAGGGGGAGGCACCACGCAGTTGTATGCTCCCCCGTTTCCATCCCCTATATAAACCCCGGACCACCACCTCCACAGCTTCCAAGAAAGAACTGATGCCATCCTGACTTCTCGGCTTCTAGCTTTGTGAGCTCTGCTCTAAGCCTCTAACCATAACCACTGTTTTCGCAACTCGTATCACCTGCCTCCAGCAATGGCGGCCTCAGTCGAGTACAAACGGCACCTGGCTCCCCACCCGTGGCCGAGCAATGCGCAGTCAAAGAGCCTCGACTTGTTCCCCTCCGGCGGCAGCAAGCGCCGTCCAGGTTCCGATTCTGACTCCGATGACGACGACGGCATACCTCCGGACTGGAGGTCACTCTACCACCCGCGTCTTGAGATCGAGCCGCCCGTCAAGGACCCACGCGACGAGGCCACCTCTGACGCGTGGGTCCGGCGGCACCCGGCGCTCGTCCGTCTCACGGGGAAGCACCCCTTCAACTCCGAGCCGCCGCTCCCGCGACTCATGGCGCACGGCTTCCTCACGCCGGTGCCGCTCCACTACGTGCGCAACCACGGGTCCGTGCCCAAGGCCGACTGGTCCACCTGGACCGTCGAGGTGAGCGGGCTCGTCAAGCGCCCCGCGCAGCTCACCATGGAGCAGCTCGTCACTGAATTCGAGGCCGTGGAGTTCCCCGTCACGCTGGTTTGCGCCGGCAACCGGCGCAAGGAGCAGAACATGCTGCGCCAGACCGTGGGCTTCAACTGGGGCCCCGGGGCCATCTCCACGTCCGTGTGGCGCGGCGTGCGGCTGCACGACGTGCTGCGGCGGTGCGGCATCATGGGAGCCGCGGCCGGCGCGGCCAACGTGTGCTTCGAGGGCGCCGAGGACCTGCCGGTCGGCGGCGGCTGCAAGTACGGCACCAGCCTGCGCCGGCAGGTGGCCATGGACCCCGCGCGGGACGTCATCCTCGCCTACATGCAGAACGGCGAGTCGCTTGCGCCGGACCACGGCTTCCCCGTGCGTGTCATCGTGCCGGGCTTCATCGGCGGCCGCATGGTGAAGTGGCTCAAGAGGATCATCGTCGCGTGCAACGAGTCCGAGAGCTACTACCATTACCGGGACAACCGCGTCCTGCCGTCTCACGTTGACGCCGAGCTCGCCAATGCCGAAGGTATCATCAAACTTATCCTCTTGTTCCCGTACACTTGCCTGCTTCTTGTTGCCTACGTGCACGCGCGCAACATGTATTTTGTGCACCGTGACCGTGATCTTAGTGTTTTTTTGGATGTTTCCGTTGTGCCGAGCAGCGTGGTGGTACAAGCCGGAGTACATGATCAACGAGCTGAACATAAACTCGGTGATCACCACGCCGGGACACGACGAGGTGCTGCCCATCAACGCGCTGACGACGCAACGGCCGTATATGATGAAGGGATATGCTTACTCCGGTGAGTCCAAGGCACATTTCATCATCCAGCTGTGACATCACCCGTGCCGTATAATGTCGGACACGGTTGTGTTGTCCCCTAAATCCTAATTTAGTTTGGGCTCGGGCCTTACCATTCTGAAAGCCCACTTTGCGCTTCAATTGGGCCGTTAAGTCTCTCCTTTTCTCGTAAACTAGTGTCATTTGTAGTTTTGTACTGATGGTGTTGAATGATGACGATGTTATTACCAGGTGGTGGCCGGAAAGTTACGCGGGTGGAGGTCACCCTGGACGGCGGCGAGACGTGGCAGGTGTGCACGCTGGACCACCCGGAGAGGCCAACCAAGTACGGCAAGTACTGGTGCTGGTGCTTCTGGTCCGTCGAGGTCGAGGTGCTCGACCTGCTCGGCGCGAAGGAAATCGCCGTCCGCGCCTGGGACGAGGCCATGAACACCCAGCCGGAGAAGCTCATCTGGAACCTCATGGTAAGCAACAATAACTTCCTCGCCTCCTCGGTTTTCACAGCTCGTCAGAAATGTGTACGTGTTCTTGTGGATGATGGTGCTTAATTAGTACTTGCTACTGTTCATTAATATGTGCAGGGCATGATGAACAACTGCTGGTTCCGGGTGAAGATCAACGTGTGCCGGCCGCACAAGGGCGAGATCGGGCTGGTGTTCGAGCACCCGACGCAGCCGGGCAACCAGTCGGGCGGGTGGATGGCGAGGCAGAAGCACCTCGAAACGTCGGAGAGCGCGCAGAGCACGCTCAAGAAGAGCACGTCCACGCCGTTCATGAACACGGCCTCCACGCAGTACACCATGTCCGAGGTGCGCCGCCACACGTCTCCGGAGTCCGCCTGGATCATCGTGCACGGCCACGTCTACGACTGCACTGGCTTCCTCAAGGACCACCCTGGCGGCGCGGACAGCATCCTCATCAACGCCGGCACCGACTGCACCGAGGAGTTCGACGCCATCCACTCCGACAAGGCCCGCGGTCTCCTCGAGATGTACCGCATCGGCGAGTTCATCGTCACGGGAAGTGACTACTCGCCGCAGAGCAGCAATGCCAACCTCAAGGCCATCGTCGAGGCCCCTGCACCGGCGCCCGTGCCGGTGTCAACCGTCGCGCTCTCCAACCCGCGGGAGAAGGTGAAATGCCGGCTCGTGGACAAGAAGAGTCTGTCTTACAACGTACGCCTGTTCCGGTTCGCGCTGCCATCGCCGGACCAGAAGCTCGGACTACCGGTCGGCAAGCACGTGTACGTGTGTGCATCGATCGACGGCAAGCTCTGCATGCGCGCGTACACGCCGACGAGCTCCGTCGAGGAGGTCGGCTACGTTGAGCTCCTGATCAAGATATACTTCAAGGACGAGGACCCCAAGTACCCCAACGGCGGCCTCATGTCGCAGTACCTGGACTCCCTGCCGCTCGGCGCAACCATTGACGTCAAGGGCCCCGTGGGGCACATCGAGTACGCCCGCCGAAGCACCTTCATGGTGAGCGGCGAGCGCCGGTTCGCGCGACGGCTCGCCATGGTGGCCGGAGGGACGGGGATCACGCCGGTGTACCAGGTGATCCAGGCCGTGCTCAGGGACCAGCCCGACGACGACACGGAGATGCACCTGGTGTACGCGAACCGCACAGAGGACGACATGCTCCTGCGGGAGGAGATCGACCGGTGGGCGGCGGCGCACCCGGCGCGGCTCAAGGTGTGGTACGTGGTGACCAAGGTGACGCGGCCGGAGGACGGGTGGGAGTACGGCGTGGGGAGGGTCGACGAGCGGGTGCTCAGGGAGCACCTGCCGCTGGGCGACAGCGAGACGCTAGCGCTCGTGTGCGGGCCGCCGGCGATGCTCGAGTGCACGGTGCGGCCTGGCCTGGAGAAGATGGGGTACGACCTTGACAGGTCCTGCCTCGTCTTCTAAGCCGAGGCCGGCGCGCATAGTGTACAACTGTCCATAGCATAGTTGCATCTCGCAGCTTATTATAGTACGTGTGGAGTTAGAACTTCGAGTTCGGCTGGTACATTGTAGTGGCGGTAGTTGGTAGCCATGGGAGCGTACACTGATGCTTCATGCTTGTGCCTATGGCCTTTTTTGTGTTGAGATGTATCGGTGATATTAGAGCAATAAAAACGAAAAATCATTGAAACAAAAACAATGCGCAAGAGTTTGTGCTGATAGCATCAATCCATGGGCTGGGTTCGTTAGTGCTTACGGATTATGGTTTATATATGGATGAACAGTAACACGACGTTAAACGATGCGTTTTTTTTAAAACGGGGTCTACAGGTAAATTGTAGTACAGACTGTAACGAGTTCAGCTGTACTGCTCAAAATTATATACGACTATTTCTCTCTACGTACTGTTTCTCACAAACAAACCAGAATTTAAAAACCACAATCATAAGTCATAAGCTTTAGCTCAAAAAACCCCACCCCATAGCTATACAATCTTCAGTTGGTTTGCAAATTTGCATAATCCATTGTCTATGTTGGACATCCATGGTCCAAATATTCCCTTTTTGACGGGATTTCTGAAAAAGCAAACAACTAGATATTCGGCTGGTACATTTCGTCTTTGTAGCAGGTACATATTTTTCTGAGAGAAGGCGCAAACCGCAAAATTGTAAAGAAGGAAATTGTTTTTAGAGGATGTAAACAGCAACTTGAGCTGGACCAGACAGCTAAGGCCCATATCGACATCCTCGCAGAAAGCCAATTTTCGGCGACTTCTCTCTCAAAAAGTCCACTTGTACCCTAAAGCCCACTCCTCGGCCCAACACTCAATCTTCCACCGCACGCTTCGCTTCGTGCTCCGACCTGTTACACCTGTACCCGACCCGATCGAGAACTTCCCGATCTGCAATGCGCAGAGGAGCGGCCGCTTCTCCAAAAACCCTCCCCCTTTCCCGCCCATTCCCACCCCCAAATTTCCCCACGCTCCGCCGCTCCGCCAATCTGCACACGGCAATGGAGGCCGCCGCCGCCGACCTCCTCGCCGCACTATCGTCCCCGTCCTCTCACGCTGACCTCCACTCCCGCTTCGCCGCCTACCTCCAGCCCTTCTCTCCCCACCTGCCTACTTCAAACCCTAACCCCAAACCACCGCCGAAGAGGACGACGAAGCAGAGAAAGCAGCAGCAGCCGCCGCCGCCGCCAACTCCCGACGCGGCCGTCGTCCGCCCGCTTGCGAAGCGATTCCTCCCGTTCCTATGCCGCGCTCTCCAGCTCCTCCCGCCTCTCCTCCGCCCGAACCCTAGCTCACGCGACGCCGGGTGCCCCGGCGAGCTGCTTGAGATCTACGGCCTCCTCCTCGACTGCCTCGCGGTCATCTCAACGTGCCTCGCGGGGAAGCCCTACTCCGTGCTGCTCCAGCGCGGCCGCTTCGTGTGCTGCCTCGAGTCGCGCGGTCACTACGCGCGCGCCGAGGCGGAGGCCGCTGCCACTCTCGACGCCCTCCGCTCCGCGCTCTCACCAACCACAAGCACAAAGTCTCGCCGTGGTGCTGCAAACGTTGCTTCCCTCCTTCCCGACCCTGGCATCGCTGGGGAGGCTGGCGCTGACCCTGAAGTCACCACTCTAGCTGTTGAGCTCACCGTATGCCTTGCTAATTGTGCCAGCAAGGGTAAGGTGAAGGAAACTGTCCCATACGAACGGGTTCTCAGGCTTGTCGAGCAGCTCCAGCCATGGCTTCGGTGAGCCTGTGTGCTCTGCTAACTTCGTATTCAGTTTTACTAAATAAGGTAGATACTGAGGGGGTTTATGAGGTTCTCTGTATGTGCAGGATTCTGGCTGAGGATGTCAGCAGGAAGTATGTCACGCTGCTTGTGAATGCACTGAGCCGGTGTGCCATTTTCTTGGCTGCTGAGTTTTCGTTTTTCAACGCCAACCTTGTGCGTGGCTTCTGTGTTGCGACATTAGGGGGGTGTATGAAGGCGCAAACTATTGAACGTTTGCCGACAGTATGTGTCATTAGGCAATTGATTTATTTGATTGCCTTTCGGAATGCTCCAAATATAACTAAATTACACTGATTGGTCAATGATGTTACTGTTTTTTCCTGTTTGCAGATTGCTCGCAAGATTTGTTCTTCTGTAGATTTGAGTTGGGGAGGGAGCACACAACTTTTGCTTGATGTGTTAAAGACTGTTGTTGAGTCTGTTGTATGTGTGAAGGTAATCTCATGTCCTTTGTTTTTCTGCAACTGGAAATCAGCTGGTAATTTCTCTGCCACGTAGTTTGCTGATAGTATTTTAAAGGGTATCCTTGGATGGACCTTAGTTAGGAACCTGTTTACTGTTAGGTATTCTTGTATGACTATGTTATATGTTCTAAATGGTTTCCATCTTTCACTGAAGCTTCTTGAAGTGAAGAATAAACAAAAAAACTTGTGGTACAGCTGATACAGGTTTCATATGAAAGAATCAAAGAAAGCTGGGTACATTACAATAATAAAAAAAATCAATGATAAAATTACACTGGAGCGCTCTGTACTTTCCTCAAAGATTGAAATTGCAGATTCACAACTGCACTTTTTTTTGGTCAATTCTCCACCTGCACTTCTAATTTTTTTTTGCAAATACTACATGTGTTTTTGAATTTATAATGAATTATCGCCTGTCGCTTAATAAGTTGTTCATTTGCATAGAATATAATAAATTTGTGTAAGTTATGTGTTGATATGATCTCCTAAACCATCTACAAATCCACCTCCCTGTGATAGCAAGCAATTTTATCCAGATGAAATGTGTTAAATTTTACTAAATTCAGAAGCACATATGTTGTCTTGCACTAAGTTTAGCAGTGCAAGTGGTAAATTCCAAAAACAAAAAGTACATGTGACAAAGCCAAAACTAATAGTAGAAGTAGTAGTTTGCATGAAGCTAGAAGTATAGGCCATAAATCTTGAAATTTTAAAATATAAGTGTGATTCTGCAGTTTTCGGAGATGTGTTGGCATGGTGGAATTTTTCTTTAAAAGTTGAATAAGGCTTGCCAATAGCTGCAATTTGTTAATCTATCTTACCAAGCATTATTTTCTAGCTATCTTTATATGGTAGATTACACTTTCTTCTTGACAGATGGCATGACCTTGTTCAGACGTATTTACGCTAGACTCATATAGCATCATGACCTTACTATGAGCTTGCGGTTCATGGTAATACTATGTGCTAGGCAGCCCATACTAGTAGGTGCTGCTTAAGTAATCTTGATCACTATACCTGTTTGTGATTCTGATGATCTTAGTCATCATGAAGAAATATAATTATGTCACGCAGAGCAGATTTCTGGTGCATTCTGGTGTTGTATATTGTGTGTTCAACAACTTCATACTGTCTATTGTTTCATCTTGTGTAAATAATGAGCCAATGAGCTTTTCACCATCGAGACATTATTACCTGTTGTAATATCATGTAACTTTTTTCAGGCTAACTTACCGAAAGTTGTAAATGAGTTTCTGGAATTTGTAGCATATTTTTCTCGGAGCTTTCTTTCTTCAAATAGGGATTTATATGTTGGTGCTTCAGAACTACTTTATAAACAAGGTGGTTATTTCTCAGAGGTACATGCTATTTAGTATCGCTCCATGTTAATGCATACCATACCAGTGCCAGTATTGTTTGTAATAAATTTAATTGCTTGTAATGTATAGGTTTCCTCTCCCACTGCCTCAGTGCTTCTTCTTTATGCTACTGGATTATACTTTAGCGCTCAACAAACTGAAAGTGAAGAGCAACCCCGTATATCTGCGGTTTTTCTCAATGATGAAAAGTATCTACGAACTCTAAACAATGCCCTTGACATGCTGGCACGATTCTTTTGTGTTGCCAATGGCAGATCCATTTCACTTGATAGTTTGGGGAAAGATTCAAGTTCATTAACGCAGTCTGGACATTCCAATAAGAAACACAGTTATTCTCAGTCACATGTGCATATATCTTTTGTGGCGTACTTGGATTCGTTGGAGTTTGTTTGCAAGATATTATTGCAGCATGCGGATGCTGCTTGGAAGAACTTCTCTGAAGGAATAGCACTCCACTATTCTGGAAACATGAGCTATGTTTTGGCAGCGCTGCATCAGTTCATTGATTCCAGCCTCTCTGCTTATAGGTAGGTCCGTAAGACACTAAGACCATAAGTATTCCTGTTGGTACAGTTATTGGAACAAAAAGTGATTCCTGATTTTGCAAGCTGTTGTTTGTGCTGTAACAGCTGTACAAAAATGTCTGAAGAAGACAAGGAGAGACTGCATGAACAACGTCGAACCTTACTGAGAGCCCTAGTTTCAGCAATTAAAGTTTCCTTTGTTGCCAACAAAGCTATCGAGGTACTCTAGTTCCTTTCTTATATTTATGTTGAATCTGATTAATTTCGACGGATATACAATTTACAACTGGTATTGTGGCTTGTTTCAGCCTGTTGTTTGTATTAATGTTGAGAGTTATCGTTTTATTACTTGCAGAAATAGTTATGAGTTAACTTGTCTATGGATTCTCTTATCTCAATGCCATTTGTGGAAAATTATGGTTAAATGACCTGCTGTTACTACTTTTTTATACCATCCTTATTACCTATTAATGCATTTTGCTTTCATAGTCCAGAAGAGCCTGTCTTCCATCAATTGTGCCATTTCAAGTACATGGATAATGCTTGAGGAGCTCAAATTTTTGATCACTTCACTTGCTAACATTGGTGTGACACTTTATAATGTTGGACATTTTGAAGAGGTACCCTTCTGATATGTCAATCTATTTAATTGAGCATGCTCTTAACTATGAAGTTGAATACCATTGTCACTGCTTCAGGCACCAAAGGCGTTAGAGCTATGCTGTCGAACGACATGGGCATACACCAGGCTTTGTTACCATAGACTACAAGCAACAACGGAAGGGCACAAGATTATTGAGGGTCTACCATTGAAGGATATAATTGCGGATGCATTTGCAAGGATCGCAAAGATGGTTGATGTTCTCCATAGATGTGGTGCAAAAATGATATGTGATATTGTTGTGAAGAGCTTGTCTGAACTGTTGGTTGGTGGTGACATATCTGAATTTTTCGACAGTTCTTTGGTCCTGATCAAGTTGTGGGTCAAGGTACTGACTTGAAAAGACTTCATTTGCTTTCAACATTTTGTTGATGTGATTTCGTTTAATTGGTTATTTAAACTATAGATAACACGTAAAGATTTTAAGGATGATCAAAATGTGGATAGTGCTCCGTTGCTCTATCACTCTCTTATGGGCTACCCGTCTCCCTTGCCAAAGAAGTTGGTAGGCTTAATCTTAGAGCAGGTATCTTATTATGTATTGTTGGATTAATAATGGTCAATGGTGTATCTATAGTGTTCTGTTTCTGATGCTAAATGTTTTGGGCAAACATTGATTTTTGTAGGAATTATTAGCGTATGGATTAATGGAATCTCGAGGAACCATGTTCTGCGCAAAAATGCAAGAGAGGATCATAGATATTCTCTTGAATGAAATATACTGTTCAGAAGAACATTACTTGGAGAGGTCAAGGGTCCTTGTTAGAAAGGCATGTGTACTACGTGCATCTGGAGTGCAGAATATAAGCAGCTGCCTTGAGTCCTTGTCTGAAGCCATATCTTTACTGGTGAGTTTGGGTCCTCTGTCCCTTTTTCCTATTTAGACAGCAAGTTAGATCTAAGATTCATTTTTCTTCATCAAATCAGCAAGACATTTCACTGGATTCATCTCGAGGCAATGCAAATGTAGCCAATCAATTGGCTATTGCATACTGCTTGCATGCACATTGTGCCCAGGAAGCCAATCTTGGTGGCAAGGTAACCACTTCAGATCATAGCTGCTTTTAATATGTACATACACAATGCTGGGATAGTCACTTGTATATTAAGTAAAAAATGCTGTAACATGTGCCTTTTGCTTTATCTGATTATGGCTATTATCATTGTTGTTGTTTGGGATAGGTAATCTTTGATAATGCTCGGAGTGCACTTGGCTTGTGGTCAAGGGTCGGAACTTTTGATCATTCTTCTCCTGGTATGGTCTTTCAACAGCCATCAGAAACTCTTGTACCACTCCTTTGTTCTCTGGTTGATTTGTTGGCCATGAAGGTAAGGTCACGATTTACTTTTGAACTTAATAGGTTGCATGAGGTGCAATTGCTGTCCCTTTAGCAACATATTTATGTATATTTTCTCTGCCATACCAGGGCTGCTTTGAGTTTCAGTTTGACTTGTGCAAGCTTATGATAATGATATGGAAGCAAGAAAACCTACCCCTTGAGAAGTTATTTTCCTTGTTATTTACCAATGGGCGCCTTAATCATGCATGCTGTCATCTCCCAATGGACCAGCAATTTATTTCTAATATGGCACAGCATCTTGGTGTTGATTGCCACAATACAGAATTTTGGAGAAACTGTTTCAAAGGAGACCATCCTTCTCTTTATATGTTTCTCCAGAGGTTGTGGCCTATTGACTTCTTTATTTCTCAATCATGTGAACATTCCTTTCGAAGGCAGTTTGGTTTTGATGCCAGTGTTGATGAGGTTGATAAAGCTGCATCATCTCTTGTTTCTGAAGTAAGTTCCGTTATTTGCATTGCACTAATGTAGTAGTTCTGGTCATTTAGTTTTTCTATTATCCATCTTGTATTGTTTGATATTGCAGGTTCCTCTGAATGATCAGTCAACCTTTCTAGCTGGCTATCTGTACTATGATTTGTCAGAAAGACTTTTTTCAAGAGGACAACTTTTCCAGGTAATTTATCTCTATCTCCAATTTACGTTTATATATTAATTCTGTGAAACATGAGCCTTGGTGTAACAACTTCTGTGGTTATGAATTATTGCTAGGTTGTGGAGTTGGTCAATATCTTGGGTTCTCTGTAATTACAACATCCTATTGTTTTTTGTTTTTGTAGGCCATTTCATATGGAAAAGAAGCCCTCCAATTACGCAAGAAGCTCCTAAAAAAGAAGTTCAAATTTAATTTGGGCAAGTCTGTAAGCGGGGAACACCATTGTTCTGGCGGGCAAGGCTTTGTTTCACTTGAAGCATGGGGATCAACAATAGCTGAAATTTGGCTGGATTCCACCAGATCAACCAGCCCGAGAGATTCTTTCCTTACTCCATGGAATGTACTGCGATGCTATCTTGAAAGCATTTTACAGGTACAGTAATAGTGCGGCATAAGGCAATTTCAATACCAGTAAAACCATTGGAAAAGTAATAGTTGTAATTGGTATGCTATTATACCACTGTAGCCACTTGAATGTGGGCCCCATCTATCACATTGTGACATGGGTCAAACCTACCGATGAGTGATGGCTAGTGTGATATACTAATCCGGCATTTTGGCTGTTGCACAATCATTTTGGTAGTGCAATACCCTGGCCTCAAGTAGGCTGCAGGTATTCTTGACTTTATGCATGATGCTCACTATGTGATGTACTTAGGTTGCTATGATGCATGAATTGATTGGTAATGGTGCTGAAGCAGAAGTTCTGTTACGAACAGGAAAAGAGATATCATATTTCCAAGGATTACCAGTTTTTGGTATTGCTTTTACATCAGTGTTAGGTATATATATCTATTGATGTTTTATGTATTGCTTTCATTGTTTTTCTTTTCATCTGTCCCTTCTGTCTCATGTTACCGGGTTGTGTTTAGGCCAATTATACTGTAAGAGACAGCAGTGGGATGCCGCAGAGAGCGAGCTTAAATGTGCTAGGGATCTTCTTGCAGAAAATGATACATTCATTTCATGCAAGCTGTGCAAGTTAACTTTGGATATATCAGTTGACGTGCAAGCTGGAGATCTGTTTTGGAGTCTCTTTGAGAAAGACTTTCAGAAACAGTCGCTAGGCAATTTATCTAATGCTATAGGCATGTACCAATCTGCCATGGAGAAATTGAACGGCACTGGGTCGGAATTTCCTGCTGTTGGGTCATATGATAAGCTTAAAACTAGTTGTATCGCGTGCAGCAAAGGTTGTGTTGCAGAAACCAAGTGTGGAATTTGTAATCATGGGAAAGAACCCTTAGCAGAAAAGGATGGAGTGTTACCTCTATGTACTGTTTGTATGTTGTTGTGTCAGGCATCCAGTGACCACTGCAATGAGCTTGTGGAATCAAAATCTCAAAGACAAAACATGAAGAATGCTGAAGGCGGTCCACCATTGGATGTTAAAGTTAAAAGGACAACCAGAAATTCTGCACGTTTAGCTAAAGAACAGGATATTGAAGCCCATGCAAAGACTAGGACCCGCGCTAGTAAGCGAACTGCACAGGTGAAAGGTGGAAAGGCTTTAACTGAACTAAATTGTAAAAATGACATATCTTGCAGCGATGAATTGCCCATAGATGCTTTGGTTCATGGAAACACAAATTATTCTTGTGATGGCACTGACTGCAACAGAAATAACATATGCAATATGTTTGGGTGTTGGAATTGCCTTTTTGTTAATTCACTCAACTCCGGGTGCATTCAGAATATTTTGCAATTCAGATGGGAATACATTCGCCGACGCTACCTTGTGTCACTTCTGTTAAAAACAGGTACTTTTTTTTTTGTTTATTTTCTTTTTTATGTGCTAAATCAATCTGTTACATACTTGAGGTAATGAGATATGTGCAAATGAGGGCTTCACATTAGCTACAGGGCTAAAATTTCCTGAAACTCACAGAAAATAATATTATTCATTCATTAGGTGGATGATCTTAAGTTCTCAACTCAAATTGGCTACTTTGTGTTTAGATATATTTTGCATTTAGACATTTACCCTATCATTTCGAGTAAGATGAAAGTGAATACATCCATTATAAAAGACTCACAAGCGTATTTCTAAATTATGTTAGGCTTCATTAAACTGATATTATACTAACTTTATTGGTGAATGATACCGCTCCTAGGACTTGGTGCAACACCAAGTTGGTAAGCTATTGGCTAATTTCTAAATTAGAGAACTGCAATAGATAGATATTTGCTGGGAAATTTCGGTTAGTAGGCCATACAATTGCACAGGGGTTGAACTAGTTTAATTGGGGAAGTAACTGGCCCTTCATGGGTGCCTGTTAAGCTGGTTCTCTGTAGGACAACATGAGTGCAGTTTATGAGATGGATACTCTTTCAGCTCCAAAGCAATGTAAATACAAGGTTAATCTACATTTGTGTTCTAAGAGGCTACCGTCCTCTTGCGGACATCAAGTTGGGACCTAGTGATACTGGGAAATGTGTTCAATCATGTGATTATGATGTCACACGTGATCCTTTTGCATAAAAAGTTTGATTGAATTTCCGTGATTAAGCTGTGTGTTGGTTATTACTGAGTTTCTTCCTAATTCATCCATATAATTGTTCGGTTCTGGAATGTTGCCTTTTGCAGCAAGATCCTTGGGAGCTCATGGTGGAAAGCATGGAGGCCACGAAGTTCATAATGTCTATTGGCAGTGCATATCATTGTTGTACTTCAGATCCCTTCCTCAGGGGTGTTATAGAATTTATGAGCCTCATTTAATTGGATTAATCATGGATGAGAATACTGGTGGTTTTCTTTCCTTAGAGCGTGCAGAAATACTATGTAGTATGAGTTTCTTTTTGCTAAAGGGCTTCCTCTCAGAACAGTCAAGGTTATTTCATCAACTCGCTATTATGTGTCAGTTACATATACAACATTCTGATAGTAGCAGTTCACAACACTCGCTTTATCTGTCCTCTTTTCATTACTATCTGCAGGGATGTCTGCTGCAGCTTCTCTAGTGTACAAATGTCTGATGTTGTTCCCTGGTTGCTGAAAGCTTTTGTGCTATCCAGAGAGAGCCCCTCACTTTTTCAGGAGGTCTCTGATGTCCTTTGGTCATGTGCTCTCGTGATAGACAAAATTTAAAAGCTAGTGTATATCTTTATTTATTTGGCTGCTGAACTCGGGCTATTGTTTCCTTTTGTCTTCAATTATACACTTTACTGGTGGTGATTCCTGTGTTGAAATCCAACTCACCTGGTGCAGGTTTGCAGGCTACTTACATGTATATTCTTACTTTCAACGATAGATTCCACGACCCAATTAACTTTGTGTTCCAAGGGATCTCTCTCTTTGAATCATTGGGCTGCATACTTTCATCAAAATTCTGTGGGAACTCATCTCAATTGCCATAACCTTGCTAGCTTACAAGCATTGCCCAGAAAAAGGGATTCCAAGGTTTGTACCATAACAAATTAACAACCGGATTTAAATAGTCCTGTAATTCAATTTTTTTGTTCTTTATTATTTTTTACCTTGCATTTTCAGGGTCCCCTTGCAGATTTCAGAAATGACACAGATGAGGGAGTTTCAAAGTTTTTCAGGTTCAAAATTTGAAACAGTAAATTAAATGAACCTCTCTTTTTTTTGTCATGGTATTTGTAGATGTATAGTGAAACTTAAATTTCTATGTCAGGTTTTCATCAGTGGACATAGAACATCTTGAAAAACATATAACAGAATTCTTCCATAAACTTCCTGATGTACCAATTGTGTGCATTAGTATGCTTGGAGGTGATATTGTGAATGTTCTTGGGGAGACTCTTCTCCTCCCTTCCTTTTTTCCTGCTTGGATGTTGCTTTCAAGGTTTGATTCAACAAGCAAACCTATTACAATGCTTCTGCCAGTGGATGCTATTTTAGAAGGTATGTTGATTTCATATTGTGATTGTATACAGTACGATAACTTAATCTTGGGTCTATTATACTTATTCTTTTCACGTGGTTGTTGCTTGACAGAAATGCAGCATGAAGATTCTTGTATCAAAGAACTGGGTAATCCAATGAGAGCCTCAGATAAAAATTGGCAGTGCCCTTGGGGCTACACTGTTATAGACTATGTGGCTCCAACTTATAAGAAGCTACTTGAGGAGAACTTTCTATCCCTCTCTAGTTCAGCCCTCACTCTAAATGATGGACAGGCAAATAATATAAGGTGGTGGTCACGTAGAATGAAGCTCAACAACCACCTTGATAAGATACTGAAGTAAGATTTCCTATGTTAGTGTAAAACTGTAAATTGATTCCACAGCACTCTAAATGTCTTGCTTAACAAATTGTTGAAATTTTGTTGTGCTGTCAAAATGTATTATGTTTTAATATTTCTTTGTTCTGATATCTTTTCATCGTTTTGAGCAGAAACATTGAAGAATCATGGCTGGGGCCCTGGAAATGCCTTCTTTTGGGCCACCAATTAGCTGACCAACACATTGAGGCAGTCTGGACAAATCTGACCAATGGTCTGGAATCAGAATTCAAATTTGAAGTAAATCCAGCTCTCATCAAGTCCATCCTTGGTGGTGTCGCATCAGTGGATGAAGTGCAAGAATGTGTTTCTCAACTTATATCGTATAAAGGTTACTTTGGCAGGGGAGGGTGTTGTGGCAAAGATAGACTCAGAGCCTTCTCTTCTTGCCAAATTGAGGCTGAAGCTCTGAAGACCCTCAAATGTTTAATTAAAAATAAAGTGAATGAGCTGGCTGAGCCAGTGGATAGAGATCCAGTCATTTTTGTTCTGGATATCAATGTGCAGGTGAGCAACAAGACAGCCTTATTGTGAACTAATTTTCCTTTGTGAGTAAAAATACCTACATGCTTGCTATTTTGTTGAGGTTTTGAGGCTGCATTGTAAGTTTTGATGGATATTTGGCTTTGACTGTTTAATCTGCTGATAGGGATAAATATATTGAATGATATGTCATTTGTATCTAGCCTGTCTTGGTCCAGTTCAATTAACTTTTGTGGTTAATAGCTAAATATTGGGAGAAACATAGATGATTAAATGGCTTGATCTTTCATATGTGAATTTGATAGTCATCTTAGCATGTACATAGCATTTATACTGCTTGCCAACAGCTTGCATTGGCTGTGCTTTAAGCATCCTTTGTTAAATAAAAAGAAATGTTGCACTATCAGCTTTGTTGTGTTGTTTGTCAAGCAATATTATATCTATAGCAGTCTTCTATGACGCATATTCCAGTCATATATCTTCATTGATCTCTTCTGTTTAAAATGATTAAATGCAGATGCTTCCTTGGGAGAACCTGCCTGTACTAAGGAATCAAGAAATTTATCGTATGCCATCAATGGGAAGCGTCTTTCTAGCATTGACCAGAAGCAACAACCATTACAAAGATGCCAGTGTTATAGCCCCACCTTTTCCTGTTATTGACCCTTACAATGCATTCTATTTGTTGAATCCTAGTGGTGACTTGAGCAGCACACAAGAAGAATTCGATCAGTTGTTCAAAAACTACGAGTGGAAGGTAACAATAATTTGTCAACAAGTTAGTAGAAATGATGAGAAAATTGTGCTCCTTGCTCAAACAACCTTCTCGTTGGTGAAAATTGCCAAATGAAAAATCACTTACACCGAATTCAGAAATGGTTTACTTTTGAACTCTGCCACATGTCCTATACAAGTAAATATGTGTTTGGCATACAGAAGTGGTTGCTTTTACTGTTTTCTGTACACTAGAAATATAAACAGTTGGAAATCTGGTTTGCTAGGAGCTTTAGGTGTAGCCTCCAGCCCAGTGTATAGTAGGTTTGTCACTACTTATGCTTGGAATTGATAACATATTACATATAGATAATGCAACCTGCTTTAAAGCTTTAGCATCTGTCTGAGTCAATGGGCTATGAATCCAAGACTGTTACAAGCTTGTTGCAGTTTTTTGTGTTATCATGTTAACGTATGATAAATTGGGATGCTTCTACAATGCACCAGCATATAATTGTGAATGATGTAATGATGGTGTGCAGGGAAAGGCTGGGGGTGTTCCAACAGCTGAAGAGCTGGTCTTGGCCTTGAGGAATCATGATCTTTTCCTCTACTTTGGACATGGAAGCGGTATGCCCTGTAGTTTTGTCATTTTTGTTGGACATTTGTTTGTGACCTAGGCAAGGATTCAAAAACCGGTTACGAGAAAAATATCGGACCCTGGCCAGAACTAGTTACCAGCGGTAACTAGTTTTCTACCGGACGGTTTCAAATTATCAAATTAAACTTAAAATTCGAATTTGGCCGGTTACCACTTGGAATTACTATTCATCAATTCGAATTCAAAATTGTCCTTCAGTATTCTCTCATTTTTCTTTCAGATTTCTGGAATTTCTAGCATCAAACAACATATAAGTATGAGTGCTAGCTAATCAATCAAACATAGGGCAACTGTTATGACCGGCATCCCATATACACGCAGGACACGCACGGGATAAACACAAGCCGGCTGTTAAAAGAGTCCTCAACCCTTAATACCTTCCCTCATTAGATTTACCTTTCCTCATTAGGTTTACTACTCCTTATCCATAAAGGATTGTAATCTAGATTGGTTTTGTCAGGGAGGATAAATAACCTCACCTGGGTATTGAATAAAGGTACGCAGAGCAACCCTAGTTGCTAGCTGCGGTACCGCTTCTCTTCCCTGTTCGCTTCCCTGTTTCTCACGCGCCTTTACGCCTGGGGTTCACCCCAGTCGTCGCCTGCTCCTTCTTCCAGACGCCATCGCCTCCCAGGCTCTTCCAATTTGGTATCAGATATGCCAGGCGAGGAGGGCGGCAAGCAGCCAAAGGGAACGCCGCCGCCGCCAGCCGATCCCGTCGCCAAGGCGCTGGCCGAGCTCGTCCAGCAGATGGCGACCCTCTCCGCGCGCATGGAGGCCCTGGAGTTCCGGTCAGCACCAACAACCACCGCCGCCGCCACCGCCAGCACGCTTCCGCTCCCCATCCACCAAATCGGTTTCCCACCGCCGCCGCTTCCCACGGTCCGCGACCTCTGCGGCCGCCTTCCGTCCGGTCCGGCGACAAGCCGGTGGTGTGGCGGCCTGGCGCCCGCTTCACAAGCTCGACTTCCACACCCACGACGGCAGGAGGACCTCTCAATTGGCTCAACCGGTGCGAGCAATTCTTCCGTGGCCAGCGTACCTTGGCGTCCGATCGCATTTGGCTCGCCTCGTACCATCTCACGGGCGCCGCCCAGACGTGGTACTACGCCCAGGAGCAGGACGAGGGCATGCCCTCTTGGGAGCGCTTCAAGCAATTATGCCACCTCCGCTTCGGGCCTCCAATCCGCGCCAATCGCCTGGCGGAGCTCGCCCGGCTGCCCTTGTCCACCGTGCAGGACTATCAAGAGCGCTTCAATGCACTTCTATGCCACGCGCCACACTTGACACCAATCCAAAAGGTGGAGTTGTTCACCGGCGGCCTCCCAGAACATGTCAAGATCGACGTCGAATCTGGGAGCCCCGGATTTGCGACGGCAATGCACCGCGCAGCCGCCACGAAGCGCCACCAAACAACACCGCCAAGATCACTGCGTGCCGATCCGCCCCCTCCAGCGTCCACCGCCGGCCTTTTCTACACCGCAACGGGCTGTCACCACTCCTTCAACCGCACCAGCCCTCCTGCCACCGACGACACCTGCGGTCACAACCTTGCCGGCGGCATCACGACCATTCCGCCGCCTCTCCCCGGCCGAGTTGACCGACCGAGCGCCTACCGGGCTCTGCTATAAGCTGCGATGAGCGAGACGTCTGCGACCATAAGTGCCGGTATTGTTCTTTATTGAGGTGACCGACTACCTGGACGACGAGACGACCGACGACTCCGGCAGTGCAGCGGTGGACGAGACCACGTCGGACTTACCGGTGGTTTCCCTTCATGCTATCACCGGCATTCGCACAGAGGACACCATGCACCTACACGTGAATATCCATGGCCACCGGCTGCTCGCATTGTTGGACTCCGGCTCCACCCACAACTTCATCAACACCGCGTCCCTAAGCCGACTACATCAGCAGACAACGGACAGCGTCAATATAAGGGTTGCGGTGGCCAATGGCGACCGGATCCCCTGCAAGGGCGTGGCCCGCAACGTCGCCATGAATATCGGGCCCGAGGACTTCGCCATCAGCTGCTACGGCATCGACCTCGGCGGCTACGACCTCGTCCTCGGTGTTGCCTTCCTCCGAACCCTGGGACCCATTCTTTGGGATTTGAAAACCTATGCATGGCGTTTTGGAAAGGCGACAGGCGCGTATTCTGGAAGGGCCTTGGATCGCCACATGATGACACCCCACCGCCGTCCATTCGTGCCATCACCGGGGCTCAGCCACAACCTCTCTTGGATCACCTTCTGCACCAATACAGCATGATTTTTGAGGAACCAAGGGGCCTGCCACCAGCCCGACCCTACGACCATCGCATCCACCTCCTTCCGAGCACCGCGCCAATGGCCGTCCGCCCCTACCGCTACCCCCAACTGCAGAAGGACGAGCTGGAGCGCCAATGTGCCGCCATGATGGAGCAGGGCATCATCCGGCAGAGCACTTCGCCGTTCTCTGCACCGGTGCTCTTGGTCAAAAAGGCGGACAACTCCTGGCGATTCTGCATCGACTACCGTGCCCTAAATGACAAGACCTCCAAAGACAAGTTTCCCATACCAGTGGTTGACGAGCTCCTCGACGAGCTCCATGGCGCCCGTGCCACCAAACCGACCTCCGTTCGCTACCACTGTGCACGCATGCACCCGGACGACATCGAGAAGACGGCTTTCCGCACCCACCATGGTCACTTCGAGTTCCTTGTCATGCCCTTCGGCCTGTCCAACACACCGGCTACATTCCAGGCCCTTATGAACGACGTCCTCCGTCCCTTCCTCCGTCGGTTCGTACTCGTGTTCTTCGACGACATACTCATCTACAGTTCGTCATGGTCGGAGCATTTGCAGCATGTCCGCCTCGTCTTCGATGCACTCCGCGCCCACTCCTTGCACCTCAAGCGCTCCAAGTGCTCTTTCGGGGCACCTTCAGTCACCTACCTCGGTCATGTCATCTCCGCCGACGGCGTCGCCATGGACCACGATAAGGTGTCGCGATCGCCTCTGGCGGTGCCCGCTCAACCCGGGGTTTGCGCGGGTTCCTGGGCCTAGCAGGATACTACCGGAAGTTCATCCGGGATTTCGGCACGATCGCAAAGACCATCGACAAAACTTCTACGCAAGGACGCTTTCACCTGGTCAGACGATGCCGCGACAGCATTTCAGGCACTCAAGAACGCCCTAACAACGGGACCAATCTTACAGATGCCGGTCTTTGATCAACTATTCATCGTCGACTGCGACGCTTCGGGCGCTGGCTTCGGCGCCGTCCTCCACCAAGACGCCGGGGCCCTCGCATTTTTTAGCCGGCCGTTTGCAGCCCGCCATCTCAAATTGGCAGCATATGAGCGGGAACTCATCGGTCTCGTACAGGCTGTTCGGCATTGGCGCCCATACCTATGGGGCCGCCGCTTCCTCATCCGCACCGACCACTTCAGCCTCAAGTGTTTGTTGGACCAGCGCCTCTCGACAATTCCGCAGCACCAGTGGATTAGTAAGTTGTTCGGCTTTGATTTCACAATTGAATATCGTCCCGGGCGCCTCAACACAGTGGCAGACGCCCTCTCGCGCCGCGACTCAGACTCAGCCACACTCCATGCGATCTCGGGACCCTCCTTCCACCTCTTCGACGAGATCCGAACCGCGACAGCCACCGACGAAGAGTCCGGCCGGCTCCGTCAGCAATTACAAGAGGGCGCCATTGGGGAGCCCTGGCACACGGCCGACGGGCTCCTACTCCACGGCTCGCGCATCTTCGTACCAGCGCACAACGACTTGCGCAACCAGGTGCTCTCCCTGGCTCATGCGGCCAGCCACGAAGGCATCCAGAAGACACTCCAACGAATGAGGGCGGACTTTTACATCCCCGGCGACCGGGCACTTGTTCGGGACTACGTGCGCTCCTGCCTCACTTGCCAGCGCAACAAGACGGAAACCCTCCAGCCGGCAGGCCTCTTACAGCCCCTCGACGTACCATCCCAGGTCTGGGCTGACATCTCGATGGACTTCATCGAAGGTTTGCCGAAGGTACACGGGAAATCGGTAATCCTCACGTCGTCGACCGTTTCTCCAAGTACGCGCACTTCATCACGCTCGGCCACCCATACCGCCACATCGCCGCCAAAGCATTCTTTCTCGAGATCGTCCGCCTTCACGGTTCCCCACCTCCATAGTCGATGATCGCGACCGGTTTCACGGCCACATGTGGCGCGACCTTTTCCGGATGGCAGGCGTCAAACTCCGTATGAGCACGGCTTTTCACCCTCAGACGGACGGCCAGTCTGAGGTCGTGAACAAGGCCATCGCTATGTACCTACTGTTGTGTCACGGTGATCGGCCTCGCGTGGGTTGATCGCTACCTTGGGCGTAATATCGCTATAATACTTCCTTCCACACCACGCTCAAGACAACTCCATTACAGGTGGTTTACGGCAGACCTCCTCCTCCACTACTGACATACACGGCAGGCGCCGCCCGAACGGACACCGTGGACACACTCCTGCGCAACCGTGACGACTTCCTTTCTGTGGTACGCGAACGCCTCCTCCAGGCACAGCAGTACACCAAACGCTACTACGACAACCACCACCGGGATTTGGCGTTTGCGGTGGGTGATTGGGTATGGTCGCGCCTCCACCGACCCAAGCACAAATGTTGGAGCCTAGGCCCAAGGGAAGCTCGGCCACGTTACGGGACCCTTCCAAATCCTCGAGCGGATCGGGGAGGTGGCCTACCGTCTCCAGCTTCCGGAGGGCGCCCGGCTTCATGATGTCTTCCATGTGGGACTGCTTAAGCCTTTTCACGGCGAACCCCCCGCGACGACGCCTCCAGTGCCACCTACGCAAGACGGCCGGCTACTTCCCGCCCCGGAACGCGTCTTGGGAGCCCAGCTTCGCCGCGGCATCTGGCATGTCTTGGTCCAGTGGCGCGGCATGTCCGGCGACGAAGCCACTTGGGAACAACTACCACACTTTCAGGAGATCTACCCCGATGTTTAGCTCGAGGACGAGCTGTTTGCGGAGGCAGGGAGAGATGTTATGACCGGCATCCCATATACACGCAGGACACGCACGGGATAAACACAAGCCGGCTGTTAAAAGAGTCCTCAACCCTTAATACCTTCCCTCATTAGATTTACCTTTCCTCATTAGGTTTACTACTCCTTATCCATAAAGGATTGTAATCTAGATTGGTTTTGTCAGGGAGGATAAATAACCTCACCTGGGTATTGAATAAAGGTACGCAGAGCAACCCTAGTTGCTAGCTGTGGCTGGCTTCTCTTCCCCTGTTCGCTTCCCCTGTTTCTCACGGCGCCTTTACGCCGCCAGGGGGTTCACCCCCAGGTCGTCCGCCCGTTCCCTTACTTCTTCCGCAGACGCCATCGCCTCCCAGGCTCTTCCAGCAACACAACATATCAGCACCGGCAGATACAGTGCTGCCGGTGCCCAGTAGTAATCGGATGGTTACCAGCTATGCGGTTACCGTTGGTTTTTTTATCCCTGGTCTCAGGCATGTAAACATCCATGCCTTCAATCTTCAGAGCTATGCGGTTACCGCTGGTTTTTTTATCCCTGGTCTCAGGCATGTGAAGATCCATGCCTTCAATCTTCAGAGCTATGCGGTTACCGCTAGTTTTTTTATCGCTGGTCTCAGGCATGTGAAGATCCATGCCTTCAATCTTCAGAGCTATGCAAGTCTACTTCTAGTGCACTAGTACCATACAATTCGTCTACTCCGGTTCACAAAAACGTCGTTTTAGAATGTGTGCAATTAAACTTTGGAAACTTTGGTTATCAATATCTTTTAAAATATTTAGATTAGATACATGAAAATCATATGTAGTCTCGAAAAATACTTTTATAATGTTATAATTTTGTTAGGTTTTACAAATGTATTGCAATAATAATTAGTGGTCAAAGTTGCATTTTGAGGACCATGTCAATTTCGAAAACGACTTTTTTTGTCAACTAGAGGGAGTATATTATATAACTAAAGTAATTTGGACTTAGATTTTTTTTCCTGTTTGTTTTGACGGTGATGCATCACAGCTAAGGTTTTTTACTCTGGTAGCCCAGCCTCTCTATTACTAATCTACTACTGGCATAACCACCTCTATGAAGTGTTTTTAGACAAAATGCTCATAGCCCAGCTTTTAATGAAAGATTTCACCACTGTGAAGTTCACTGGATGGTACTATGAGTTTAGGCTATACAACTTGTCACATGTACTAGCATGGTGGCACGTCTAACGATCACTCTGCATGCTGGAATATTTGGCTTCAGAGAAACAACTGGATGTTCAAGAGAATTCCTCCAAACAAACATAGATGGAGAAGGCTCTTCCTTTCTTAAAGTGAGAGCTTCTCCACCTATGGTAGTCGCTGTCTAGCTGGATTACTTAGTTGGTTAGTATAAGGCTTGTTTTTCTTTGCCCTCTCTTTGTTTGCTTTCCTTGTACTTTATTCCTATTATTTATTATATTTATTCCCAGCAGGGTCCTCCCCTACTGTTTCCCATGAAAAAAAGTGGCTTGCTCCGGTAGGAAGTAGGAACTACTGCTTGTGGTGCTAGTGCCAATGAATGTTGTCAAGTGTTTGATGGCATCGATGACCAGTTGCTTATGCTATTACTGTTGAGGAATATGAGCTGACACCAGTTATTACTGTTCAGATAATTTCTTTACTCGGTACTGTTAGGTACCTGTTGTACTAATATGGAAAGCATTAATTAGTTGAATTAAAATAACTTGTGTTCTAACTAGTCTGGAAAAATGCTTCAGGAACTCAGTATGTCTCCGGAAGGAAATCGAGAAGTTAGATAATTGTGCAGCTGCTCTTCTCATGGGTTGCAGTAGTGGAACACTCCATTGCGAAGGGGGTTATGCTCCTCAAGGGGCCCCTCTGTCTTATTTATTTGCTGGTTCCCCTGCTGTCATTGCAAATCTCTGGGATGTTTCAGATAAGGATATTGATCGGTTTAGTAAAGCTTTGCTCAATTCATGGTTGCAAGAAAATTTCGCAGCTGCCAAAAATTGCTCTAAATGCTGCCAGCTAACACAAGAGTTTGAATCCATGACCATTGCTGTGAAGGATAATGGCAGGCCACAAGAGAAGAAATCGCAACAGATAAATGACGGTAGCAAGTGCTGCACTTGTGGGCACAGACGGATAGCTTCATATTTAAGTGAAGCCAGGCGTGCTTGCAGGCTTCCGCTTATGATTGGCGCGTCTCCTGTTTGCTATGGTGTGCCCACTATCATTAGGAAGAAGTAATGGTCGGTGCTCTAATGGGAGATCACGGATGACCGCCGTACCTTAGTTCTGGGCATTGAGCCATTGATACCATGGTGGTGCATGGCGTTAACGGAAGTGGCATGATATTTCACCAGATAAGATGTGCTCACGAATGTGTGTCTCGCAGTACATGCTTGAGCAGCAAATGCAGAACTGATAAGATGATACCGATTGGCAGATGCCTCGGACCCGCGGTTTTGCTGGAGGACCTGCTGTGGAAAGGCATCCATGGTGATGAGAGATTCAGAGCTGTCTTCATAAGTATATACAAGTAAATGATTATTTTTATACATGTGCTGCAAATTGTAATTCTGAGCACATCGTAATGTTATTTTACGGGAAATCAGTTGAGAGTATTTATGTTGAGGTGTGGAAGTGGTACTGTGCGAATGCCGTTGGTTGTATCCTTTGTTATAACATAGGCTCGTTCCGTAGTATGTTCTAACTGTTACAAGGATTGGGTGATTTCGGTTTCCGTTGTGTATGGTACGAGTGACCCCGTAATGCTTTATACTTTAGTAAGGCGTGGAATGTTCACAGCATGTAAATGCCCAATTCTCAACTGAGCTAAACACCACCGGACAACTTAATGTCTGAACTCTGAATTCAATGGGCAGGATTTAGGGTTGGTTATGGGGCTATTACCGAGCTTCGTTCAAAATTATCATAGTTTAATATAAAATTATTTTATTTATTATTTAAATAGTTATTTTAAATTCGAGATAACAAGCTATTATCAAGCCGAGTTTTATTAATATTTTTTCACTTGAAATTGAGTTATTTTAATTTTGAACTTATTAACTGCTGTAATCAAAGTAATTTTAATTCGAGTAGCATAGGAAATGAATAATTGCACAGAAAGAAAACCTACACAAACCGCACGAGATGGATGCGGCGTTTTCCTTTTCAACAAAGAATGTGAGATGACATACATTGATGCGAAACAATGCGGTAAGGTTAATACTACTTGGTACAAGATCATGAACATGTAAATTGAGGTTGAAACTGATGAATGCTAGGCACCAGAGAATCTGTTGTGCATGTACTCGTCTAGTGGTAAAGCCCCCTGCCATTTCAATTAGCACCAAAGAACAATCTTCCACGGTTCCTACGGCGGCGGCGGCGGCTCCTCTCGGGTCTCAGCATACCAGTGCTTCTCCCTCCGGCCATAACTCTTATCATTCTCATCATCACCTTCCAAGGGGTAGGAGTAAGGTGTGGTTCCATTGGCACCACTGCTCACCGCAAAACTGTCCAGAAAGACATCATTATATGATTTGCTCAGAACAGTGAACTCATCATAAAAGGAGGATTGCTCTAACCAAAAGGAGGTAAGATATTAGCAGGACATTGAAAACATCAAAGAAACTCGACCTCGACGCTGCGGAGCCGGGGGCTCGAACGTGCGCGGCCGAGGGAGTTAGGGGGGAGAAGAGAGCGCTGATAGCCAGTAGAACCCACGTTGTTACCTGACTATATATGGCGTATTAGTTAGTTAACCCGAGCGACAGTAGGGGCCGAACAGAGGAAGTCAGAGGCGGTGGGCGGCGGCGAGATTGCCGGCGAGGGACTGCCGGAGGGCTGTCGGTGAGGGGCAAAACGGGTTGCTGGGGTCGCGAGGAAGCCGACGGAGGTGTCGGCGGGGTCCGAGGAGCGCCGGAGATAGGGCGGCAGTGTATAGCGGCGGTGAGCTCGGGGAGTTGCTCGGCCGGGAGTAACTTCACGGCGCTCCGGAGATGGCTCGGGAGGGTGGAATTGGGTTTTCTGGACGGGAATCGGCGGGGAGCGTGGTCGCCGGAGTTGGGGAAGGAATGGGGCGCGTCGGCGATTGGGGTGCTCGGGACCCAATTGGTTGCTGTGGGAGGGAGAGTGAGGTGTGGGGAGCTAAACGGAGGCCGCGACAGTTCTTAAAAGCGAGCGAGCGGAAATGGCAACAGAAGCCTACCAGGGCTGTCGCGTCGGCGTCAAGCGGCGGTGTCGTCGTAGCGGGATTTTGGGGATTCGGGTGTGACCCGCATTGAAGAGCTGTAGCTCTGCACCGCGCGCGCGACAAAGCGGAGGAAGGTGACGCGCGCTGATCCGGGACGACGCGCGCGGTAGAGCGGGGGAGGCGACCTTGACGCGACGGCGGTGGGCCCAGGTGACGCGAGCTCGGGTGACGCGCGCGACAGACGAGGACGCAGGCGGAGACCGGCGGTCGAAGGAGGCGCCGTGGGACGGGCGGGTGGGCGGCGGCGAGGCGAGCAGCGGCACTGGAAGAAAGGGAAGAATCGGGAGGAAGAAGAAAAGGTGTGAGGGGTCGGATCAAGGGCGAGGAAGGAATGGGGTTGGGCGGGCCATTCGTGGCCCGACCTCCTTTTTTGGTGGTATGTGTATTTGTGTATACATTTTTATGTTTGTTCACTTTGCTTGCTCCCTAAATTTTAATATTTCTCTTCCCTATATTAGTTGACCCTTTTTCTTACACATGCATACTTTGTGTGTGTGTATATATATACACACACATATATATGTTTGTATCTTATCCATTTACTTTCACTGCCATTTATGCTATTATTTTCCAAAATAAGATTTTATATTTTAATTCAAGTTCCTCCTTCCTTAAGCTGGATCATCTTTTCAGATTCGTATTTAAAATTTTAGTTTTCTATTATTTGCATATTTTCTTTTATGGCATTACTAATGTTTATTTTGTGCTTCATCAATTTCTTCAATTTTTGGAACCTCAACCAAAATTCAGAAAAACATCATAAAATTCCAAATTTTCAACTGAACATATTGCAAAACCATTCAAGAAATTCATATTTTCAAATTCAAAATTTTCAGGATGTTGCAACTATGGTCGAAGCCCTTCCGACCACGTACAGCGAGATTGCACCACCTCCCGACCATGTACAACATGGTCGAAGTCTGCCGACTTCGACTAACGAGTGCGGTCGAAGTCTGCCGACTTCGACTAACGAGTACGGTCGAAGTCTGCCGACTTCGACTTCCGAGCGCAGCGGTCGAAGCTTCGACTTCCGACCGCTTCTTGTGATAATGTGGTCGTAGGTCACCGACTTCTCAACATGGTCGGAGCCCAACTGCCGACTACCGATCGCATCTCGCTACGACGTGGTCGAAGACCCGTCTTCCGACCACGGCCAGTCGGTGCGTTCGACTTCCGACCACTCGTAAATGCGCCTACCGACTTCCGACCATTGATAATGTGGTCGTAAACCCTTTCGACCACGCTCAGAATGAACCGCAGTGGTCGTAACTCTCCCGGTAGGCTTCCGACTTCCGACAGAGCGGTCGTAAATGGTCCAGCCGACTTTCGACCAGTGACAGTGGTCGTAAACCCTTCCGACCACATCAGAATTGCTCTGCCGTGGTCATAAACCATTCTGCTAACATCCGACCACTCGAGAAACACATCTGCCAGGTTTCGACCACGGTCAACGAGGTCGTAAACCTTCCGACGGCTTCCGACTACCGACAATGTGGTCGTAAACCTTCCGGCTGGCTTCCAACTACCGAGTAAATGTTCCAGATGGCTTCCGACCACGGACAAACGTAGTCGTAAGAAGTACTCCCGACCACACACAGCAGTAAGTCGGAAGGACATGGTCGTAGACAGAACATCAAGGGCTCTAGAACTCAACCAGAGAGCCAACAACTACTCAAGCCCCAAAAACCAAACTCAAACTCTCTAAACAAAGAGTCAATTACTCATCACAACCATAGGGTGACCTCCACATGGTCTCAAACTATGTTGGTTAGATAGCCGAGAAGTGATTGCTTAGGTTTATGTTCTTGAGCCATTTGTGTTGTGTTTTTGAGTAAAAACTCTATTTTCTGCAACTCTGTAGTTGTGTGAGAATAGAATCTTAAATACTTAAGGAAAATTGAGTTAGCATTATTCACTCTGCTCTGTTGCTATCCGGTCCAACAAAAGCTATAACTACTCGCACGATATTGTAGCATGATGTCATTATAACTAATCGTGATTTCTTTAATCCTCTGACATCAGCGCGTGTAGATGCACCGGCTCCGGGATTTTTGCTTCTAGCACTGCTTGATCCAATGGTTAGCACCGGTGATAACTCCTCTCTCCTTTTTCTAGCACCTGTTTTGGCCCATACTATACATGGCCTTAGGTAGTGTATGCTTCTTGCTCTCGTATGCACAACCTGATAATCAATATACATATCCAGTATACAACACTTACACAGTTTGTATGATCTCTTAATTGATCTTAATCTGTTTCTACTGAGCGTACGATATGTGAGGTTTGATGAAACCAGATTCAAGATTATTATTTTTGAAGCCAACCAGTGGCTAGTCTAAGTGTCCAACTGGAGTGATGCCCATTCTGTCTGGCCAATTAGATTCCATTGGTTGCGCGTACATCTTGATGCTAAATCTTAAGATAAATAATTAAATGCCCGTGATGTTAACCAATTCACTTTTTTCTCAAAGCAAAGAAGAAGAAGAAGAATATTACCCCCTCCATTTTTTCAATATAATTCCAACCCAACCATGCATATAGACCAAGAATATTCAAAATTGAGTAAAATAATTAATTAGGATATACCAGAACTACTCCTATTAAATAGAATAATCAACCACGCTCAACTTTTTTCTTTCTGAAGTTCAAAAGTATATATGGGCAAACATAAAAAAACCACAATAACTGTATTCCCGTTTAATCAATGGACTTATATATATTGTGAAATGGCTACTCCTAAGAAAATGTGCTTTTTCATGAAATGTAGTATTTCAAAAGACCCTAATTTTAATTAGACTTTAACCAATATTGAATCCAACATATATTGCACACGCATTGGTACCTTTGCACGGACTAGTTGAATGAGAGTAAAATACTGCTAACATAGTGAACAAATATTGTAATTAATTTACGTTTAACAATAATTGTAATCTGTTCCAAAAGAAAACATGAAAAATTATAACCAAAGGTCCAAATAATTATTCACGGTGTGTTTGCCCCCTAGCTTGATCTGTTTACGCACAACAATTCTAACCAAATTACCCCCTTTAATTTTGTCACGATTAGCTAGTCTCTCAACTGATCGTGGGGTGGAAGTGATTCAACCACCCCCCACTTGTTGCTACTCTCCCCATCCTTGCCTCCCATCATCTGCCCGTCCTTCCCTATGAAGTTGTTGATTGCCACGGTGATCGCCGCAGAGAACTTATTTGGGTCCGACACCACCGTGCCGTCGCCGCCGGTGCTCCAAAACGGCCTCTTGCCCCTCCTAACCCAGCACCGGCGTGTGAAGGGTTCGGAGGCCACGGGTACTTGAGGTTTGGCGCTTGGTGAGCTAGCACAGATGAAGTCTCGAACAGGTTGAGATGCTGCGTGCCGCCACCGCCTCCCATGGCACCGGGCATTAGCGGCGAGCTTAGCAACGGCGAGGCGTAGGAATGGTGGGAGGTGGAGTTGAGCAGGTAGGGGCTGAGGTAGGACGGCGCTGTTGAGACGCCGCCACCAGCATCGGAGATGGAGGAGGAGGAACTGGTGCTGGAGAGTAGCATGAAGGTGGCCGCGGCGGAGGTGGTGGACGCCATGGCGGTGGCGCCGACGGGGAGCGGGTGGTTGTGCGTGCCCTCGTACGTCGTCACCAGGATGGACATGTCCTCGAGGCATCTCTGCACCTGCACGCGCGTGCCATCTCAAATCAATCAATCCACGCATACACATGATCAGCTCGAGTGTTCATGCAATCTGATGCTAATTGTTTTGAAGCAACCGGTGCAACAAATTAGGTAGAGTCACCTGCTTCCGCACCGGGCATCCCGGCGCGACGGTGCACCGGTAGTAAGCTCTCGGGCACGGGTTGCCCTTTGCGACCTTCTGCCCGTACTTCCTCCATTGGCACCCATCGTTCATCTGCACCGGTTAACAACATCAAATAATTAGGATGCATGCATGCGCGAATTTTGCAGCAACAACTTGGTGAGATGCACCGTGTCTTACGGTTGGGCCTTGGCACCGGACGCGCACGGAAACCCTAGTTTTGCGGTTGTTGGCTGGGTTGACGCTCTGGTTCGCGATCCCGGCCGCGGCGAGCTCGCCGGCAGGCGGGCCAAGCTTGCTGCTCTCCAGCAGTTCGTAACCCTCTCCTTGTTGTCCCTCGTGGCGGCCGCGCCGTCGACGTCGTTCCTCGTTTCCAGCTTCTCCTTCTCGTACGCTCCCAAGCTCAGGGACAGCCCTAGATCCTCCTTTCCGTCGTCCGTGTCATCGCTTCCCACCGAAGGCCGCCGCGCCGCTTGCTCCTTGCTCTTCTCCTCCGAGAAGCCGCCGACGCCGCCGGTCGTGGCGCCAAGGGAGAGGAACACCTCGGGCTCCTAAATAGAAAACGAATCACGAATTCGTATAGCAAGGCGTGGCTTAATTGATATGGTAATTATGGCGTGTCACGCGGAAGAATAATTAAAAGCATGCACGAGAGATGAGCGCTAGCTAGAACATGGGGTAGAGTTGTTGGATATAGGCTTAGCTGAATAAGCTTGATTAATTAGCTTAGCTATTACATACCTTAGGCTCGTCTGCCGGTTGCTGCTGGTAGGCAGCTAGCTTCATCTGCAGCTCGAAGTAGTCGCGCATGGTCCGGTCGACGACTCGTCGGAGCATCCGGTTCTCCTCCTTCATCTTCTCCATCTCTTCCTGCATCGCGCTTAACTGAAGACATACGGACGTCATGTGTGCAGGTGGAAGCAAGACGAACAAAATCTACATGTAGCTAGCTACTTGCATCACATCACTAACTACCTAGTATAATCCTTACGAAGTATTTATGTTCGTACCTCTTCTTGCACCATCGTGGTGTGGTTATCGTCTCTGTCGCCGTCGCCGGCAGCCTCTACCATGTGCTTGTCTTCTGTGCGAGTTTCCGCTCCGTCGCTTTCCTCGTCGCCGCCGCCGCTGCCGCCAGCTAATTGCTTGTCCTCCTCCATCATCTCTCCTTGTTGAATCCTATATTTGATCTCCTCCTTGGAGCCGCCGCCTCCTTGATCCACAACCACTTCAACTACCTTCTCCTCGTCAGTTTCCTCTTTGGGTGCCTCTCCTTGCTTGACTTGCCCTTCTTTGTCGGCCGCGGCGCCATCCTTGGCTCGTCGATCGCCATCGCCTCCGCTGCCGTCCTCCTCCTCCCTCCTCTCTACCTCCAGGGAGAGAACTATCGCCGCCCTCTTCTTCTTGGACGACATGCTGCTGACCTCCTCCTAGTTATCTCGTGTACCTTTTGTCTCTCTGTACAGCTAAAAGGAGGAACGATCTCAAATCCTAATGCTGTTTCTCCCAAGGAATCCAAGTCAATGTCTGGTGTCTAAGACGTACTAAAGGGGGCAATGAGGAGAGGAGACTCCTCTCTAATCTCTTAATCCTATTATCTCATGCCATTTCCTCTTCAACAAATAACATTGGCTTAAAGCCAGGGCTTCAGCAACAGGCTTATCCTTTTTGCCTGTTTTTTTGTTTTTTTGGCTCCTTTTTCTTCCTTATTTCTTTGTATTGTCTATACTGATATCATGTTTCTTTTCCTGATGCATCGATACAAATAGCAAAGAAAGAATTTCTTATTCCTTTGTATTGTCTACACTGATATCAGGTTTCTTTTCCTGATGCATCGATACTGATAGCAAAGAAAGAAAATAAGTCATCAACAGCTGCAATGCAATTTTAACAGTAAGCTAGTTCCAGCGTGGCTTTTACAAGTCAAAGCGAATGACCAATGACATGGATTAATTTGTAGGGTGTTCAGTGCACGGTGGTGCGATCCAAATGACAAGGATACCCAAGTCAAGTGGGGGCTTGGTCATGTGATGCGAGGAGCGCTTCTAACGCTACGGGATTAGTTTTGTATGGAGCCCAGGTCAACTCTTTGGAATTTCTTCAGGGCTGACGTTGCTATCATCACCCACCTTAATTTCCCCATCGCAAAAAGGACAAATTAAAATGTGGGCTAGAGAGTCCATTTATTTTCATGCTTCTACATGTCAACTTTGCAATGTTAAATATGTAGCATATGAGAGCTGGCTATTGAACTATTGACTAACCGTATGTGACTATAATTTAGTAACCTAGTGGTTCACATATGTACTGTTAATTTTGAAGAAGATAATAGCTGCACAGACTTCATCATAGGAACAAAAAAAGCAACATGCAATATTTGTTTGATGAAACTAGCACGGTGGCCTATACACTTATGCGGGAATCATTTTTAGAATATATTTAATTGGTTTAGCAATACATAGATGATGGATAATAAATGAACTACATGCGAAAAATAAAGAGTTGTAGTTCACATGAAAGAATTCAAATATTAGAATTTTTAGAAGATTATGAATTCAATTTAATTTCCATGTTTGTAGAATTGATTTCATCTAATTTATGATATTAATGTATAGTAGTGTAATTTAAAACAAAGAATATAGATTATATCTTTGAGAGGAAATATTTGTTCTTTATATTTTTTTAATTGGCATCTCCAATAATAGAAACAACAATTGTATCCATATTACTACAATTAAAAAGAATGCAAATTATAATGTATATTATAGGCAATGTTGTGTCTATGCGCGGATCGCTTGAGTTAAATTCTATCTCTAGCATCTCATGTTTTAATTTCATACAAGAGTTCCCCAACCATATATATGTTCAGGCATATTATGGTGCAAATAAATTTCATGCGTACTTTCATAGATCAAGAAAACTTATTCGTTATGATTTGTTAATCATAAGAGGGGTTTACCTAATTAAGAGCTATATGCTTTTCTTTTTTGGGAATTTCTAGCAATTATTCTCATTTATCAAGTATGGATTACTAAACATAATTAGGGCCTACCAAATTAAGCGTAAGGTATTTTTAAAATTTTAAGAGAATTTTTACAATATTTCTCTTTTTCTTAGCTGATGTAATCAACTATCCTAAGCTTTTATTGTATGATAATAACACTTAACGGTTGGTATAGCTCAACTTCAATTAGAAACTACCACATCCATAGCGATTCTAGCAAAAAGAAGTTTCAAAGTTGTAAAACAAAAAATATGTTGGGAAGCGTGCAGGTAGAATAGGACTTTTTTTCCATTTCGTCTTCTTTTTCGTGCTGAATGCTACATTTTAATTTTTTTCATGCATGGCTTTTACTCATTTATTTTGTATGTCTACGACCTTCTTTTTGTCTTGTACGTGGCTTTTAGTGTGACCATGAAGGATTTTTTTATTTATTGGGTTCATCGAGAATATATAATGTGTAGCCTTATTTTCCAAGAATCCTTGTTTTATTAAGACGTCTAATGGTAATCATTTACTGACATTAATAAGGGTCCATTGAATCGATAAACATATGTTTCTCTTTTTTCTTAGCAACTATAAAACTCATGTTATTGACTTTTAGTGTGTGTGTGTATGTATTTGTTTGTTTTTTGGGGGATTTACTTTGAATTCGTATGGAAATCAATTTTCTATTTTCATTTCCCCCCTGAATTTTAGTCAATTTGCATTGTACTTGACAATGACTTTTCCTTTTTAATTTTCATTTAATTATTATTTTCGAATTTTAGTTATTTACGGGTGTTACTTTAGATATCGTATAGAAATCAAATTGGTAGTTTTCTTCATTTTTAATTTTAAATTTCAGTTAATTCGGATTGTACTTGACATGAGACTCTTTATTTTAATCTGAGCCATTTTTCTTGGGTCAACAGGATAGATGAATATATCTTTCTAGTTAATACGAGATTTTCCTTAAAGTGCCTAATTAGTATATGTTTTAAATTCATTCACAAATTAGATATCTTATCATCCTTTAATTTTTATTCCAAATTTGCATGTTTTTGGATCATACCTACCATGGATTTGTTTTTAGTTTTAGGCTAGAATTCATATAAAAAACTAATTTCTATTTTCTTTTACTTATTATTCCAAATTTTGTTTTTTAGTGGTTTAATTTGAAATTCATACGGAAATCTAATTGCTAATTTTATTTTATTTTTATTCCTAATTTTTGTTAATTTTGATTGTACTTGACATAAACTCTTTCTTTTAATTTGGTAATTTTGTTTAATTATTATTGTAAATTTTAGTTATTTATAGATGATACTTTAGGAGTTGTATGGAAATCAAATTATTAATTTTTTATTTTTATTTTGAATTTATCTTAATTTGGGTTGTACTTAACATAGACTTTTTATTTTAATCTAAGCCATTATAACTCGGGTTCGTCAGATTGATAGCTAAATCTTTCTCTAAGTATATAATTAGTATATATATAGATAGATTTTTATATCTCTAAACCAACTATCAAACCCAAGCCTTCAAAATGAGGACACACCAAATTAAAGGCTAGATATTTTACTTTTTTTGTGTGAATTTCTAGCATATTTTTCTTTTTTGTTAGTAACTCTAAAAAATTTGTCATCGACATTTAGTACATAATAATAGATTCGTTACATATTATTCACGCATGGCCCTTCTCAAATAGAAATGACTATGCATGATTGGGGTTGCTTCTATGTAAACCTAGCAAAACCCAAAAATGGTTTCCAAACAACACAAGGCGTGACGATTTTGTTTTTCAAGGCATTGTGATTCACAACTTATATATGCTTCGATGTCTTAACTCGGACCTCTGCAATGTGTTGACTCATGGCATGTGCCATATCGTCTGCATCCTGTATGTCTGTATGACAAACAGCCATTTCAATGCTCACAACCAATTGAACACATGAAAATGGATAGTGAAGGCCGGCCTGCTTGCCATACCACATAAAATCACGAGTCAACTTGCTTGGGCCACAGAATTTCACTAATCATATTTCTGTATTATTTTATGCTCAACTATCATAATATCCTACTTGTGCTAGCTTCCTCATGATGTTCAGGTCAACTGGTTGTTGGAACCAAAAACTGGCTAATATAAGCTGTTCATTGTGGACGTTGTACTTGGAATAAATCTCAAGATTCTTATTAACACCAGCAACGCAAGTTAATTAATATATTACATTTCATATGTATACAATCTCGCAGCTAATTTGGACGAGGTCGAGCTAAGCTAGATTACTGCAACATCTCTGACTTGTGCATACGTAACCATTTTTGTTAGAAAAAGCAGCACTTCCTCGGGAGAGGAGGAGCCCCGTACGAAATCCAAGACATGGCTTCGGGATCGGGCATGCATGATGGGTAATATTACTACTAGAATTAATCAACAATATTTCGACAATAAGATACAGCAAGCAAGAGTCGTGAGGCGTAATTTTCTTGCATTTCTATCGTGTTTTGTATGGTCATAATACCCTGTAACGTCTTGGCTGGCGTCGTTTATTTCGGCGAGCACGGCCGGCGACGACCGGTGCTCATTGGGCTAGCTAGCGTGTCGGCCGTGGCATCTTTTAGTTTTCCCACACGGACGTTTCTGGTGGATGCGGTCATGGCAATTTATCGAATTCTAAATCGACTTAGTTGTAATCGTGTATTAATCTGTGCCATTTGTTTTCCCAGCTTATGTGCTACTTTGGATTGTTTCGCGTATGTCATTTCCCGTACGCGTACGGAAAAAGAGTACTAGCTATTGCTAGATAGTATTCTTGACGTCGAACATTGGGTGAAGATTTTCTAGTCAGAGGTGGAATATTTCGACATCTTGTCGAGTAGCTTGATCGTTCCATTATAGACCCGTACGTGCTGGATATTTTTCACCAGTCTCGTATATAGATTTCCCAACGACGGAATGCTTGACCTGGCCTTTAATTTTCTTTATTGCTTTCCTTCGATATAATTAAGGAGCGAGTAATCTTCAATATGCTGTATTAACTCCCAAAAGTTACCTATACGGCTATACTAGTCACGCACGTTTCCAGATCCTAACATGACCGTGTACAAACCAAGCTAGCTTAAGCTACCACATTAACACCAACGGGTGCTTAGTAGGAAAGCCAGTTTTTTTTTTTGGCTTATGTCTAAAGTTGTAATGTGACGGCTGATTGATTTTTCTAGAAAAAATATTAAAAAATCGGATATACCATTACAAATAATGTAAATAATAAGATAAAAAAATATAAAACAAAAAAAACTAAAATTAAAAATCGATATGTTTCAAATAGATTACGCTGAGGCCGTTTCAAAGTAAAACAACTTACCAAAAAGGCCAGGCCGTATCGCGAAGATCGATCCTTCGCCCCCACATGCAACAAAACAAAAACTCCCAAGGAAACCGCGAGCGCGGCACCCGATGCATGTAAACAAAACAACGTTCAACTCGAGCTCTGCTCAAGCGTCTACTTAGCTCGTAGCCATAGCTGCAAGCAATCACGTGCGAAAGCAGAGGTTTCACAGCTTCCTGTACCCTTCGCCGGAACGTGTACGGCCCCTGATTGGGCACGATCATTAATTCTCATGGATCTTGCTGGATTAGTAAAAAAGTTTAATTAGTCGCAACTCGCAAGTGGCGCTCGTGTGATCCATTTACGTACGACGCTGGTTAGCCATGGGTTTGAGCGCAGATCTGAATCTGGTAATTTGGTTTGTGCAAATGGCGAGTGGATTAGACTCGGTTGGCGAGCAGCAGGGGATGGATGCATCAATATACGTGTGAGGTAAACCGGTTCGATCCGATCGAGGCAGGTTTCGGTGAGTCGATGGATCGGGCTGGGGTCGTTTGACTCTTGTTTAGCTTATAAACCCCGTCCCAGGTCGAGGCCGCTTCTAAAGAATTGCCATGTAGTACGCATGAGATGCAACGCACGCACGCACGGTGGACGGGTGGAGTGGGCCCACGGCTCAGTGACCGTTGCTAGAGGTGACAGTTTGCTCTATCCATCTCTAGACATGCGTAGGATAATCCATTTTAGTCCTATGATATTTGTAAGGGAGCCGTGGACCTAATGACGCAGCGTACCAATCAGCACGAGTTGCTGAAACCGAGTTCTTTTTAATTTTTATATATGAATCCTAGAGAAGGGTAATGATGTGACAGTCTATCAGAAGCATTTCGCTTGCCATCAGATCAAGAGATGTCAACATGTACACGAGGCTCTGGGATAGCAGTTCGATGTGAGGCTCACACTGTCATATCTGGTAAGACAATGGAGAGAAAAGAGCATGTTAATAAGCTAGGTACTAAAACTTAAAAAAAAAAGCTAGGCATTCTAACTCCATTGTGCAATCCAAGATCAGGTCAGCCACCCCACCCACAGATCATAAATTAAATTGGAGTGTGGTAGTTTCAGCGTCAAGGAGACTAACATCCTATACCCTAGAGTTTACTAGCCTCGTAGGCGCAGCGGCACGCCGCGCCAGCCACCGTACGTAAAAAAATAAAAGAAGCGATAAATCGCGAGGAGTTTTTCGAAAAAACGGGGGGCAAAAACGCATTTTCGAGGAAGGCGGAGGGCTTTTCTGAAAAAACCGAGGACCTATACGTAAAAAAACGGGGACCCGTGCGCAATTTTCGAAAACGCGGGGGGCCATCCCGCAAAACGGAGGGGCTAAAAAAAATTTCTAGGGACCTAAAAAAATTCTAGGGACCTGTTTGCGAGAACGGAGGACCTGTACGTAATATCGGAAAAACCGAAGGTAATCACCTCCCGGCCGTGCGAAATCCCCCGCCACGCTAGCGCGCGGGGACGGGGGCGTGAGCAGCGGGGCAGGAACCCCCGCTAATACTGCTGTTAAGATTTCATAATGACAAATAAAATTTCATATTGGTACGATCCAAGTCATGCAGATCAACACTGCTCTGGGGCTCTGGGCTAATGAATAAATGCACGATGGGGAAATGACCCTTTGCAGCTGAGAAGCGAAACAAATGAAAGTTTGTACTCTGGTGTGTAATATTGGCTTTTGCTTATGACCTTTAGATTTGGTTGATGAATAGTAACAAGTTGTAGAGAGAAAAGATATTTATGTACGATTTTGATCGATATAAATGAAGTCACTACATTGTCTACTACAATCGAGTAAACCCCATCTTACAAAAACACTCCGTTTGAAAGCTAGATATTAAGAAAAACGTCTTTTAGAACCCAATACAAATATAAGATGTGCTCTATTAGACTTAAAGCTCAAACTATTGGTTTATTTGGTATTGTTTACAGCTTTTTTTTCACTGTAGCTGCTGTTAAATTTTTAGAGTAATTAAATTTTTAAAAGAAGAAAAAATTATATCATCGCAGACAATGTAAACAAATAAAAAGATAAAAAAATAAAAAAAATCAAAAGGTGAGAGAAAACGAAATTAGCTAAAAGCTGAATCTCAAACGCAAGAAAGAGTTGGGAGGCTGATACTGCAGTCACGCGTGAGGCTTCTCGTTAAGGTGCGTTTTAACAGGCCACGGGCCACGTCCCTTCTCTTTTGGCATGCACGTTCACGGAATAGCTCTGTGCGCGGATTTGGTGGATGTGACGATGCGAGTCCCATATCTTAGCTGCCTGAGAGCTAGTGAGCGGGCTGCGGAACGGGGCAGGATTTGGGTCTGTTTGTTTTCGATCGAAACTAGTAGTTTTAGTTTTTACTATAATATCTAACTTTTAAATGAGATATTTTTTTAAGACTGGATTTACAAGTTAATTGTAGTACACATTAAAAACTTGATATCTGTTTAAAAATTTTAATCAAAAGTCATAAACAGCAGCCAAGCCAAACATACCCTTGTTCGCAGTGCCGTGCGCGCGGCCATGGGTTGGGCCAGCTGAAACACTAAAGTTGCATGTAAACGGCGCGTGCGTACGTAAGCTGAACCCACCGCTGTACGTGGGAGCGGCACACCGCACACGTTGTGAGCGTCGGGATGGAGCGGCGAAAGGGCAAGGGTGCAGTAGCCGGCGCGCGCGGTGGAGCGGCCGGCTGTGCTGACAAGGCAGCTTGCGGAACTGGGAAACGAGGCCGAGCCGAGGCGTGGGCGTGGCATTTCGAGTTCCGACTTCCGACCGAGGGGCCGAAAGGGCCGCCGTTTTCGATGTGGTAGCGCTCCAGTGGGCTGATGGCCCTTTTCCTATAGCTATGAGGCCCGTTGATTAGTTTTGAGCCCCGGTACATGTGCACCGGACCCAGCCGACCGTATTTTTTGGAGGAAAAGCCGACCACATATACAAGGCCAGTATAGACCGAATGCAAGCACAAGGCCCAAAGTAGTGTGCCAATCACGTCAGCTCAAAATAAGATTGCGCCTCTTGGCTATGTTCACGTCTAAAATTAGTTTTTATATAGTAAATAGCTTTTTTATAATAGTTAACTTTTAAATATAGTATCTTTTTAAGATAAAATCTATTAAGTCAATTATAGTATATATTGTAGTGATTTTATTTATATCGGCTAAAACCACACGCGAGTCTCTCTTTATAAGCTTCTTTATAAGTTATTAATATTCATAAGCCAAAACTAATATAAACGGCCGTTACAGAACGGCTTGCAATTCCAGCCAACTTCCCTGAAACTTCTTCTTTTCCTATCAAAGCTTAGTTAAAGTGTTCGGAATTTCGAGTGACCCGTTATAGGGCCTGTTCTTTTCCTCCGAAGCCGACGGCTTTTGGCTTTTGCTACAGTACCTAACTTTTAAATAGAGTATTTTTTTCAAGATGAGGTCTACAGGTTAAACGATCTACACGTCAAAAGCCCAACATTTGTACCTGCCAAAATCGCAAGTGAAGATCTATCTCTCCGTAATCTGTACCGTAAACAACCAAAATTTAAAAATTTCAGCCAAAAGCCATAAGCCGCAGCCGAAAAGAACATGCCCATAATTCGTCGATACTATTATGATTAGAGGAAACAACATGGCATGTAGTTATGTAGATAAACATCTTCAAAGTGTGAAGTGAAATTACTTCCAAAACAAAGTTTGAAGTAAAGGGCATAAAAAAAGAGAGGAAAGAAACAAATCCAAAGCCTAATCGAACAGAGGCAGCAAGCGTTTACACGCACAAGCTCCTCAGAATTTCCACGATTGCTCTAACGGCTAACTTAATTATGACGTCGTTTCGCCTCATGTTCCCACTTCGACTGGATCTCTCTCCCCTGTTAAGAAAGCCCACCGGAAAACGAACACGCTAACAAAACAGAGGGGGAGAAATCCTCTTCCCAGGGTAGAATTACAGGGCAGCAAATAAACTCTTCTCTCTCTCTCTTGCGGGCCCTTTCCATATGGACGGGGTCATATCTATTGGCCTAGGGAGGAAACCTAATGCGCACACACGGTGATCGAAAATACACACAATGACCTTTGCTCCAACTCAAGACACACGAGTTTACGCTGCGTCAATCTGTCACCTGTTTTTCCATTTTCTCATCTATTTATAGACTCTGATTACAAACGTATAAGTTAAAACTACCCAACTCTTCCAGCCACGATCTCCATGACTCACACACTCCCCACTACCCGTACGACTTGCTCCATTAACCATCACATTCGGTTTAGTGGACACAACCAGTCACATGCAAACTAACTGCTATCTAGCCCGTCTACAACCGCACATAATCCTTCGAGTTCTCTTCGGGTCCTGCTTCGAGTCTTTCGACCATGTTCTATCGACCACAGTGCCTCGACCATGCCTCACGACCACGGCTGCTTGATGCCTTCGACCGCTTCACCGACCACGGGTTGTCGACCAGCATTTCCAACCACACAGGTCTTCCGAGCACCAACCATCGATTACTGTAGCCACGACCAACTGTAGCTACGACTATGACCACTTGCTACAATACTCCTCCCGAGTACCGACTTCTACAGTACTCCTCCGAGTACCGACTACATTGACTCACGACTACGACCACTGCGCAGTTCGACTTTCGACTACGACCACTACATAGTTTGACTTATGACTACAACCACTGCGTAGTTCGATTTTCGACTATGACCACTGCGTAATTTGACTTACGACTATGACCACGGAGTACTCGGACACACCGAACACTCGACACGACCACGTAGTACTCAACACACGAGTGCTCGACTACGACTACGTAGTACTCAATATACATGTACTCGTTACGACCACACAGTACTCAACACACGAGTACTCTACAACGACTACAGTACTCGAACACACCGAGTACGCACATCAACAAAGTTAGTTCCAACAATATGGAAGGTGACTCGCCGGAGGCCACCGGGGCCGACGGGGCGTCCTCGTCGGCATCGTCCGCCTCGTCATCCCGGCTCTCCGGGCTGCACAAGGGGGTGCACCTGCGGCTACGGCGGCGGCGGCGGCTATTTGCTCGGGGAGGAGGGGCCGGCGGCAGCAACAAGGGAGCAGGTGACGGCGTGCAGGATCTCGCGCTGCCTCTCGGAATGTCCTTCGCCGCGGTTCTTGCCCGGGTGAGCATTTCCTCCGGTTCTTGACTTGTTTCTTGATTGGTTCGCGGCCAAAAGATTCAACTTTTACGCTCCTCATGCGGTTTGGCCTATTTTTGCCTCGTTTGGATGTTCCTTGGATTAGTATGGTAAAGTTGGAAAGATTCGCTGGGATTTAGTCGGATATTGGTAGCTTTGATGCAGTTCTTAGGAGTTCCGAACGATAGTTATTGGGCTTGTCACCGAAGAGGTTAAGGACTTAAGGTGTCTCTGTCTTCTCGGAAGTAGTTCTTTTTTGTAAACATGCAGAAATGTTTGATACCAGGGGGGTTTCTTGTTCTTCTGTGGAAAAAAGCGTTCTTTGTTCGTTGTAATTTGTTCAAATGACCACTGCGAGTTCATGGAATTTTGAGTAACATGCCCTGTTTGGATGGCCATTTTTAGAGCACGTCGTTCAATTGTGGTAGGTCAGATCACCAGAGGTTTGAATGGGCGATTATGTTGCTTTGATGCTATCTGTTCACACCTGATTGTTCTGATCTTTAATATAGTTTGCCAATGTCCAATTGTATTTGCCAAGGTCTATTGATGCACAATTTGTGAAGATATCTTCTTATGGAAGATGCAATGTGGAATTGGAGTGCTACTACATTTTCCTACCAAACATGAAGCATTGCTCAATCAATTGAAGATTTTTAACGTGGTTCAGTGCAAAAGGTTCTCGTTTTACACCTCTATCGATTTATAAAATCCATATTTACAGGAAGTAGCATTGAGGTCTGAGAGATTGGATGTGGTCGTCAGCATGAGAGCAGAGCCTTGAGAAGTTTGTCAGGTGGAACAATAAGCACTTGCAAGGTTGACCTGTTTTGTGAAGATGAAGTTTGGCTCACTGTAGTCCAAAATGAACACATATGGGACAGATTTCAGTGTAGTAAGAATGGCAGCTATTTTGCTTGGCTGCTTTCATCGTCAGGCCTCAACTTCTCTTCCTACTTTCTGTTGATACATATGATGAAGCAGGTTTTGATAGTTGTGTTCTTTTGTCAACCGATATCAAGAGCAAGATGCTTCATTTCGCCTATGTAATTTATTTCCCTTGTGAAAGTATAGACAAGTATAGAAATATCATGTAGATTGTAGTGGCCTCTTTTTTGTGGTTCTGATGTGTGTGGAACATTGTCCTCAATGAATCTGTTGGTTGCTTCTTTTTCTTCATCCCGTGTTATGTATTTTCATTTGGGTGGCCAGCTGCTGCGGTTCTTTTCTTCAATCGGATTCCAGATTGAGTTTCTCACTTGCATGCAAATTGTAAATTGTATGTTAACAAGCTTAATACATTAATTTCAAGCCAGTGTTTGGCCATTTCGTTTTATTTATGTGCATTATTCGGGTTTGATGTTTGTACATCTGGACATTTTTATTTCAGTGGTATACACTGGTCGAGGTCTGTAAATAAATTGTTTTGCTATATGGCTCTCAAGTGTGCTGTCGATTCTTTTATGGGATTACTTAAGGCACTTTGGTTTATGTTCTATGTTGTGCACTGTAATTCATTACAGTATGGTGGGTGCTATTTGGCAGTGTCTGTTTTTGCCCCGTTTATTCCGCATTTATGCTTCCATATATTAGCATCAATCTGTTCGTAGACACATCATTTCGACGTAGCATGTTGGTGCATGCAGCTTGGTAATAATTTTCTTAATTTTCTCCCCTGTTGTACTGCATTTTTCTTCGAGAATGCTTCTGCTGCATTGCTTTTACCTGGTATTCAATGACACTCGATAATCAATTACAATTGTCTACTTTCTAGCAGATTCCCATGTGAATTGTCATAAGGAAAACTTGACTTGGCAATCCTTGCATTAGCAGCTTAGCACCGTGCCATCACCAAAATGCTGCGAAACTCGGCTTAAAAAACAGAGGAAACCTTTGGCAACCGCAACAATAGGCTACAGAGTTTGACGAGGTTCGAGTCGAAACGCTTCTCAGCCATAAGCTCATGGTCATGGCCGCGGCCGCCCATCCTCTCTCACCCTCCCCGCCTCCGCCCGCCACCACCCCAAAGCCCCGCCGCCGCCCGCCGCGGGACGTTGTCTCATGGACGTCCGCCATCGCGCGCTCGGCGCGGCAGGGCGACCTGCCCGCGGCGGCCGCGGCGCTCTCCGCCATGGTCTCCTCCCCCGCCACGCCCGCCCCCAACGACGTCACCCTACTCACCGTCCTCTCCGCCTGCGCCGACTCCCCCTCCTCCCCGCTTTCCCGCCGCCTCGCCCTCTCCCTCCACGCCCGCGCGCTCAAGCTCTTCCCCTCCCACCTCCTCCTCTCCACCTGCCTCGCGCGCTTCTACCTCGCGTCCCGCCTCCCCCACCTCGCCCTCCAGCTGTTCGATTCCACGCCCGTCCGGTCCGCCGTCACCTACAACACCATGATCTCCGGCCTCATGCGCAACGGCCTCGTCGCCGCCGCGTGTGAAGTGTTCGACGGAATGCCTACCCCGGATAAGGTCTCCTGGACGGCGCTCATCGACGGGTGCGTCAAGAACGGGCGCCATGACGAGGCGATCGACTGCTTCCGTGCCATGCTGCTGGACCGTGTTGAGCCGGACTACGTCACGTTGATAGCTGCCATCTCCGCGTGCGCCGAGGTCGGCGCGCTCGGGCTCGGGATGTGGGTACACCGGTTCGTGGTCAGGCAGGGGCTGGAGCGCAATGTCCGCGTCGGCAACTCGCTGATCGACATGTACGCGCGGTGCGGACAGGTGGAGTTCGCGCGTCAGGTGTTTTCTTCCATGAGGAAGCGGACGGTGGTTTCTTGGAACTCGATGATTGTCGGGTTCGCCGCGAACGGACGGTGCACGGACGCGATCGAGCGTTTCGAGGCAATGCGGAGGGAAGGGTTCAAGCCGGACGCGGTGACGTTCACCGGCGTGCTCACTGCCTGCAGCCATGCCGGTCTCACCGAAGAGGGGCTGAGGTATTACGAGGTCATGAGGTCAGAGTACGGCATTGCCGCGAGGATGGAGCACTACGGGTGTGTGGTCGACTTGCTTGGTCGGGCCGGGCGCCTAGAGGAGGCAATGCGCGTGGTTGAGACGATGCCGATGCGGCCAAACGAGGTGGTGCTCGGAGCTCTTCTCGCGGGGTGCCGGATGCACGGGGACGTGGACATGGCCGAGCAGCTGACGCAGTACCTTCTCGAGCTGGACCCCGGCGGCGACTCCAACTACGTGCTGCTGTCGAACATCTACGCGGCCGTCGGGAAATGGGACGGCGCAGGCAAGGTTCGGAACCTGATGAAAGCGCGGGGAGTGAGGAAGAGGCCAGGCTATAGCGCCGTGGAGGTCGACAGCGATGTGCACGAGTTTGTGTCCGGGGATCGGGCCCATCCGGAGGCTGATGAGATACATGAGATGCTTGCCTTGCTCAGGCATGACATGGCAAAGTATGGTTATGAGCATAGAAGCGGCTGCCTGGACGGGGAGTGAACTCAGAACTCAGTACAGTAGGCAGCAGCACGTGGTTCTGCGTTTGGAGCAATCTGTAATGGCGACTTCTTTGCTTGTCCGTCCATAAGGTGAGGTTCCAGCGTTAGATTAGAAAACTGTTGTGCATGCAGTCCAAGGAAGGCACTCAACATGCACAGTAATACCGTTGAATCTTTCCATTTCTACATCGTTGATCAGAAGCACGCTGGCAAAAACCTTGCTCTGGTTCGCATATTAATCTGTGGAACAATCGGAAGGAGAATAGTGCGGAGATCGCCTGTATCTTGCACGACATCCAGGAACTTAGCCGTGTTTTTTTTTTTTTATCTTTTTGAGTTAGCTTATGTCAGAAGGGAGGCAAATTGTGCATCGCATTTATGTGCTAAACAAGCGTCTCCAGATAGGGGCCGGTGTATGCGGTTGATCCAAACACCGGATTTTGGTGCCGCTCGGTTGCGCTGAAATTGCATTGTAGCTAGATGAAATTACACTGTAGCTGATAATGGTTTATTTGGCGTAACTAAATTTAAAAAAATTTAAAAATAGAAAAAACAGGTTAGCCCATTACGGACAATGCAAATAAATACGGGAAAAAAGAATAGGCAAAAAAGTTAAAAAAGACGAAATTTAAGAATAGTGAAAAATAAACCAGAGGCTCAAGTTGAAATGAGCTACCTTTATTGTATCATGTATCAGCTTTGACCGTAGCCCTACTCTTGAGTAATATAAAAGCTCTTGGTTGAGTCAAAAAAAAATCTTGAAGGTTCAAGAATAATTAGTTCTACAATCAACAGTTTGTTCATAGGTAGTGCACATTTCTTTTTGAGATGGATCCGTATTACACAGGCTATTGTCAACAATTTGGTGGGAGTCCGCATGGTAGAACCTACTGGCGATTTCATTTTTATGTACTGGTAGTGGTACAAGGAATTTTTTAAATAAGGCGTTTGTTTTCAATTTGGAGCACAATCACTGGCTCACAGCCCTTCCATTCAAGAGAACTACTGCATGTGGGCCTGTCCAATTCGTGTGGGAAAGCCCAGTAAATAATGTACTACAGCATGTTGGCCCGCCCATGACTTGTGCGCCGGTGAAAAGTTGCACAGTTTGCTTTCGGGAAAAGCCGTGAGCCACTAACCCTACGCGTGCGTCCGTTCTGCTTCCTCGCCATCTCCCGCATCACAATCACATTCACAGGATCGAAATGGAGCACTCCGCCTCGTCCTCGTCTTCCAGAAAACTCTGAACCCAAAGGAGCGAACCCAACCTAACCATAGAGAGGGTCGGAGCAGTGCCGCGGCAGCCCCCACGTCGGAGGAGATCAGCAACAGCCCCAACTCCAGCGACGTCGACGTCCTCGATGAAGAGCAGCCCAACCGTGGCACCGACAAGCGTAGGGACGCCTTGTTAGTGTGGATTCGAGTGGTGGAGGAAACCATGGATGGTTCCAAGATACCATCGCCAGTGGACATCCTCGTGTACACAGGTAGGAATTTATGCTTTCTTTCTGGGGTTGGGGGATTCAATCCACCTGGAGATTGCTGGCTGATTTGCTGTGTAATTTGTTGGCAGAGAGCCAGAGATATCTATGCTCCTTTTGCTTGCGTTATTGAACAGTGATACTGTATGCTTGTAATCTAGCAACTGCTTAGAACTGTTCAGTTGCAAAGAATTGTATATAAGTTAGTCTCATAATAATACATGTTTACAATAAAAGAGTCAAACTTTATTATAGAAGTATGGTTTAACAATCAAATTTTGACACAAGACATGCAAACCCAAAATAATCTTACATTACAAAAGAAAAATCAACAGGCAAGCTTAAGTGTGGTTAAGACCTAAAATCATTTGTCGTCAACGTAGTAGGATTCTTTCGGAACTTTATCAACAGTTTGTTCATCATTGTCCCAATAATTTTCTGTTTGTTATTTAGCAAGTAATGAGTACAACCGCACCTAGCAAGTCACAAGAGTAAATCCTAACCTATCTACTTACAAGGATATTCAATGGAAGAGAATATACTATTCTATTAGTGAGAGTGGATGCAACTTTATTGGTAATCATTTTTAAACATGAAATCATAAAACAATAACTCCTTAAGAATAGGGGGGTTTCAACAGTTGATTACTCAGTTTACTCAGATTAAATCATAAAGAAATATACTTATACCTTGCTGTTGGAATCACCTAATAAACGCAGCTTCATTTACTGAAAGTACTGAATATTCGAATATCATTTATTTCACTCTGCAGAGTTGCTCAGCTTTATCCACAGGATTTCTCAAACTCTCAATGTTAAGCTATAGACACGCTTCAGCTAGCATGCGATTGAGTTGAGAAAACAACGTTTTTCACTACTCAATTCTTTATATAGCCTTTACCCGATAGGTTATACACCATACAAACTCGGGTATCCACTAGCCAATACAGAATGCCCCTGCCTGATTTGTGTGGACCTACCATTGTTAAGTATGGTTTTACCGTTTCCATACCACGCCCCTTCACTCCTGTCTCCTGTAGATATTCAATCGAGTTGAGCAGTTACTAGACCAGGATTGACAAGTCAACACTTGTGGTTGAGCGATTACTATGTCCTTTACTCAGCATAAGATTCCAGTCCTTACTTTTCACCATGAGGCAGCCATCCACACCTAGATCCTCAGTGTTCTACAGCGTTGCCAACCATCTACTCAAGCCTCCTCCCTAGGGAAATGTCATGGACTCCAACCATCTAGTGGCTTTCTACGATACATCATTACCGTAGAACTATTTAAATAAATCTACTGACGAAATGCCGAAGTCACTTAGTAGTTCAGAATTTTGGATGAACCATTATACAATTATTAATAGAGTAGTTTTAAATGTTACTAAGGTTGTCAAGGTGAATATGGTCTCAAATTAAATAGGGCATTTTTCAGTGGTAGGACATATCTAAATTTACATCTCATTCTAAATATTTATTTTAATTAAATAACATTGCGTAAATAACAATAATGCCAATACTGTAATTAAATAATTTAAATTCCATGGGATTCAATATGATCAAAAACTTATAACTTGCCTTATTGTTCTATGAACTCTACTGTCTCATACACTTCAATGCCCAGATCTGGTCCTTGCACGATTGCCTTGGAGTACTCGGGAGCTAGTGCAAGCATATAAAATAACATAAGGTCCATGCTCGAAATTAATCAAGCTAGAAAAATAAAAAGGAAGAAATTAATCAAGCTAGAAAAATAAAAAGGAATAAAATACAATAAAATCCAAATTAGGCTGGTTTGGATTTTATTGGAGCTTGGATTGATGGAGCACTGGCCAGAAAAGAATTCACGGCGTCTAAATGATAGGAATGGTGGTATTTTGTGAAATTAGGGTTCGGTGAACAGTAAGTTGCTATAGTGATGAACTGTGCTAAGTCACCCTTCTATGAATAGTGCATGGCCTGCGTGGTTGTAAATCGATTCAGCCAATTAAGCAAGTCGACTCAGCCCATGTCACGCGGCCGAGATGGCCTAGCGCGCGCCCTTAGGCACCCAATGGATGATGCGCAGACGGCTAGGATGGGGCCATGAAACTGCCCAACGTCTTCTTCTTCCTTTGGTCGTTCCCCTCCGGTGCGAAACAAAGAGGTGGCGGGCTCGGTCCAAGCGACACCGGTAGGGTTTTCCAGCGACCGAGGACAACACAGATAGGCTTCACTGAGAGAGGGGAGTCCATTTTAGGGCTTCAGAAGGCACGAGAATAAATGGTGATGGCCGACGGCAAGAGAGAAGGTCTCAAGTTCCACCATGGCTTAGGGCTTCTCCGGCAGTCTTCTGATGAGATTAAGGGCGATTTAACCATCTGTGAGAGGTACGAAACATCAAAGCAATGGTGGTTTTGGATGAGAATGTCTGACTTGAGTCATCCACGGAGAGCGTGTTCTGGCCGGCGGTGGCTTCCGTCGGTGGAGCTCTAGTGTAATGCTCATGCTCGAGTGAGTTCAGCAGTGAAATCAGGATGCAAAGGAGACACTGTTAGCGAATGCAATTGAGTTTTAATCAAGAGGGGAAGAAGATTAGGTTTAGGGCTCACCGGGCTTAGGGGAGGTCATCGGCTGTGCTGCGGTGAGCGAGAGCTTGATTGAGTGGCTTGGATGAGTGTTTGGGAGTGGTGTGAGGTGATCCATGCAGCCGATTGGGCTTTAAAGCCAAGATAAGGCTGTGGGAGCAGTGGCCTTGTTCGGGTGGCGCTAGCGCGTGGAAGGGAGAGATGGCAAGGGAAGCTGCCGACGATACGAGTGTGCAGGCGAGGTGGAGCTAAGTAGAACTACGGCCCTGTAGGAGTTGGTGAGGAGTGACAGCAGCTGGTACAGTTAGAGCGCGCACGTCGGCCAAGAGAAGCGGTGAGCTATGACGGGAGAGAGCGCGAGTCAATCAAGTGCGCTGAGCGAGGGAGGGGGTGAGATTAGCAGGGGAGGCGAGTGTCTGGAAGGTGGGGCCATGGCGACAGCTCAAGCGGAGGAGGTGTGGACATCTGGGGAGAAACGGCTGCAATTTTGAGCGCAGCGGCGGCCGTGTGGAATGGAGGAACAAGGAGGTGGCGGCTTCTAGAAGGCGCCGGTGGAGGGAGAAGCAAAGTAGCCAAGAGTGGAAAGGATGGCATTATGTCTTTTTAGCGTAAAGCCAATTTGTCAAATATTATATCATAACTGGTTTCCAAACCTATGACTCATCCATTTCTAACTGAAATCAAATGTCTAATTTCAATTAACTTTGTAGGAGCAACTCTCCTCATAGTTACTTACCATGTCCAATCAATGGACATCACTCCATATTCATTTTCATACCACCATACTATGTCCATAAGCACCATTAACTGGTAACCATTTTGTGAAAACTAAACATTGTGGTATTTTCACATTTTGCCCATGACCAGGGGCACGACTATTCGAATAAATTATAACACTTTGTAGAGGTGTACAACTTTATCCACAAGACATGATTATCTCATAATGTCGAGCATTACACACTTCTATAGGCATGTGACCGAGAAATCACAACATGACCTTTACAATACTTAGTTTCGATGCTTTTTCTCACTTTGGAGGTATAATCCTCGGCTAAGGAACCCCTTGTTATCGCATCGATTGAATGCACTCTCCAAGGGCAAGGATTTTTGGGTCCCCTCCCCTCTAGCAAATGACCCATATAGATTCACCCCATCACATTTTACACGGGCAATGACCCCGCGGGTCATTCCCAAATTTGTTACAATGGCATAGCTGCGTAAGAGTCCACACCAAAATCAAGCAAATTAGTTAGCCAGGTTCATCCCATACTAGACTTGTGCTTGCACGATTTGGTGTAGAAATGAGTGCACACGGATTCGATCCTTAATCGACTCCATATATATTGATAATTAGAAATAATTATTGGTAAGTTGGCAAACCTCTTGATCATTCGTCTTAGTGGCCATGATGACCTTCATATGGTGGCAAATGTAAAATCCACATACGTTGCCCTGTAGCTGCTGGTGGTACTGCAAAAATAGAATTCCGTACATAGGTATTATCTGTTTTAGAGGTATTATTACGAAGTGTGATATATGATTGTTGTGTTGTAGTGGGGTACTGAAAATGCCCTTGAGCCAAATAGCCAAATGAGAAGGGATGAGGCAAGGGTGGTCTTGGTAATGTACATAGCCAGGAAAGAGTGGTAAACCACGTTCCTTTTAAGCCAAGCCTCACCAATATTCTCATTTTCTTCTCTCAACCAAAAGCCAAGCCAAGGCAAAGGTAGGAAGCCATGCCACTCTCTATTTCCTCCTCATTTCTCTTCTCTGCCAACCATAGCCAAGTCAAGCAAGAGGCAACACCATTGCTTTACTCGGCCGAAGCAAAAGCCACAGTCAAGCACCACCCACTACAAAAGTCCCAAGGCAGCCACACCATAGAGAGACAGTAAGGAAAAGGGAATTCAGAGGAGAGGAGGCAAAGGGGTAGATGAACATGACGGAGAGGAGCGTGGAACGCAGATGACACCCTTGGGGCTGACCACAACAGTAAGAGAAGGCCCAACCAACCCAGTCGTGGTGTGTTGGATTGCCTGTGGTCGGTGGCAGGTGGCAAGCGAGGAGGCGAGCCGGCGGCCGGTGGCGGAGAGCAAACCAGGCGGAGCACCCAAGCGCCCAACCCAGGGAGTCGATGATGATCGGATCTGAGGGAGCCTAGAGGGGACCAAAAGAGGAATGAACCAGCAGGTAGATGCCTGGCATGGGAAGTTCCAGCGGAGGAACCCCGTCGGCGGTGGGGTGGCAGCTGGCGGCAAGCCCAAGGGTGGTGTGGCCTAGACACCCAAAGATGGCGGTGCCAGTTTGGGTCGCCTGAATGAGGGAGTGGGGAGAACTGAGATGAGGGGAAGGGCTGCCGACGATGGAGACGGCCGGTGGCTAGTGGCCCAGGTGGCGGCTGCACCCCAAATTCAATCTATGGGAAAACTGGGGGAGGCCATGAGAGGGGGAACAAGATAGGAGAGATAAGGAGGGGGTATGGCCATTCGGCCGAACCGAATGAAAGGGAGAGCAAGAAAAGAAAAAAGGAGAAAAGTGTTCAGCCGGGTAAGAAAAAAATAAAGGGAAGGAAAAAGAAAAGAAGAGATGGGAAAGTATAAAGTATTTTTTTCCCTCCTATTTCGTGATTTTTTGCTCTATGTTTTGGAGGGTTCTTCTTTTTCCTAGTCGCTTACTATTATTATTACATCTGACTAATATTTCTTGTTTGTTTGCATCCATGTTAAGATCTTTTTGAGGGAGCATGGGGGTGGGGCAGGTTGCTGCCCTACAGTCCTGGTGATGTTGATTGGTCCATCGATAAGAAATACCTCGAGGACTATTCCAGCAGCAATGCTTGGTGAATTTGCTGCTCGTTGCGCCCAGCAAACACTCGAGGAGGTGAGGTTGGCACAATCTGCTGCCCAAGCAGAGCAAAACGAAAATGCCATTGCTGCTGGTTATAACACCCTGCTGCATGCCGCAGCTGACTTGGTAGGTTCCTCCTGCCTCCACCAAACCCAACGGTGGCCTGGCCTGCTTACTAGATTGATTGAGTTGCTGATTAATCTGTTTGCACCGTTGCAAAAACAATGGTTTCAAGTGCCTCAAGATGGAGGACAAGTATTTCATGAGTTGTCCGGGAGATCTCGCTCTCCCTGACGATGAGACCAACCTGAGCCGTGAGATCAAGGAGCATGCGCATCGTATGATCGGCTCAGACGGTGAATTCTCTGCTGCTGCTGGCTTCGTGGTACGTGCCTGCCTCTTAACAAACCAAACCAAATTGCGTCCTAGATAATTTCTAGTATTTGTTATTTGATGTTTATTAACTTGTTTGCGCTAATTGTAATTAAAACGATGGTTTCAAGTGTAATGCGGAGGAAGCTGGGCTGTTGTGTGAGCGGTTGACATTTCAGGGTCGATATTACCCACACGATCACCTTTAGCACTAAGATCGGGCGGTGTGCATTAAATCTCGTGCTCTACGAAGGCCCTGAATCTGCCTCTGCCGCCGCCGCCATGGTGGTATGTGCCTCCTCCGGCAAAACAAACTGCGCTTAATTTGTGGTATCCATTCGTTGATGCTTACGAAACTTCTTGTCACCAATTGCAAAATGATGGTTTCTAGGGTATTGCAGAGGAGGCTAAGTCGGTGCGTGGTTTGCTGAGCTCTGACAGCTGCCGAGAGATGTTATTGTGTGATGTGATCGGGATAGGACACTGGGAGTTTCAATCAGGCTACAGCGCGAACTCGCTCGCCAGACTGCTGGTAACGGTGATGGGAACGGCGCTCCTGATGCCGCTGAAACACAGAAGCCTATAGGGTATGATGTAAATAGTAAATTGCATTTTGTTGCTCGTGTCGCACATACAGGATACATGAGATGCTTGCCTTGCTCAGGCATGGCATGTTGAGGTATGGTTATGAGCATAGAAGTGCCTGCTTTGGACGGGGAATTAACCCAAAACAGTCAACAACATGGACAGTACAGCCACTTAACCAGTTTACATTAGCAACAAGTGAACGGTACAGTACAGGTATGGAGACACGGTCAGAAAAGTGAACTGGCGTGTGAGCGCTGAGCGCTCCCCACATCAATACCGCCACTATCCACATCTTTGACTCCACATTTTGACACTAGACTGCGACTTTCCGCTTGGTCAAAATGTCAAATAATAAACACTTAGGCGACAGGCATTTAGACTCAAGTAGAGAAAGAGAGAAAAATGGGGCAAGTATAACACTGGCTTAGTGTGCATACTTCGGCAGGATACCGCTAATCGTCCTTTTATTTTAACCATTTCCCTTGTTTTTCTTCAAGCACATAACTCATATTGACGGACCATACTGGAGTTCATTTCTGGCCAACTAGCATTCATAATGTTAGCCAATCCATGGTATGCACAGAGTGCCAGAATTCCACCCTGACAGTCGTATGGGCACCGAGTAAACACCAGACAAGCTCCAAAAGAATCACATCCTATCAGCCAACAAGGGGCGGGTTCGATTTGGCTTATTCGCGGCTTATACTCGTACTGTCTACAATAACTAACTTTTAAACGATCCGTTTTTTCAGGACAGAGTTAATAGAAAGATTGTAGTAAAAAGTGTACTGAGTTCAGTTGTACCGGCTAAAATAGCATGCGACTATTTTCCTGTATGTACTACTTCCTACGAACAGCTAGAATTTAAATATTTAAGCCATCAGCCCAAAAGAACCCACCCAAGTATCTTTAACTGATCATAGCTTGCCCATGGTTACCTTCTAACTGAATGTCTAGAAGTGCTCACCACATCGGAAGCAATTTCAGACCAACAAACTAAGAACATGGGACAGTGAGCAAGGAACACTTCTGGACTGTGGGATCATCCTCGGTATCAGCAACAGCTGAGCGAGGAGGTGAGATTAGCGGGGAGGCGAGTGTCTGGAAGGTGGGGCCATGGCGACAGCTCAAGCGGAGGAGGTGTGGACATCTGGGGAGAAACGGCTGCAATTTTGAGCGCAGGCGAGCGGCCGTGTGGAATGGAGGAACAAGGAGGTGGCGGCTTCTAGAAGGGCGCCAGCTGGAGGGAGAAGCAAAGTAGCCAAGAGTGGAAAGGATGGCATTATGTCTTTTTAGCGTAAAGCCAATTTGTCAAATATTATATCATAACTGGTTTCCAAACCTATGACTCATCCATTTCTAACTGAAATCAAATGTCTAATTTCAATTAACTTTGTAGGAGCAACTCTCCTCATAGTTACTTACCATGTCCAATCAATGGACATCACTCCATATTCATTTTCATACCACCATACTATGTCCATAAGCACCATTAACTGGTAACCATTTTGTGAAAACTAAACATTGTGGTATTTTCACATTTTGCCCATGACCAGGGGCACGACTATTCGAATAAATTATAACACTTTGTAGAGGTGTACAACTTTATCCACAAGACATGATTATCTCATAATGTCGAGCATTACACACTTCTATAGGCATGTGACCGAGAAATCACAACATGACCTTTACAATACTTAGTTTCGATGCTTTTTCTCACTTTGGAGGTATAATCCTCAGCGCTAAGGAACCCCCTTGTTATCGCATCGGTCGAATGCACTCTCCAAGGGCAAGGATTTTTTGGGTCCCCTCCCCCCTCTAGCAGTGACCCATATAGATTCACCCCATCACATTTTACACGGGCAATGACCCCGCGGGTCATTCCCAAATTTGTTACAATGGCATAACTGCGTAAGAGTCCACACCAAAATCAAGCAAATTAGTTAGCCAGGTTCATCCCATACTAGACTTGTGCTTGCACGATTTGGTGTAGAAATGAGTGCACACGGATTCGATCCTTAATCGACTCAGGCGAGACAAACTAACATATCCAACTTGGTGCCATCCCTGCACTGGTCTCATATCCACCAATTGCCCGAGTCTCTACCATTTTATAAAACATTTCCTATTTCCACTGGTAACCCACGATACCACTACCATTATCATATTCTAAAATTCTGTTGGCAATATTTGTGTTGTATTTACTCTTATCTCTAAAGCATATCTAAGCACAACCATAATCTGGCATTATTATTATTATTATTATTATTATTATTATTATTATTATTATTATTATTATGAGTATCCTTTGGTGACAAGATAAAGGTATTATCAAAGAAGGAAAATAAGAGGTATCAACTGTATGGTGTAGCTAGGCAATCTATATAAATAGTAGTGGCAAACATGCACTTGTGTTTGAAAGCAAAATATTGCATTTGAAAACTAGGTTCAATATGATCAATTGTAAGAACTTATCTCTTTATCCAGAGTTTTTGATTATTCACTGTAGGCTTCAGGTTTGACACCAACTAATTTAATTGCTCCAATATTTTCTATGTTGACTAACTAGTCAAATCCTGATGCTAACGCAACAGAACGAATTAAATAAATTTCTGCTTTGCAGAATGCAAGCTGGGAACAAAATATAATAAAATAACCAGAAAAAGGCATAAAGAAATTGGGTTTGGGCATTAAGTGATGTTTGGTTTGGTTGAACCGATTTAGAAATGGGTTAAAGGAGCTCGAGATAGACAAAATGGGTATATTTGTGTTAAACGGGTTTCTATGAATATTAACGAGTCTGAGCAGTATTGGGTTTGGTTTCAAAATAGTATATAGGCTAGCTAGGGTTTTATCAAAGCCTATTTAGGCTAAACGAAGTTAAGAACGGGCTTCACGGGGTTAAAATGTCAAAATGGGTATAAATATGCTAATTGTGTTTTAGTGAATAGTAATTGATTATTACTATTCACACTGGATCGGGTTGGGGAATAGTGTCGGGTTTGGAATAGTGGTGGATCGGGTTTGAATAGCGTCAGGTTGGGTTGGCTACAATGTTGCTACAGGGTTGGGCTTGGCCTGTAGCTTTAGCCTAGCTGATTTTGGCTTATGGGTTGTAACTGTTTGGCCCAAGGTCCACCTGATGCCTTTGTCTACCTCTTAAAAATATGAGTTGGTAGTCGTCGGTCCGTTCTCCCTCCCTTCTTCTCAGTTGTCCGATCAGCCGCCCGCTTCTCCCCGCGTATCACGTTCGTTCTCCCCTCCCACCCCACCGAAAAAATCTGCGCATCAACGTCTGTGCACAAACCGCCGCCCACCACCCTCGGTCTCCTCACCGATTCTTATCAGTTCGTTCTCCTTCCCGCCCAAATATGCGCATCAGCGTGCGTCAGCAAACGCGCGCCCACCACCCTCGGTCTCCTCCCGAGGGTGGTGGTCGACGGTTTGTGCACAGACATTGATGCGCAGATTTTTTCGGTGGGGTGGGAGGGGAGAACGAACGTGATACGCAGGGAGAAGCGGGCGGCTGATCGAACGACTGAGAAGAAGGAAGGGAGAACGGACCGACGACTACCAACTCATATTTTTAAGTAGTAGAGGTTTTCAATCTGTTTCAAATGACAAGCGTTAGAGTAGTGAATTTTTGTGTACGCTGTTGTTCGGGTGATTTCTTGTTGCCTGTACGGTCCCAAGAAAAGGCATTCAACATGTACAGGAATACAGATGAGTCTTTTCATTCCTACATCTTTGATCAGAAGCGCACCCTCTGATCTGCTGAATGCCTTGCATCATTGCGAATCTTAGAAGCAAATCCACGTTGCTTTTCATGGTATGTTTATTCTGGACGTTCTCCGAATAAAAACAAATTTGATTTTCCACGTCAAACAGTCAACATGGACAATACAGCCAGTTTACATCAGCAACAGAAAGTGAAGTGTACAGTACAGGTATGGAGACGCGGTCAGAAAAGTGAACTGTCGTGTGAGCTCTAAGTAAGCACTCCCCACATAAATACAGCCACTACCCACATCTGACTCACATTCTGACACTAGATTGCGACTTCCCTTTGGTCAAAATGTCAAATAATAAACGCTTGAGGTGACAGGCATTTAGACTCAAGTAGAAAGAGAGAAATGGGGCAAATATAACACTGGCTTAGTGTGCATACTTCGGCAGGATACCGCTAATCGTCCTTTTATTTTAACCATTTCCCTTGTTTTTCTTCAAGCACATAACTCATATTGTCGGACCATACTGGAGTTCATTTCTGGCCAACTAGCATTCATAATGTTAACCAATCCATGGTGTATGCAGACAGTGCCAGAATTCCACCCTGACGGTCGAATGAGCCCGGAGTAAACACCAGACAAGCTCCAAAAGAATCACATCCTATCAGCCAACAAGGTAACTTTAACTCATCATAGCTTGCCCATGGTTACCTTTTAACTGAATGTCTAGATGTGCTCACCACATCGGAAGCAATCTCAGACCTCCAACAAACTATGAACATGGGACGGTGAGCAAGGAACGCTTCTGGACTGTGGGATCATCCTCAGTATCAGCAACAGCTTTCCGCAAGTAAAATTAAAATCTATAAATGCAAGTAAAATTAAAATCTATAAAACGCAGCAGAGACAATTCATTAATGTTTGTAAATGCAACCAACTCAAATCTTTTATTGAGTGAGGAGTCAGAGGGGATCAAAGCACCCCTATTTCTTGATAAGAAAGGGTGGAAGACTTACCAGCTTATGTACAAGAAAATTGTTAGCAACAAACAAAGAATACATCAGGCGCCATTATGTTGCAGTGGTCTCTGCACAAAAGGGTGCTCCAACAGCTGAGCAGCAGATGGCCGATCATTTGGATTTAATTGGACACACCTCAATATGAAATCACGTGCATCTTCTGATAGTGTATTGGGAATATCTGGTGGTATTCCCCTTCCAATTTTAAGCAAAGCATATGTCTACAAAGCAGAAGAAAAGACTGCATCATAGGCAGTAACAAAATGCATCCTCTGATAATGAGAAGATCAAGCAGCACTATGAGATGCAAATAGAAGGAAACGGATGTGCTATAGGCATGTATGACTTTTAGACTTTCCTACTGAACAATGTTACTCGTTTTTTTTTGTTTTGTGTCCAGTATGCTGTACGACACTTGCACATACAAACGTAAGCAAACAACAAAGACATTATTTTTATTTAATTAAATATGCAGCTCATTTATATCACCGTATTTAAACTACATATCTTGTAGTATTTACAAGTTCTAGATTTGCTGATGCTGTTCCAGAAAACTAAGGTGGCATAGACACTCACCCATTCCATATCAGGGTATGGAACTTTGCCCGTCAACATCTCCAAAACTGTGCAGCCAAGACTCCATATATCTGCTGGAGGCCCATGTGGCTTAGCCTTAACAACCTGAATAAGACCATGTCATCAGAAAACATTCGCACTTGGTATGATTAGAGAGAGACTATATGTTATGCAAATATTGCTTCCAACTTACAAGACCAAATTTTATTCCATAACACTTCATGACAAACAGAAGTAATAGTTGGAAGCCCCATAATGTTGTAATTACAAAGTTACAATGCTTAATCTACAAATCATTTGTCAGTCACAACCACTGTTTTGTTTTTGAAACTCTCACTCATCAGTAACGGTTGAACTCCCAGGATAGTTGTAATCGGATCCCACTTGGACCACTTAGACTTATATTCTGTATTGTTTGGACCATAAGGAAATATCTAATGCAAGTTTAGAAAAGACAAAAGGATGAACACAGTAGATAAGACAAACAAAATATGCTCAAAACATTTTTTAATCCTTTTCAAATGTAAGAACATGCTATTGTACCTACAGACACTCTTCTGAACAAGAGTGTAAGACCAATGTGATATACAAAAAGCACCACAGTACAACTGCATAGACTAACCTCAGGGGCCATCCAGTAAACAGTTCCCTTGCTAGATCTTGCCTGGCTCAAAATTGACATCTGGGACATACAGATCAGAAAGAGTCAACATGGAGTACATTGATAATTCATCAGGCGTTTGATGGAGTAAGTACCTCCTTTGCAAGTCCAAAATCAGCCAATTTAACCAATCCAAATGCATCAACTAGGATATTTGCACATTTGATATCTCTGGTAACACAGGGAAAGAACATACTCAGTAGGCCAGAAAGAATACAGATGAGTGAATACTTAACAATGGGGAAAAAATCTAAAGTTGACTATCAAATTGATACAACATGATACTAACTCACCTGTGCAGCACATTCCGCTGATGTAGATAGTTCAAACCACTCAAAATCTGTCTTGTGTATGCTGAGACTTGTGAATCTTGTAAACGGTATTTTTGATATAAAGCTGCCAAAGAGCCTTGAGTAACAAGTTCAAGAAATATATACAGTTTTCCACCTTCCTGCAAGACAATCATCCCACCAATTTTAACGTAAACACAGAGAATCAGTTCTCATAACAGAAAAGTGGTATTTACACGGTGGTAGCATGCAATGTAAAATCAGCATAAAATGAAATCCAACAGAGATATCTCCACATGGACCAAACCTCATTATACAATTCCCAAAAGGAAAAACAACAGAAACAAAAAGTGCATGCTGGTAATGTTTATATTCTGAAAAGGAATTTAAGAGCCATCAGTAATGAGAGAACTACCTTGTCTGTTCCAAAGTACTGAACTATATTCTCATGCTCCAAACGACTCAAGAGGGATATCTCCTGAAACAAAATGATTAACCACTATTCTCAGTAAAACTTGAGAAACATCAATGCTTGCTTGGATGTTAAATATAACCAGGGTATCTCCTCAAAAGATAATATATAACCATGGTAGAGTAATAACAAACATAATGTTTGAAGGGAGGTAACCAACATAATTGCTCAAGCATGTAATAACCAATAACTCACATGCTCAAGTTGGAGAATGCGTTGTTTTGCATTGATTCCTTGGTCAACTAATGAGACCTCCTTGACGGCAAAGAAAAAACCATCACTGTAAAAGCAATGTTACAAATCAGTCAGTGAAACATTTTATGGCGGTACATGAGGGCATGCCTATCCATATCTACACCCAAATGCTCAAGAACTGAAGTTACATTTTCATAAAATGGTTTAGATGGTACTCACTGAATCTTATTATAGAGTTATGCAATTAGAGATCCACCTAAATAATGTAAAATTTCCATTAGGAAGCGTAAAATTAGAGCATAATCAATTTAGCATGCCACTGCATATGAGCTTGTACCTCTGAAGTTCATGAACGCGTGCACACAACATGTCAGTTAAGATGTTGCATCAGTATGTCTAACTATTTCAGTTAAGATACGCTGTGGTTCACTCAACATGCTCTGGAATCTTGATGCTAAATATTCCAACCAATTGCAATGTATAATACCAATTTGTGCAGTCTTTTGTTGAGTTCAAAAGAAAAGGATAAATTGATCATTCATCTTATGTCTGCCTACATCAAACCAGTAGCAAACAATGAGATGGGCATGACAAGCTAATGCTTTGTTTCAATATATAGAAACATTATGCGTGAAAGCTTCGATGAGACAAAAAAATTTCATGAAATGCCGTGATAGACCACAATTCGACAAATCAGACTTGACAACATGCTGATGGCTGATCCCCTTTTGATTTACACATAAGTCAACCGTCAGAGCACCTAAAAGGAGATGTGATGAAAGAGATGGCAAAATTGTTATTTGGCATTACCACAGTTTCAGCAATAATCTGCCAGGAATGACCTAATTTATGAGCCATTTATTCTGCATATACCAAAACTAACGCTATTTTTCCTTTGTCGTGTTCCTCTTACCAATCAGCAAATGCAAACATATAAACACTAACACAATAAAACGAGTTATGTTATTATCACGAAGTAGGCACATGGAAACTTACTCGCTGATCGCCTCGTACACTGACCCAAACGATCCGCTCCCCAGATGTTCTCCCTTGAGCCAGGATGTGATGGTTCTCCTAAACCGCCTATTTGGGGACGGAGAAACCAATTGCTCGATGTCACGTGAAGTGGACTCTGAAACAACCAGAGCCAAGGCATCGATGTTCTCCCTTCTCGCCTCCACAACCGCCACTCTTCTCCTCTCCTCTCGTACTTTATCCACTTCGGTCAAAATGTCATCTTCCTTGCCTTCTTCTGCATTATCCTGCTTCGGCGCAGCGGCGACCTCTCGTCTAGAGGCCTCAACTATCTCCGATTCGACCAATCTGCTACTCGATTCAGCTCCAGATCCTTCGTAGGTTCGAGCGAAAATTTCTACAACATCTGATTGGACTAATTTGATGGCCAACCCAGTTTCCTCCCCATCGCCGGCTGTCTCCGTCCTCGTCGCGACCATGACGTCACGTCCAGAAATCTCTGGAATCACAGGCGGGGACGAGGACGAACCCTCGGCACCCGCTCCCGCTCCCGGGGACGCCTCCAGAGATGGGCGGCGGCGGGAGGTGTTGGGGAGGTGGGACATGCGGGCGGCGTAGACGGCTGGTGGGATGGTGAAGTCCTCGGGGCCGGAGAGGCCGAGCTTGCGGAAGAGGGCAGCGACCTCCGCGCCGCCGCGGCCGCCGCGGAGGCGGAAGCTGGTCTGCGACGTGAACTCGCCCCCGACGTCGAGCTCGCCGCCGTAGGCCGCGGTGTCGTCGGGACCGATCCCGGCGGAGTAGGAGGAGTTCCTCATGGCGTTGATGCGCGCGAGCTGCGGCCGCGGCCGCGAACGCGGGCGCTGCGGCGTCGCCATGGGCTCTCTCTCCGCTTCCGCTCCGGCGCGCGGTGGGGTGGGGCTTGCGTGGGGAGCAGAGCAAAGCGATATTACCGGAACGCGACCGCGCGTGGTTTGACTGGGGAGGGTTCGGTTGGGTTAGTGCGATGTGCCCATAGCGCGTAGACTTGGTGCGGTGTTCTGCTGCCGTTGTGTGGAGGATAGGCGGATAGCACTATAGCAGGAGAGGAGGGGAAAGGCGCTGTGCCTGTGCGTGTGCTTTCTTTTATAATGGCGTCTCGTGAGCGGCGGAATGGGGCAAGCGAGCGACCGGGTTGGCCCGGTCACACATTGACACGGGCCATGCCCATTTGGCAGGAACGGATAAGTACTTACTGGCCTTGTCTTTTATGTTACGTTTTGTGACGTTTGATTCTGGTGCGATTCGTACGAACTAAATGCAAAGTCAAGAAACCAATTCTAAAAAACTATTATGATAAACTGCTTCTAAAATATTATCCAAATCATGTGAATTAGTTTTGCCAAGTTTAGTTATGGCTATCGGTTGGTTTATCAGCAGAGACATAAATATCATACAACAGATGGTCGAGATGATAGGTTGAAGGGGAGAAGCTTTAGGATAACGGAGAGATCATGAACTGAGGAGACAAACTTAGAGGAGAGAAATTAGAATAACTCATCATTCTTATTGCTTGATTAAAATGGTACGCTCCCTCCCTTTATATAGATGAGATTAGCTCCTAACAATATAGAAACTATCTTATTTAATACAACTAATCACTAATGATAAGATACTATCTATATTATCCAAATATAAAGATATACATCTAATCATTCTTAATATAAAAATATGCATCTAACTATTCCTAATATGAATATATGATGCTACCCCTCCTTGTGTGCACCCTAATGGGTCATGGCCCCATGTCCTTAACACATCACCCTTCTTTTGCGATAGCTCGTCCTTGAGCTGTAGTGGTGGACATGACAGCAACCCTTGAAAGCCCCACGAGGACTTATACCAGTGCATAGTAGGTAGCCAACGACGGTTGACAACGAATGCACGTGAACCTTAGCACTACTCGACGTTGACGAAGACGCTGCCGACGAAGAGAGCAAGCGCATGACAGTGCTATTGCCCTTAGTGCTGTTACCCTTTCCATCACGAGGTGCAACGGATGGGTGAGAGACACGACGGCGTTGTGATCTCCCACACGTGACCCGCTGTGTTCCGCACCTCCAAGGTACGGCGTCAGCCGCCCGCATGGAGAGGTTGGCTGTTGGATAGCGGCCTTCTTCTTCTTCGGCGAGGGCGCCATTAGCACAACCGCAGGCAACAAGGTTGAGAGAAGCATTATAGGTGGCAACAGAGGTGGCATTGGTGGTGCCAACACATATCGAGCAACAACAGTTGTCTGTGCATTCATTTTCTCCTCCTTTTCCATCAGCTTGGCCACCATAACCACGATGTCCACCAATGTGGCCTACAAGTTGGCAAGACTGACGTTCATCTTGTTGAAGGTGGTACTTATGGCTTTGATCATTTTGGCAGCAGAAGTAATGGTGTTGGCTTTGATACTATGTTGTTATGAACTAGGGTTTATAATAAGGTAAATATCGTACAGAAGATGGCCGGGACAGTACGGCTGAAGGGGAGAGGTTTTAGAAGAAAGGGCAGATCATGGACTAGGGAGAAGAACTTAGGGGAGATACTAGAATAACTCTTTCTTCTCATTGTTTGATTAGAATGGTGCGACTTCTCTCTTTATATAGATGAGATTAACATGTAACAATAACAATATAGAAACTATCTTATCTAACGCAACCAATCACTAAGGATAAAATAATATATACTATCCAAAAATGAATATATGTATCTAATTATTCATAATATGAATATACACATATAACTATTCCTAATATGAAGATATGATGCTACCGCTCCTTGTGTGCAGCCCCTAATGGGTCGTGGCCCCTAGCCTACGTCCCTACACTTCACCATCCTTGCGTGACAACTTGTCCTTGAGCTGTGGTAGTGGCTATGGGAGCAACCCTTGGAAGCTCCACCAAGACAAGCGACCACGACGCCTTACGCTACTGCATAGTAGGCAGCCAGTGATGGTTGATAGCGAAGGCACGTGAACCTTAGCGTTGCCATGAATACGCCGCCGATGAAGAGAGCGAGTGCAGGGCAGTGTTGTTGCCCTTTCCATCACTAGTGGCAATGGAGGGGTGAGACATGCGACGGCGATGTGACCTCCCACACGTGACCCGTCGTGTTTCACACCTCCAAAGACACTGTATCAACTGCTCGTGTGGAGAGGCTAGCTGTTGGACAGCGACATTCTTCTTCCTTTGCGAGGGCGCCATTAGCACAGCCATAGGCAACGAGGTTAAAAGAAGCATTGTCGGTGGCAATGGAGGTAGTGCCAATGGTGCCGATGTAGATCGAGTAGCAACAATTGCTCGTGCCTTCTTTTTCTCCTCCTTTTCCATCAGCTTGGCCACCATAGCCGTGATGCCCACCAATGTGGCTTGCAAATTGGCAAGACTGGCATTCGTCTTGTCAAATGTGGCACTTATGGCCTTGATCTTTTTGGTAGCAAAAGACATGATGTTGGCTCTGATACCAAGTTATTATGCATCTTAGTTCGTAATAGGGTAAATACCATACAGAAGATGACCAAGACGACACGGCTGAAGGGGAGAGGTCTTAGGAGAAAAGAAAGATCATGGACTCGAGAGAAGAACTTGAGAGAGAGAGACTAGAATAAAACTTTATTTTTATTGCTTGATTAGAATGGTGTGGTTCCTCACTTTATATAGATGATGTTAACCCCAAACAGTGGCGAAATCAAAATTTAGCTATGCCCTAGGCTCAATGGTAGAATGATCTAGGCTACCTAGACTGAATCATGAAAATGTTACCCTAGGCTGAGCTAAATTTACCTAGACTATACACTAGATATTTTTTCATGCTCCGGGCTAAAATCTATCCTGCCTAGGGCCTAGTTCTGCCTCTGGCCCCAAACAATATGGAAACTATCTTATCTAATGCAACAAATCCCTAATGATAAGATAATATCTATGCTATCCAAATAGATAAGATTAGCCCCAAAAATATAGAAACTATCTTATCTAATGCAACCAATCACTAATGATAAGATAATATCTATACTATCCAAATATGAAGATTTGTATCTAATCATTTCTAATATGAAGATATGTATATAACTATTTCACAAAAACAGTCCACGATGGAAAACGCGTCACATGTCTGTCTTTACAGGGAAGAGATGTACCGACACCGATGCAACAAACCATAAGCATTCCTGAACGGTGTCCAAGAGAATCGTACACACCACGGGGATCGATCAACGAAAAACGACGAACATTTACAGCCAGCACTAACCGTCAACATGCCATGAAATGCTTAGCTTTCACATGGATGCAATTCCATTGCCTGAAGATCTCTCATAGATACCAAGGCCATCAAGCTTTTGGGAGCGTAAATCTGAACTTCCAGGGAGGAAAAGGAGAGAAACAACGAGTGCTAGCTAGTGCTCACTCTGAATCTGGCAATCTCAACCAAGCTACATACTCCCTCCGTTCGGAATTACCTGAAGTTCTAGCTTCTTATCACATAAAACAAGGTGGTGTTCTGAAGGATGGTCGATAGCAATCTGAGGTGGATAAATGATTGCAGTGTCTAGCGAAAGTTTTTCCTAAAATTTATTATTATTTTTTAAACCTGTAAATCACAGAAGCACACATAAAAATATCTGATAAAACAATCTATTTTTTTCCGACGCATGCATGAATCACAAGCTTTAAGACTTAATACCAAAAACAAAAGAAAAATAAGAGCTAATTAGTCTTACCTAATTACCGTACACTAATTACCTTTTCTTCTCTCCTCATTGCACAAAAGTCACAGCATGCGTTGCCTTTTCAATTTGGGTGACGCATAAATTGATGGCTATGCCTTCTGTATGTGTAGGACGAAAGAGCAACACCTTGTCTCCGTGCTTTTGCTGGTGAAGCAATCCGGCTGAGGCTTGGATGCCACTCTGACACAGCGCGTGGATGTGTTTCTCGGTTTTGTGACTCGCACGCACGCGTCCACTAAAGAATTACCAATCACCAAATCCAGAAGTCCCAACAGCCCAACAGCACCCAATTGCATTTATACCCATCACCTTTTAATAGGGGCTTTTTGGGAAAACACAACCTAAAAACCCTAAAACATCATCTATTTAAGAACAAAAGTAAGTTCCTAAAATGTCATTAAAAAGGAACGGAGGGAGTACTAATCTGGTTCTGACAGAGCCACAAATGGATGCTTCAGCAGTTCACCTGCAACATGGTTGTTAAGGCATCGCCTAGGCGACGCCTTGGCGTCCAGGCGCCGGGGAGGGGACGCCGGAGAGGAACGCCGCGCCTTGGCCAGCTAGGCGGGCGCCTAGGTCGACGAGGCGTCCGCGGCGTCGACATGGCGTACAAAGCGTCGGGCGAGGCGAAAAGAGGCGAGGGCTTAAGGCTTCGGGCCTTCGGTGAAACAACAGTCTAAGTGACAGACACACCTGCTCGGGAGGGAGGCGAAGAGGCGAAGTCGCGAACCCTAGCTTCACCGCCGACCGCCAGACCTGTGTACGCCTCTCCTCTCCTTGCTGCCGCCTCCCTCCCGCACTCCGGCCTCCTCCTCCGCCGCCGCTGCGCGCCTCCGCCTCGCGCCGCTTCCCTCCCTCCAAGGCCTGCCCATGGGCGCAGAGCGGCAGAGGGAGCGAGGGAGGGAGGAGGAGGCGGCGGGAGGCAAGGAGGCGGCGCGGCGGGACGGGCGGGGCCGGAGCGCGGAGGAGGCGGCGGGCTGCTTCCGCGCGGCTTCTCCGCACGGACCTCCTCGCCGGGCCAGCTCTGCTACGGACCTCCCGCGCTCTGCCGCCGCCGCCGGTTGTGGGTGCATCAAGTGCGCCCGTGGTCGCAATCTACCTAGGCAAGCCCATGCAACAGCTATTGGGGCTGAGAGCACTATATTGTCTTATCATCGACGACGCCATTGTGGTGGTGCTGCTGCAGGTTCAAGTTCAAGGCCGGTTGAAGCAGAAGGTGGCAGGAGAGGTGATGAGCTTGATGAAGATTTTGATATGGATGATAAAGAGATTGAGGATGACTACGGCGAATCTCTTCCTACTACTCATGACAATGCACAAAGTGGTGGTGCAGGCCATGGAGAAGATGATGCAACTTCATATTATGATTGTTGATGTCTTCATGGAGAGTTGTAGTTGTTTTGTAACTTTGTTTGCCTTTGACTCATTGTCTTGAACTCTGTGATGCATTATGTAGTAGTAGTACTATATGATGGGTCTATCTTTGCAAAGTGGCAATGTTATGCTAACTTTTGCTCTCAATTTCATCATTTCAAGTTTACAAATATGGAATTACAATAGTCATTGCCCAATTGCTCAATATTCGGTAACCATTTTACAACTTTATATGCTAATATTTGCTATCTTTCTCAATGGCAGGAACATATAGCTTTAATGGCTTTCATCTTGGATGGGGGTTGCTTAGCTACCTACAAAAAGAACAAAAGAATGGCAAGCTCATCAAAGTATTAGGTATGTATTATGCAATTGTTATTGACCTCTCTCTAATTTGCTAATTTAGTTAAGTAGTCGGGGTACTCATCAAGTGAACCGTCTTAACTCGCCTAGCATCGCCTAGAGGACGACTAGGCGGCCGCCTGGACGACTAGGCGTCCTGGCGCTCCTTAGGCGTCGTGGTCGCCAAGGTCGCCGTGACAACCATGATCTGCAGAGGGTACATCTATAAAAAAAAGTATGTGGATACTCTTTCTCAATACACTACAATGGCGATCATTAGAGAGATTTTCATTTAGGGAATAAGAGTGTGTGGTGACGGTACATCATGGTTGTGCTAATATTATTTTCGAGAAAATCTGGAAACCATATGTCCCTGTTCCAAACAGCTTCTGCCTTTTAAAAGCTAATTTTTGAACAGAGTGGCTTCTCAAAGTGGTTTCTAAGTCGTTTGTATGAGTCACTGCAGAAACCGTATTGAACGGACTGGCTTCTCAAGGTGGTTTCTAAGTCGTTTGTATGAGTCACTGCAGAAACCGTATTGAACGGACTGGCTTCTCAATGCGACTGTCCCTTATTCTCTCAGTTTCTCTCGCAGTCAGCCAAAAGTCACAGTTAAAAGCCATGTCACTTTTGAATAGTGCCTATATGTATATAATAAATGTAAAACTGAACTAAGGAAAAATAAAATGGAATGCAGGCATTAGTGAGGCAAAGATTTCCAGAGGTGATTGGCAATATAGTGAAGGCAGTTTATCAACTGGCAACTGAAATCACCATTTTGGCACCAAAATACTGCACTATGTTCTTGTGCTCCAATTGGCTTAGAAGCAAGATCTCCTGAAACGATATTACTGGCACTGAATCAGGGCTAAACTCATGGAAAGAAATCATTTAGAAACAAGAATGGAACACATCATCACTGCCAAAAAAAAATTGATAGCTATGCCTAGAAAGTAGAAAGCCCTGACAGAAACTTGCAGTTGCTGTACTATGCTTAGTTTTTCCTGAATTAGATAAGACGAGATAAAAAGGAACAGCTCTATCGGACTGCTGATATTAACTGCTCAGAGATAAAACTACCTGCTCCGGCTGACCTGCGCTTTGCTTTGCATAGCTTTCTGGACCAATCAATGACGCTTCTTTCACAGCAAAGGCGAACCCATCCCTGACAAGGCAACATAAAGAAGCATTAAGGAGCTTACACACTTATCTCTATAATATCATCCCAAATTGTCAGTCTACTCACAGAAGAGAGCAGACAGCCAGACAGCGAAGTACAATGAAGCATTGCATCGAACAGTTAATGTGCAGGCCAAACAGTTAATCGCAACGGGCGGAACTTACTAGCTCACCGCCTCGTACACCCTCCCGAACGACCCCGTCCCGACGAGCTCCAGCTTCCTCCAGTTCTTGATGCTCCTCTTCATCACAATCGCACGGGCAGAGACCGCGGCCGTGCTCGAAGCCGATGCCTCCGTCACCAATGCAGCCCCGGCTCCACCTCCCTCTTCCTCTGTAGCTCCTAAATCGTCCCCTTCCTCCAAACCGGATTCCTCGGGCTAATCCACCACGTCGGGTTGGTCAGAGGACGGCGAGAGCGGTGCCGGCTGGGCAACATACGCCGAGTGCCGGATGGCATTGCGGCGGCTCAGCCTCGGCGGGCGGCGGAATTGGTGCGATGGCTGCATTTTTTTTTTCGCGGGGATTGGGTGATTTGTTGCTTGTTGACTTGGGATTGTTGGGAGTTAGTAAGTAAAAGAGTTCAGCTTATTTCATTTTATAACTTATAGATTTCTTTAAATAAATAAATATAACAATTTTTAATCACTGTTTTAAAACAATTTGTTAAGATAACTTTTTAAAATCAATTTTTATTTATTTGTACAAACGCACATATTAAAGATAGAATCCATAAACCGTAAACATATCTACAGTAAAAACAGGCCTCGTGTCCTCCGTAGCGCGCGCGGAGCGGACTGCGTGGAGAACTGGGAGTACACGTCACGCCCCTCCCGCATAATTTAATACGTGGATGGGCTTTTTGATGTCTAATTGGGCTTTGGACGACACAGTTGTTTTACACATTTGGGTATGTCCACGGCCCACTAATGAGCATTAGCCGTTTCGCACCATCCAACCAAAACACTCAAGAGAAAACGAGTACCATCATACATCATAGATCATACTCCTGCTATGGAGGGACTGAAGATGTTCATCACATACGTGGGGGCTCTTCTTTTCCTCCTTTCCTTGTCATAACAAGTGCATGAGAGATACTTTGTTTTAGCAAGTGATGGTATCAAAGTTTGTCATAACAAAGTTACTCAGGGCATTTGCAGTTAAAACAGCTAGCCTTATGTACTGCATGAAATCCTTTTTGAGAGCCGGGAGTACCTGCATGAAAACCTTGTCATGTGGTAATATACATGTCGATGTTTTAATATCAATTTTACATATGATTTATTTGGATTCGAAGACATTTTAGAAGACTCGGTATATAAATATGCAGAATACAGACGTAGAAATTTTTATACATGTTTGGGTCTTCTCCTAGGAGAATACTAACCCTATGTCCTGTGTGGCGATTGCTCAGAGAAATTGATTACAACTGAGAATAATGCAAAATACCTAGTACTATCTCTTGATCCAATGTGATCCAATCCCTACTCTTCCCTAACGTCAACCTTCATATAGTTGATGAACATGTGATCATTGTCCCGTGCCAAAAGACGTTTCAACGCTTCGAGTGATAACCGTCTGACGGAATTGACTGTCAGAGAGATGTAGTGGCTTGTTCGCTGTTCGGCGGTTGTTGTCGGAGAGAGATCGTGTATGGTTATTAGGCATAAATGCACGTTCTAACCGACTTGTCAGACGACCCCACGATGAAGTAGGTCGTCGTAAACAAGCTAGTTGGGGGTATACTGGTTGCAGAAAGACCTACGACCATGAGGTGGTCGTAGAAAATCTTACGACCATTGATGCTCTTTGCCGACCTGATTTATGACTAGTTGAGAGTCTCTTCTCACAAGTAGTCGACGAATCCCGAGCACTTTCGTGGCTCATATGCCATCCAGCAAACCCCCGTATTCGGACATGTTATTAGTGGCTAGAAAGTATAGTTAAATGACATACTTTAAGGTCTCTACAGTAGAAGATTTCTGGACTACCCTAGTCCCCGAGCGACTTAGTGTAAGTGACTCGTTGAAGTACATCGTCCACTAGTCGTGGGTAGCGTACTATTGGGGATCCTGAATGGGTTCAGAATTTATCCATTCGATGATAAAGTCTGCCAAGATCTGGGATTTAACGGTCGTTCAGGACACGAAATGGAGGTCAAATACCCCAAGTTCTACTGACCTTTTAGGCCATGCATCCCGTTGCTTCCCTGTTTTGGAGGACCACTCCTAAGGGAAACTCAGATGGCACAAACAATTTTGTGCGCCTGAAAATAATGTCTTAGACTCCTCCCAGACATGAGGAGGGTATATACAAGTTTTTTGACCTAAGGGTAGCGCTCCTTAGAACCATGTAAGACTTCGCTTACGTAGTGGACTGGTCGTTGGACGTCTTCGCGTTCCATGATCAGTACTGCACTTACTGCCTGAGGTGCGGCAGGTAGATATACTAAAAGTGTCTTGCCTTCTTTCAGGCAAATCCAAACAAGAGCACTCATAAGATATCTCTTGACATCCTCGAAGGCATCGTTAGCCTCTTTTGACCACTCGAAACCCTCGTGTTTCCTGAGAAGCATTGAAAAATGGAAGTCCTTTTCCTCCCAGTCGTGCGATGAAACAACTTAAAGCCACCATACACCCGGTGAGTTTTTTGAACTTCCTTCTTAGTGGTCGGAGGGCGCATCTATTCGATGGCCTTGATCTTTTCAGGATTTGCCTCGATATCTCTTGCCGAAACAAGGAATCCGACCAATTTTCCTGAAGAAACTCCGGACACACACTTCTCGGGATTGAGTTTCAAGTGGTGATTTTTGAGGTTGTTGAATTGGCTTGGCCGAAGAGCCTAGTACGATCCCATGAAATGTGTATCATACAAGCTTTATTCTGGCATGAGGAACTTGCATCTCGTCCAGAGCATTTGCAAACAAGATATCTAAAGAACTTCCACCATCGATCAACACTCGATTTACTCGACAGTTATTGATGGTGGGCTCGACCATGATTGAAAACCTGTCGGGTTGAGTTGAAGGGGTTGGACAATTAATTTTATCAAAAGAAATAGTAACTTCCGACCACTTCGGAAGATAATTGACAAGGGGATGGTCAATGGAGTTTACCTCACGCTCGACAGCTTTATATTATCGTTTTGACTCATATGTCGAAGATACTCCGTAGATGTGCTCGACGGTGTTCTTTAGATCCTGAAATGGCATTTCCGCATCATCTTCTGATTGCTTCCGAACTCTCGTTTGCCCTAACTCTTTGAGTGTGGCCCTTGGCCGGAGTAGTAATCCCCAAGTTTTTATCGTAAAACTTGGCAATTGCAAAGGTCGTGCCCTTTCCCTCTTGTGGAAAGGGCACCACCTAGGCTTGTTGTCTTTCCGTATGAGTGCTTTGCCTTTACCCCAATCGGAGGATTACCTGGGGTTCCATGGCTCTTTATCGCCTATGGCCAAGACTTCCTTCGAACTTTCGTCGTGAGGCTTCTGACCTTTGGCATTGTTCTTGGATTTCTTGGCATTTTTCCTCCTCTCACCGCCTTCATCCTCCTCTTTGGAACTTCAATTGACTTGACCAATGGTTTTAGTCCATTCGACCGCTTTAGCAGCAGTCGTGTAATGGCCAGCCATCTTAAAGAGCTCAGCGACGGTGGTCGGAGGATGAAAGGCGATGTCCTCTTTGAACCTCCTATTGCGGACACCCTGCTTGATTGCTCGGATAGCAGAAGTGTTAGAGACCTCTGGAATTGAATTACAAACCTGACTAAAGTGTCTGATGAATTGTCCAAGGTCTCATTGTTGTTCTACTACATCCAGTGCAGGTCGTCCTGCTTTCCAGGGTGATGGTATGTGCCTTGGAAATTGGCCAACAGAAGGTCGCAAAGATGCTACCACGAGTGAATTGATGCAGATGGTTGATTGAGCAACCACAATAAAGTAGATCCTTCGAGCACAATCGGTAGGTAGTTCGCCATAATGTGCTCTCCACCTCCTGCTGCTCGAACCGTAGTCGTGTAAATCTGAAGGAACTTGATGGTGTTTTGGGACCCATCAAATTTTTCCAGGTTTCCTAGTCGAAACCACGGTGGCCAACGCACTGCTCAAAGTTCAGGTATGAACTTCTCGTATCCCAAGAAGGAGAATTCTAGGTTATAACTATCTCCGGTTCGATCAGTACTCTGCGAAGGGATGGGCGAACTCGCAGGGAGCCTACCCACTCTCCTTGCAAGTTCCACCGGAAAGTTACGACCACCAGTTGGTGATGAATTCCTGGAATCACGGACTCTAGGGTCCGCTGAAACTGCTGGAGCGGTTGCTAGGGGACTCGAACACTTGGGGGTGAGCCCCTCGTCATGTTGTGAGTCATGTTCATGGTCGGATTGACTCTTGCCATTCGGGAAAATTGGTTCCTCCATCTGGCGTACTGCTGCGGGGGATATTGATCCCCCCTCAGCCTTTCCCGCAGTGGAGTCTCTGAGATCCCGGGATGGATCTCCAGGGACAGTGTCACCATCAGAAGCAAGCATCGTCTACTCGTAGTCGTAACACGCATCCATGTCGAGATCTACATAGTCAACCAAGTCAAACTAGTTCTCCTCACTCCTCTCCCCTGCCATGAGAACATCAAAAAAAGAGAACTTGCCGATGAGAAAATTACCAGAGTCTTAGAAGAATCTCCCCACGGGCGGCGCCAACTGTCCATATTTTAATATCGATCTTACGTATGATTGGTTTGGATTCGGAAAAACTCTAGAAGACTCGGTGTATGAACATACAGAGGAGAGACAGGAGTTTTTATACAGGTTCGGACTTTCTCCTGAGAGAATAATAACCCTATGTCCTGTGTGGATATTGCTTAGAGAATGCGAAATGCCTAGCACTATCTCCTGATGCTTCAACACTTCAAGTGATAACCGTCTGATGGAAGTTACTGTCAGAGAGACATAGTGGCCCGTTCACCGTGCGACTGTTATTGTCAGAGAAAGATCATGTGCGGTTATTAGGAATAAGTGCATGTTCTAACCGTCTTGTCAGACGACCCCACGATGAAATATGTCGTCATAAACAAGTTAGTTGGGAATATACTGGTTGCAGAAAGACCTACGACCACAAGGTAATCATAGAAAGACTTACGACAAAAGAGTAGTCGTAGTAAGACTTACAATCATGTTGTCGTAGGAAGACTTACGACTACGTGGTCATAGAAGAATTTACGACTATGTGATGATTATAGAAGAGGTTACGACTAAGCGATCGTAGAAAGATTTACAACTATTCTGCGAAATCTATCCCTTAGCGATAAGGGATATACTCAAAGAACCTAATGGCATAATAATTAGATGATTATTATATCCCATGAATACCAAAGTGATAAAAAGAGTACATTAAGCAAAGAAGTGTTTCTAGCTACTACTTACTAGCTAGCGCGCGCCCATGTCACTTTGTCAGGTCATATGAGTATGAAAACAGACGTGGAACGAGTATACGAGACAATCCGCTTGACGGGGTAGAAGAGCAGCCACAGAGACCGCAGCAGCACGATGCCAATGTAGGTTCGTTTGTTATTGCCGCCAACGTCAGCGCTTGACTTCATACGTTGTCGCTCTCGCTCAGCCCGCAGCTTCTTCTTCTCCTCCTCTTCCTCCTCCTTGAGACGCCGTGCGTGCGCGCTCTCGTTCGCTTGCCGTTTCTGCCTCTTGAGCCTCGCGGGCGCGCACTCGAAGTAGAGCCTCTTCACCACACCGTCCGCGGTCTCCATCTCCTCCCGCCGCGCCTTGTACTCGGCCCACCTGAACATGCCGTGCTAATTTTGTCCTGCTTCACGATCGCCGAGCCGAGTCTGGCGAATTTAAGATACCGTGTCTTCAGTTATGTAGCGCTGATTTAGTTGCGACCACACGCCGAAACGGCTGTGAACAATGATACTGCATGTGTGGGACTCGGATCTTGCACGCATCTGCCGTTTCATCGCGAAGACCCTTTTCCCTTTGGGTACCGGCCGGCACCGGCGACGGCGGCACTCAATGTGAGCTTCATGTCCTTGGGTCGCCTCCATGTTTCTGGCCTAGCGATTAATTGGGCCTGCTGCAAGCAAAACTGTAAACAAATCAATGTACAAGCAGCTTGAGGTGCACAAACAACTTCGATCTACGTATCTCGTCGATTCGGCCTATGCAATCATGCTACCGAGCGATGGAGAAATAGAAATCTGAACAATCAACTTTTTGGTTCGAATACTGCACTTTTGTTCCCATAGGAGGTCTTCACAGAGTTGTATTCATATTGGTGTAGATTGACTAGACAAGGTCTACAACGAGCTGCCAAAGATGGCCGAGGAAAGCAACAAGGACACCGCCGAAAAGCAACTCTCCGCCGACGAGGACCCTCTCTGGCATGCATGGGACGGTTCTTTCGCCTCCACTGCGAGTGTGCTGTTAATTAGTGGATTCAGCTACAACTTTCGCAAAAGTGTTTTTGAGACAGAATACACAAACAAACGCGGCTCGGTACAGGCCGTCGTACGTACAGCTATCTCGGTCAATCACATTTAATCAGAATTGAAGTTTGCTAGCAGCCCAGCAGTGTCCTTTTACATGGGCAAGTGCAACAGGTTCCATACAAGACAGTAAAGACATCGAGCTATCAACCTGACCTCGCCAAACTGGCGCCTGCGCGGCGGGAAGCGACTGAAGGCTGAAGCGGCGTCGTCCCCCGCACGTAATCACCCGGGCCATCATTTGCCCATAATTGCACTCGCCACACCAGACCTCACCTCCCCCGGCCGTGGGGCCCGGCGGGCAGTCACATTGATGCGCTACCCGACGCACAGTGCGCCCTGCCCGTCGCACATGACCCTCTCTCTCTCTTTTTCCCTCTCTCAGGTTCGTCCTCGGCCATGCTCCCTCAAAACCAAGTCCATGGACCCCAAAAGGCAGGAACCAAAATGATGTATGGGCATGTAATTAACAACGTGGCAAGACAGCAATTTCATCCGGACGAGGATTAAATAATTTATTAAATATGATTTTAATACTTAGTTAAGGTCCTAAGACTCACGTGGTCATAAGTTTTCCAAAGCTGTTCCGTGAGTACCCCTGGTCGGAGAACTACTATATACTTTATCCAACCAGTAAACTATTTGGAGATTTCATAAACTGGTATGAGTGCCACTTCCAGGGAAACTCCTCTCGTGCGATGAATAAAGCATGTGCTTTATCCACTCTAAATATCACGACATTTTGGCCCTATATCTCTTACAACAACCGCCATATAGCTGTCCACACGATTATCTCCCACTGACAACAACCGAAAATCAGTTATTATCATATATCTCTCTCTGATAGCAACAACCCCTCCGATCAGACACGATGATTCCACAAGATGTCTCCCCAGATAGATAACTGGCACCCCTTCAATGTTATTTAAAGGTTGACGAGAGAGGACACCAGCAGAGACAATAGGAATAATAATTCAGAGAACAAGTCCAAGTAGTGGGAAGATTATAGATTAGGGCTAGTAGAATCCATTTTGTAAGTCCTCTGTATAGCCAACTCATAGCAATAAAGATTATCCCCTTTCACTTGCTGAATCAATCTAAGAAATCCAGCCTCCTTTCTCACATTTTCGTAAGATCGACGACTTGATCGACGACAGTTGACGCCGTTTGTAGGGAAGAAGGCTCCGAGTCCTTGAAGTTTTTCATCAGCAAGCATCATCCTCACCTATAGTCTGTCAACATCGCCCATGTGATCATGGCAGGAACTTGGGACGAGGAGAACTGGTTCGATCTAGCTGACTACGTGGACCTTGACATAGACACATGCATCTGCGTCATAAACACAACGCTTCTTCATTGTCATCCTCCATCCCATGCTCGTCAATTTTTGAGACTAGTGAGGTCGATCGGATGGAAGAGAACATGCCGCCCCTATCGTCAATGTTACCAGGGGAACCAGTTGTTCTGACCTTATTAGAATGCCCAATCAAAGTGGCAAGCCCGGTACTTTCGACTGGCAACCATGGCAACAAGAGTGCGACTCCATGATCTGAAGGTCAGAGTACTCTCAATGCAGTCGTGGGCGACCGCTATTCACCAACGACTCCTACGTATAGTGGGAACCGGAAGATACCTAGTCACGGTGTCAATGAGAACACCTTTGGTGGAGAGCCATGCAAACTTGATAGCACTCATCATTCGATTGATGATCCGCTAGATCGGATTGTGTCCCCCGCACTCCCCTCTGAAGCCGGTGATCTGCAATCCTTCTCATCATGGATGCTGCTAGCCGAGGCGATGGAAGGTTGTCCCTCAGTTACGATGGGAGTTTGTCAGAAGATTCATGCTGGAAGCATGAAGTTAACACAATCATACAAACCACAGCAAATCCCGTGCAAGGTTCTCCACGATAGACTCCCCACGATCTACTGCTTGGAATGGTACAAAGGCTCCTCCATCACCTAGAGAGAACGGAAATAATGGAGTTAGTGGGCATCGATGATCTAATCCACCTATTTCTACCCCTCCGCACTTGATGAGTCCCATGGAGCGAGCAAGGAACCCGGGGTAAAACTCGGGTCATTGTACCCCTTCTGCTGAAAGGAACGCTCCGAGGCATTTGGTAACTGTTCAAAACCTACAACGTGTACATGACATTTTGAATAACCCAGACCCCGCTCTGGCAGAAACACTGGGATATGCTCAAGTTGCATGTTAGGCATCAGAGATTCTGCAGCAAACCATGCGACACGTGGAGATGTATCAGGAGTAGAGGCATTCCCAAAGCCAGACGTTGACTTCATCCATGGATTCCTCGCATGGTAGAGGCCAACGTGGTCGGGCTGACAAAAATCTGTCAACAGGTACAAGACCCACTCAAAGATTTGGTTAAAGAAGCCACGAGGGAAGAAGGCTATTTGAAAATGAAGCAACTCCTCCCCCTCATCCTAAAAGATGAAATCAAGGAGACAGTCCACATGATCTATGCCATCATCTGAACCATGTATCTAGTCAAAGACACAACTTGAGTGTCCACGGCCGGATGTATGGTGGAGATGGAACAAATTAGGAGGCACAAGAGATTAGGTTGAACACCCAATCCTTGCTTGCTTCTATTGATTTCATGTCCCTTTATGTAGGGATACAACTTAACTTGGAATAGAAGGTATCATCCTTCCTGGACTCGGACTCTAATTGCACTCTTTCTAATTTAGATTTTCCTACTTTAGACTTTCTAATTGCAATCTTTCTATTTAGATACAACAAACTCTTAACTTACCGCCTCTAGGGTTGGTTGTTCCTTAGCCTTGTGATGTTGGTCATATACTTGGCCCCACATGACATTGAAGGTCGACAAGCTCCTCAAGATTGGGTTTATTCATGAAATCGACCACTCAGAGTGGCTCATCAACCCTGTAATGGTTAGAAAAAGTAATGAAAAATGACGATTGTGTAGATTTCACATATCTCAATAAAACTTATCCGAAGGATGCTATGTGGCCCTAAGACCTAAGTGGTCTTGAGCTTCCCAAAACTGTTCCCCGAGTACACTTGGTTAGAGGACTACTATACACTTTACCTGACCAATAGCACACTGAGAGATTTCATGAACTGATATGAGGGCTTGCTTCTAGGGAACTCCTCCTGCGCGATGGATAAAGCACATGCTTTATCCACTCCAAACAACGTGACATTTCAGCCATATATCTCTGACAACAATCGCTATGCAACTGCCTCATGATTATCTCCCACTGATAATAATAAAAAATCAGATACCATCAGATATGTCTCTCTGACAGCAACCACTCCTATGATCAGATGCGGTGATTCCACAAGACATCTCCTTAGATGAATAACTGGTACCCCTTCAACGCTATTTAAAGGTTGACGAGAGAGGACACCAACAGAGACAACAGGAATTAGAGTTCAAAGAACAAGTGAAGTCTAAGTAATGGGAAGATTATAGATTAGGATTAGTTGAGTCCTTTCTATAGGTCCTTTATAATCAGTTCATAATAAAAAAAGCCATTATCTTTCTTTTGCTAAATTATTCTAAAAAATTTAATCTCTTTTCTTATATTTTTATAAGATCGATGTCTTGTCGTTGATACTGACACGTTTGATTTCATGGCCACATGGTCATATGGACTTGGTGATCCTTTTCATCCTGGAAGAAAAATAATACAGAAAAGATCAGATCGTGTCGCCATCTACAAGCATTGAAGGACGCAGGCAGGCAGGCAGGCAGGCAGGCAAAGGCAGTAACTTACAGCTAGGCTCGCACAGTACGGCAGCTGGTCTACTGGGCCGCTCCTGCATGCCAAGGAACGGATGACCGGCCGGTGCCGTGCCTCGCGAACCGGGCCAGAGAGCGCGCCCCTCGGCCTCGGGGCCCCGAACCCTCCGGCCTCGCCGACACTGGCAGGCGCTGCTGCCGCGCGCCGCGGGCGGCTAATCGAGCCCTCGGGGCGAGGTGGGCGGACGGCCAGGATGCGGCTTTCCTCGGATCGCCCACTGGTCGCGGGCGTGCTCCACGGAACCGCGCGCCTGAATGCCCGCGCGCGGGGCAGCGGTTGCCCAACTCGCCGGGCAAGGACGCCCCGGCCGGACGGCATACCTAGCTTGCTTTACCTTGTCTTGTTTCGTTTTTATTGTTTCTTCACCTGCCCAAATGCATGCCAAAGTAATTGTAGTACATGGCTGGTACGTACTCGTCATATGTTTATGTGTGAGCTCAGATTCCGGAGTCCTCTTGAAAATAACAAATTGTACGTAAATTGCATTCAGTTTTTCTTCGTGTTCATGCTTATATAGTATTCTTCACCTAGCTTCTCGCCTATAGAAACTTGAAGAAGTAATCTCTATCTATTACTATAATCAAAGCATCCACTGTGCGTTTAAAATCGAGGAAGTTTCATGGATAACATAAATGGTGACACCGGACTAAAATCTTACTGTAACAATATGATCCAAATTCATCATCGTGTTTATGTCGAACGTGGTACAACTATGATTTCGCTTTGTATTCTTCTATGATTCTTGTTTCTGGTCTATATATATATATATATATATATATATATATATATATATATATATATATATATATATATATATATATATATATATATATATATATATATATATATATATATATCATGTAGAAGCATAATTTAGATGTGTTAATAGCCTCATGAAGGTGGAAATACTTACGCGCTTGAGATTGTATTACGAGACAATGGCTTATATAGAGTACAAGAGATAAGACTGTTTCCCAACAAATCGAATCCATGTCAAAAAGAAATCTTAACAAACTAGGAAAGTTATCTTCTGTAGTGCGGTTATCCGGATCTCAATTGGCTGTGGTCGTATGACCGTGCCGTGGTCGTATGACCGACCATGGTCATTACAACCACTTGTGTAGTCTAACAATCTAGATATCGGTGGATACACAATAAGGGACACCAGATTTTCATTAGGGAGAAGAGCTAATTAAATTGTCGAATAATGAGCCTAAGATTGGGGTTATAAATTGGTGGTGGATATTCAGACTCATATATGAAATTGGTGACTTCGGTTCGATTATTAAATATTTTAGATGATGCAATGGAAATTATTTGATCGGTGGCTCATAAGTAAAGGTATTGGATTATCATTAGGTTGTGTAGTTAACAAGTTGGTAATTAGTGGATCTGAGATCGGGATTATACGGTTATGGTGAAATTTGAGGTTGGAGGAACAAATTTATGGGGGAAGTTAGGATTATGTGAGAATCAGACACTCATGGCTGGATTAATGAAATGGTGGGTTACAAAATGGGAGGTGTATAATCGGTGGATTAAATAACTAATGACACTCGCTGTTTGGAGTCCTAGGCAGCAATAATAATGCCACGATTAAATAACAATAATGTTAAACGTAATTTCTGGCAAATAAAGCAACCCGAGCCTCTCCTTTGATTAGCCATGCATATTATTTATTTGCATCATGTGTATTGGCTCGCGGAGCACGGTGGTTAGTGTGCTCACACTCGCTCTCACAACAAATCCAGAATCAGCAAGCAGATCACTACGCTTCAGCAATACTCTTGGTCATGATGGCAAAGAAGATGAAGAAGTAAAGAACTAGGTCGCGAACCTCCAGTTGGCTGTCTGTGTGCACGTCCTGAGGGTTCCCCCCGGTGTGCTTCGTTTTTCGCTGCTGCCAGTTACTGATTTCGGCATAATCGGCCCATGTGTAAGTTTACTATTTTATTTATGCTTCCGCATAGTATATATTTGATATTCATTTCTGTATCTGTGAGCACTATCTACTGATCCAGGGAATAGTACAATAAATCACAGAGGATTCCGAATGATAAAATCTGGGGTCTTACAGGGATGGTATCAGAGTATATCGACTGCAGATTGTGACCTAATTAGCCTGTCCGTTAGTTTCATGATTACAATTATTTCCTCAATATCTATTTTTAAAAATATAAGTTATATTGCTCAATCTCCTCTCTCCTAGATGATTCCTTCTCATCTATGTGCTGCCTTAGCCATTTTTACTTCTAATGCTCACTTACCCCGAATTCAAAATGATAAAAATTCAGTACTCCTCTTGTAAACTCTCTTTGAAAACCTATTTTGGGCCAAAAATCATGATGCTTAAATTTAAAACTTGATTTCAAAAATTGTTTATCCTTGGAGGACCGATTATCAAATTGTTTACGAAATTCACTTTTAAACTCATTTTAACAAACCTGGATCTTCCGAGGAAATTCCCATAAGTTCAACTACTTACCTAAAACTTATTCAAAAATTTACTTTGGTTTCTCAAATAGTTCAAAACATAGTTATTTCTTGAAAGCTTTTCCCCAACAAGGACCTTATTTTTCAAAAATAAATCCTAAGTGTTAACCTTGGGGGTTACCTTTGAAAGAGTTATGTTGGTAAAAACATATTTTCCATGTTTGATTTTATCACCCCTGGTAAACAAAAATCCATTTTGCCACAAAGTTGTATTATAATAATAATAATAATAATAATAATAATAATAATAATAATAATAATAATAATAATAATAATAATAACACATGAATGAGTATTGATATCAAGCAAATCACCTCCAAATACTTTCCTCTGCCTTTCTATTGATTTCAAAAGGAAAATTTTGTTCCCCTTCTCGTACCCCTACTCCAAACTTTAAGATTAGGTGCGTCGAAGATGTGCATAAAGATAAGATGGTCTTGTTTAAAAACGGACTACGTATATGGACCCTGCACCCTCTTATGTGTGCTCCCCGAGTAGACGATGTATTGTTGCAAGATTCTATTTGGACCCTGTGCACTGCCTTCTTGCCTCCGGCGTTATATTTTGCAGTCACAGGAAAAGATTGTTTTAAAGAACTTGAGAGATTTGGGTGCCACCCCAACTTCCTGGGTGTGCTCCTTTAAAATTAGATTGGGTGCCACAGGAACGGATGAGGGCATCGAGGCGTCGCCATTGGGGGTCGGGGTTGGACGTGGATGACGGCGCGATGTGGTCCTTGAGAGCATATTTACAGAGAGCAACTTCAAACAACCCGCACCAGTGTGCATAGTTCCCGGCGGTTATGTCGAGGGTGGTAGGAACGAGCGCCTTGACGCTCGGAACTGCGATGGCCTGTGCCCATAGCGTGGCCTTAGCGGCAGCCTCCTCCTTGGCTGAACCTGGGCTATGGCGACGAGGTCGGCCAGGGTAGTCATAAGAGAGAGAGAGAGGGAGACAGGGGACGGTTGGTGGGATGATCTCAGGAAAGAGAGCCCTCTGATACCATGAAAGCGGAAATACTCACGCGCTTGAGATTGTATTATGAGCTAATGACTTATATAGAGTACAGGAAATAAGATGGTTTCCCAACAAACCGAATTCATGCCAAAAAGAAATCCTAACAAGCTAGGAAACAAACTAGGAAAGTTATCTTCTGTAGTGCGGTTATCTGGATATCGATTGGCCATGGTCGTCGTTACGATTACTTGACGCTTACATCACCTGTATAGTCTAACACCTCGTGCTTATAATTCATACTTGTATAGTGATTTTTATCTTCGTACATCTATGATTTTTTTCATAAGGATTTTCTACGTATAATCTATATCTCCTTGCTCTTCTATTTATCTAATATTCCCGTGAGTTTTATAACACTTGCAATCGATGATCGCAGCATGTACACGCAAGATTGCTGGTGCACGCAGTGCATAAGTGCATTCCATGTATACTTTAGACCCAGCTGCGTTGAAAACAACAAGAAAAGGTAGGCACAAAGCGTTGCTTGCAGCACGCACGCTCGCTAGTAGCAGCTCATGAGACACAGCGTTTGATAGTATGTGCGTGTTTCTCACTCATATTTAAGGAGTCAGAGGTGAGAGGCAGAGGAAGAGACGAGAGCTAGCTAGCTATATAGCTCTCATGTGGCACATGCCAGAGAGGCTAGCGCTATGAGGACTGCCCAAATGTCCAAACCAGCAGGTAATGATGTGATCATCACAAGCTCTGTCGGGCTACGTACGTGGGAGGCCAAACGCACTGTGTACAGCTACGGATGTGGTCAACCCTGTGAGGTTGACGGGGAGCATGCACATACACATGCGACTCAGTAGTCAGCTCAGAATGGGCACAGTAACTAGCCAGCTACTCAGTTCATTTGCCAAATTAATTATGAGCGCGTTAGCTTTTTTTTTTTTTTAATTTTCAGTTCTTCAGAACATGTAGACGTATGTGTGAGCTATATATATGCCTCTCTGTCATGTACATATTTTTGGAGAAGCCTAGAAATAAGAATAGTTGCCTATGAGGTTTTTAAATTTCGGCGGTTTTCGGCCAAAAAATTTAAATCGAAATTTGAATTTCAAATAAAATCATTCAAAAATCGGTGTAAATTTAAATTTAATTAAAATATTTAAGACTGATTTGTACCCTAACGGAGAGTGTATAGTAAAACCGATTCTGAGCCCCTTTCGCTGCCAAGCTGGCTAGCTTGCCGTGAAAGGACACTTTGATTCTCTTAGCTAGCTTGCGTCAAGTCACCGAAGTCTCCGAGACGGAAACGTTTATTGAAATTTGAGCTACTAGTACGTAGAAGACCTTTAGTTTTGGGGCAGGTAACGCAGTGCAGTAAGCTCGAAAGAGGGCTAGCTAGCATAGTTCGGCGATGAGCTCACTGGTCGCGGACCCGCTCCAAACAAGAGTTTTCTCTTTTGATTTCTAAAAGTTAAAATTTATTTAAAATATGTTGATTTTTAATATGGTTTTTTTACCTTTATATTATCTGTTGAGATATAACAATGTTTCTTTATTTTTCTTTAGTTGAGTATATTAGAAAAATTAACAATTATTATAGTAAAGTTTCAAGAAAAAGTCAAATGGCAAAAGCCAACCGAACCAAACCTATATATTTGGTGCTGTAATTATGAGTACTTTCTTCTTACAAGCTTTTTATGGACATTCCGCAGCCTTTAATTGCACTGAATTGGTGCATTTCACGAGGCAAAATGGACTCGATTTTTTTTAAAAAAATAACAGAACATTCTTGAATGTACTCCACACCAATTTGAAGAGAATGAACATAGAATACGCTGCACCTATTTGAATTGAGTCTTATTTTGTTCTACTCAGTAGCGGAATCAGACCTCGGGCTAGATAGTCCGAGACTTGGAAATCGAAGCCCATGAAGAATTAATGATTTAGGTGTAAAAGCCTAGGAACAAAAGTCCAACCGGTCTAAAACCAGCTGGCCCAGCCTAGGACTTGAACTGACCCTAGTTCCGACCCAAGCTCTACTCATAATCCTAATTCATATACTACAGACATCTGAATCACCAAAAAACATGTGATATTATCACCTAGCTAATATTACAAAACATGATTACACATATTATATATATAGTATAAATAACAGGGGTACCATGGTGCCTAGACACCATGACTAAGATTTTTCATTCATGATTAAAACTTTCCATCCATGATTGATTCAACATGCTTAATCAATAATTTCTTTTCCAAATCGATGTTTTTTCGAATTAATGAATATTAACGGGTTTACCTGATATATTATATATCATTGCACTTTCACGCATCTAAAAGCAATCCAAAGGCAGAAATGGCTTGATGTTCAGACACCATGGTACTCCATTATATATATATACACATGTGATAACTAAGCTATCTTAGCGATCAATAGCACCTGTTGGAAATCTAAGAAGATCCACATACATTTTGGAGCTACAATTATGAGAGGGAAGGATTATATGCCCTCCACAAGCTTGTCAAAGACGTTCAACTGAAGAGAGAAGTGGGCGGGTGCACTTCACGAGGCAGTTTGTGGGAATTCAAAGCACTGGAGTCACTTGTTACTCCACCTTTCCCCCCTCTGTGAGCCAGGACAGTGAGAGATGCATCTCAGCAGAGCAAAGAAAACTGTCCACTGGATCGAGCAACATAAAGTAAGGGGACGTAGCGCAGTTAAGGTATTAGGGTACCCCCTGTGCCAAATGGGGCATGTCTCCATAAATTGCCATTAGTGCCCCCCCTCCTGTCCTCATCACCCCTTCCCTGCCCTCTCCTCTTCAAAACCCTCACCCTTCTTCCTCTACCACGCACATCCATCCATTCCAGCATCCTGCCGCCCTTGATCTCTCTCTAGTCTCCGGTCTCTGCTCCGCCATCTTGTAGTTCCTCGTGAGCGTTTTGTTCATTCGTTGCCCATGGTGGTTTGTGGGGAATTTTGGCTGGCTCGAGGCGTTCACGTCCTTGCCGGGTCGCCGGCGGGTGGAAGCGTCGGACCAGGCTTCATTCCTCGCAAACCGAAACGTACATCCATGGCGTCTGCGTATGTAGCTAGCTAGCTAGGTTTTCTAATCGTGCGGAATATACAGCGTGAGATCGCGAGCGCATGCTTTGGATTAGGCTAAGGGCATTGTTGTCTGGCTCGAGGCCCCCGGCCGAGATCGATCTCTTCGATCCTCCTTCACCTGGAGACGTCGGCCGGCGAGCTCGGACCAGGCTTCAATCCCCTTAACCATGCGGCATTGTCGTCCATTCAATCGTGTCGGCATCGTCGCCAAGTGTCCACTGCCGGCGACGCAATAGTTCGGTAAGCTAACTTGGGAGGAGCTAGACGGACATACACTCTCTAGCTTCAACCTTTCTCTTCACTGTTTGACACTTGCACTGCAGGGTTACTTGTAGATGGCCATTTCTCTTGCAGCTTTTCTGTCTTCCTCTTCCTAGCTAGCTGCAGCCTGCAGGTAAGTACGTACTTTGGAGTCTGGACTCTGGAGATCATCATATGCAGCATGCGTATCGATGTTGTGCATTGAGATTAGAAGATTGTTAATTACTCCGATCATTAGGTTGCTAGTTCTATATATGTTTTATCATTGTTTGATTCTTTCCGTGGTTTACTCGAATTGAGTCTGAAATTGTCATCTTAGTTTTGTTTTTCAAATTTAGCTTATGAACATCCGTTTTTTATAAATCTATACTCCTCCGGTCCCTACCGAGCTACTATAGCTCTGCAGGTCGTCTGTCGAGCTCCACCGACTCGGTAGGTGCCTGTCGCACGGTAGATTTACCAAGAGAGCTACACTTATAAAAACTGGTGTTTAAGGGCTAGTTTTTTTTAAATGGCTAGATTGATATTTTTTATGTTTAATTCGGTTTACTCGGCGACGAAGTGAGAAACAAACGAGAGGACTAGCTAGAGGCAGCGGAAAGCTTACATTATGCATGATTATGCAATCATTCGAGCTGCTAGGTGGAATGATGTGGGCATAATTGCGGGCACCGATCATGCATGCGGTGACAAATTTCTTTTCCCATGTCTTTTCCAACAACAGTGCACTGCTGATCATCCAGGACAGGTTCTTCTTGAGTGTGACAGGAGAGAAAAGAGAGGAGCCCCGGCATGGCTCTGCTGCCCTCCTTAAATGCGCTAACTAGCTCAGGTTGAGATCAGTAGCCTAGCTAGCTCTTGCATCTGTATCCATGCCTCCCCGGTCGTGCACGAGCCAGCGTCATGCACCACCAGATGCCATAGACGAAGCTAGCAAGGTTGTCATCAACGATCGAGAAACAAGCCTGCGTGCATGTTTCCGTCTCTTAATTACATGGTTATTACTATATTGCTTAATGAGATTAGTGTGTATGCGTTGTAGCTTACATGATGAACGGAGACAGGGAAGTGTATACTAGTGTGTATAGTTGTATATAGCGTAGTGTCTCTGTACTCTGTTGGGCAGTAGGGTTTGAGGTTACAGGAGAGAGGAAGAGGGTCAGAAGAAAGGGGCTTTCGGGGGCATGGTATCTCTTGCGTTGCATTAATGGGAAGGGAATGGCACACCGAGGCGTGGCCCACCTGTGGCTGTGATGGAGCACATCATGGGCCCCGTGCACGTTACTGATGCAGTACTACGTACTTACTCTTCCATATGGTTTCTTCTTTTTAGTTTGGTTCGTGACCTATGTCTTTTTTTACATTATATAAATAATATAATTATACAATTATTTTATTTATTTATGATAGTGTTTGTGTTAAGTTAAAAACACCTGCAGCAGCCGAAAAGATGAGACAATTTACACATTCGCTGATACGTGGACTTCATCGGTCCTTAATTATACAATGCAAATAAGATTTAAAAAAAACTTCTTTTAAAATGCTGCTTGACCTTTCTCAGTTCCCAATGCATGCATGTATATGCAGTCTTCTTTTGTCCATTTTAATGTCATCTCCGGCAGCCAGCAGATTAGCCACTGTATCTTGCGATTGCTGGGCAGTATGTTGCTTGTACGTTTTACCTTGGTGTGACGGCTTGATCAGCTAAAAGAACCGGTACATGGAGAAACATGAAATGGTACGTGTGTGTGTGTGTTCACTAGCCTTTGACCGTGAGTCGTTTAGATGCCTGGCAGTTTGTAAAGGCGGTCAAGACTCAAGAGTCAAGACTGTCGCCTCGTTGCGTGCTTGTAGAAGAGGCAGTCAGACGCGTACAGTACTACATCACTGGATAGTAACTGCTAGCTTGTGCCCAGTTTTGCCTTGCACATACGTATGCCGTGCTTGTACCGATCACTGATTTCATACCCGTCACAGGCTCGTACTGTAAATTTTTACTGCAGTTGTGGTACCACCACTACTCATACAGCTTTGTTGATCGATCGGTAGCTGGGGTAGGTAATACACATAGCATTGATGATCAGATATTGTACGTACAAGCAATTAAACATGTAAGATTATACACAGAGCTTGCACTTTGATTCTGGATGTGTGGATCGATCGATCTGCTGCATGCATTATCTATCTACACACGAATCTATCTTAGGTAGGAGGAAAGGACTCAGAGGAGGCAGCACGGAAGTATAGTACCAGTACACTACAGTAGTGAGACTGAGAGGATGGATACTACTATGGAGTACTCACGAGCAAGGCATCCAAATAACGTAGCATCAGGCACAGTGTCCGCCTCGCATGGCACGCTGACCAGTCGCGGTGATTTGATTGGGATGCTGCCTGCCGCTCCGATGGGACGCACGCGCTCGCCTACATCCGTGCCGCCCATGCCTTCCCCCCACCCTGTCCTAGCTATGCATAAAGATTGGAGGTCGACGAACCGAACGTACGTACACACGGTGCGTCGAGGATTCCTCCTTTGGAGCATCCCGTCAGCTTCAACGTACGCCCTGCTGTGGAATCCATGTCAACTACGTTCGTACGATTGCTTTGGTGTCACCACGGGCCACGGCTGGGACTGCGAACGAGGAGAAGACGCCGTGCTTTTCTGCGTGTGGCGTACGTATTACTTATATACATTAACTATAGGAAGATAAATATACTGTAATAGATAGATGTATTGAGTTTTGAGGGTGATTTTTATAGAGTACAAAGATTGAATAGGAAGCTGAATGAAGAGAAAGTTGAAGGTGGGGAAGCATTGGACTGATATCCCCGCAATCACAGCGGGAGCGTCGTGGCTTGCTTCGGGGTTGGGGACGCGGTGACTATAGAGGGAACCGACGAGTTTGCTTAAGTTAATGATAGCCCTTTGTTGTTGAGGTAGCCGAGAGCGTGGCGACTATGGTCGTAGCCATGGAGGAGGGAGCCATGTCGAGGTAGCTGGTGCCGAGGTCGTCGCTGTGGTCGGGATAGTGGAGTTGATGCAGAGAAGGTTGTGACCGAGATCGGTGAAGAGGTCGCCAATGTTGTCTGGCCATGGTCGACCGGGAAGATGAGAAAAAGGAGTAGAGAGTGGTCGTCCAAGGGAACCGATCGGAGCTACAGGGAATCGGTCGGAGACGCGGTCGAAGGATGAAAGATCTTGCACCATTTAAGTTAGCTTTGGTGATAATGATAAATACTATTATGAGATTTTGGTGATAATGATAAATGCATTTGTGAGACTAACCTTATTTATTGGTTATGATATTACTTAGTCTCATTTGAATGAAAAGATGAAATCAAAGAGATATGCATTCGAAATCACATTCTTATATATTAGTGCATTCCTTGGATCCAAAATATAGATTGAACTTCACAAATAGTCCAAAATGAATATGTGCATATGTCTTCATTACACATACTTGTTTGCACACATTTAGGGAGAGTTCACTCTATGTTTTTGAGGTTTCATAACTATTGATCCGTATTTCCTTTAATACACATATTAATGATCTTTATTTTGAAACACATCCTTTGAGTATATATATAGCTTGTGTAGTTCGTATATATTCATTTGCCATTGGGTTGTCATCTAATTTCTCCATTATGTGTTAATGGTTGGATGATTAATGATAACCGAATAAGTAAGATTTTCTTTGAAAACTTATCTTAGAGTATACAAATATTGTGTACATGTTGTATATTTGTAAATACAATCTTTATCTTATTATTTGTGAAATTACCATTAATTACCAAAAACAAAATATTGTGGACTCTATTCCCTCTATTATGTGTTAATAGTGAAGTTTGGTAATTGATGATAATTGGTTTGTGGACTAACATTTTTTATGAGTTGGATGAATATGTTAGTTTCCATAAATGAGGAAGATTTGAGATGACTTCATATGTTGAAGATCATTAAGTCAAGTGGTAGATGCATCATGAGTTGATACATGTCCAAGAGGAGATAATCATGTATTGATCATTAAGTCAAGTGAAAACCCATCATGTGTTGATGGAGCTGAAGTAATGGATGCATCATGAGTTGATGCATGTCTAGACTATGACTCAAGGTAAAGGTATGACTGGTTAGGGATAAGAATGTGTTACTAGTATTTTACTGGTCTTGGTGTTTGGTTGAAAGACTGGATTGCTAGTATAGGTTGTCGTACTATTAAGAAAAGGTCATATCTAGTAGCTTGAGTGTCATCATGTGTTGATAGCTTAACCTCACTTGCTCTAGCTCTCCTTGCTATGAGGCTTGTATTTGCGTATGCGTTTTGCAAATAGTTGAAGCTCATGTGTTAAATCCTTGTAACATGCGACTATACATTGAGAATGTATTTTGCATGTATTTGAAGTCCATATTTTCATGCTTTGCAGTATCAGGTTTACATTTGCAAATAGTTGAAGCTCGTATATAAGCCTTGTGTCATGATTCTAAAAGTGTGCAAATGTATTTTGCAACTTGTTGGAAATCATGTTTGATCCTTGTGCGTAAGACACTATTGTTTGCAAATGTGCTTTGCAAAATCTGTTGAAGTATCTGCACTTCTCAGGGAAATCGGAAGTACCGTAGTGTAGTCTACGGTACTACCGTTGACCGCATGATTAAGACTTTCCATCCATGATTGAGACTTTTCATTCATAATTAAGATTTTTCATCCTGATATTATGTACCATTGCACTTGCACGCATCTAAAAGCAATCTAAAGACATGGAGACTTGGTGCCTGGACACCCTAGTGTCCCATTTTAGTGTCCTATATATATATATGTGTGTATATATATATGTATATATATATATATATATGTATATGTATATGTATATGTATGTGTATGTATGTGTATGTGTATATGTATATGTATGTGTATGTGTGTATATGTATATATATATGTGTATATGTGTATGTATGTGTATATGTATATATGTATATATGTGTGTATATGTGTATATGTATATATATATGTATATATGTATATATGTGTGTGTATAGGCGTCTCTAACATTTTGAGTTCCTCACAAAATTTTCATGTAAGTGAAGAGAAAGGGACTCATAGTGGAGCTGGTTTGGTTAGCACTTTAATACTACCTTCGACATATGATATAGTTGATCTAACCGTGATTCCAGTTGCCCACTAAGAAAGCTAATCATCCCTGGCATTATAGCCGGGGGTTCCCCGCCCGCGCGCGAGGCCACGTTGCCCCCGCGCGACGCTCCGCCCGGCGCGTGGCGGGGGAATCTGCGTACGGTCGGGGGAGGTGATTCCCTCGCGTTTTTCCGAAATTACGTACATGTCCTTGTTTCTCGCGGATAGGTCCCTGCCGGTTTTTTTAGCCCCTCCACTTTGCAGGATGACCCCCCGCAGTTTTTTATTTACGTACAGGTCCTCGTGTGTTTACGTACAGGTCCTTGCGGGTCCCTGGTTTTTTGCGAAAAAGCCATTCGGTTCCTCCGAAATTGCACATCCATCCTCGATTTTTTTAAAAAGAACCGTTCCACGAATTTTCGTCTCTTTTTTTTCGGCCCACATGGTGGCTAGCGCGGCGTGGCGCTGCGCTTATGTTTCTAGTTATATAACATAAGTCCAAAGTTCACGCGAAGTGAGAACAGCTTACTTAGGCCATGTATTTTTATACGATTGTATGACTATCTACATTGAACGTGATATATTTGATACGAGTACTATTGACACTATTATGAATGTTTACGTGAATGCGGCATGAACCATTTTTTCCTTAGTAAAGTTTGATCCCAAAGGGTTTGAATGCTGGCTACTCCATGGGTTTTGGGGGAGAGAGATAAACTCTTTACCTTTCGGAAAGGACTCAGGGAGATCGAAATTAGATCACAGGTTAATGGGTATAAATAGACAAAGGACTAGGTGGTGCTTAGTTAGGCTGAATTTTGATGGCTTATAGTTGAATTTTCATCGTAGCTTGCTAAAATTATATTGTAACTGATGGTGACTTATTTGACATAATTAAATTAAAAAAAATAAAAGTAGAAAATGAGTTAGCCCATCACGTATAATACAAACGAATACGAAAAAAAGAACAGACAAAAAAGCTCAAAAATCCGAAAAGTTACAAAAGGACGAAATTTAGGAATAGTAAAAAATAAGTTAAAAATCAGAAGACCAAGCCCAAACGAACGGGACCTACATCCGATTTTTCTGGTATTTTATTGGCATTTTCTTTTATTTTCCAGGATTCGTTTTCATTTCCTTTTTTTTCATAGATTTTTTTGGGAACGGAGGGTGTTACAAACACCCCATGCCAACGGCCGGCGGGCTACCACCTCTCTCTCTCACGACTCACGTCTTCGCCTCCCCGACCGTTACGTGGTTCCGTCGTCTTTTCAAAAAAGAAACGGCACTCGCTACGTCACCGAAAAGATCCACACACCCCGACAAGTCGGCCCAGAAAACTTTCCGGCCCCACCATGCAGAAAGTCAGACCCGAAACAAGCGAGTGGCAACGGCAAAGAGCTGGCTCCGCCAGTCCGCCTCCGCCTCCGCCTCCGCCTCCGCTACCTTTCCCTCTTCCCCTAGCTTGGCACAGATTCCCAGCGCTGCCAAAAGCAAACAGCGCTCCCGTCCTCGTCCTCCCGCCATTACTCACACTGGCCACCGACGCAACCCCCACTCCGCCACTGACATGCGGCCCATGCCACCATCTCTCCTGCTCAGCCCAGCTTCTACTCTCCCAGTCACACACTCCAGTTCAATCTCGCACTCCACAAGCATCTCGGGAATGGGGGAGGTGTCTAGCTTCGTGGCGGTGGCGGCGGCGGCAGTGATGCTTGCGATGGCGGTGTCGCCGCGTGGCGCGGAGGCGAAGACGACGATCGAGCCGTGTTCGGGGTCGGACTCGTGCACGGCGCTGCTGGGCTACACGCTCTACGCTGACATGAAGGTGTCCGAGGTGGCCGCGCTCTTCGGCGCCGACCCGGCGGCGCTGCTCGCGGCCAACGCGCTCGACTTCGCCGCCCCGGGGGCCCCCCACCGCATCCTCCCCATGGGGCTCTTCGTCCGCGTCCCCACCCGCTGCGCCTGCGCCGACGGCGTCCGCAAGTCCGTCTCGGTCCGCTACGCCGCGCGCCCCGCCGATACGCTCGCCACCGTCGCGGACGGCGTCTTCGCGGGTCTCGCCTCCGCCGACCAGATCCGCAACGCCAACCGCCTCGCCTCCGCGGACCCCGACGCGCCGCTCGACGCTGGCCAGCAGCTGGTCATCCCACTGCCCTGCGTCTGCTTCAACTCCTCCGACAACAACCTGCCCGCCGTGTACCTCTCCTACGTCGTCCAGGTCGGGGACACCGTGCCCGCCATCGCCGCCAGCTACGAGACCACCGTGACGGATGTCATGAATGTGAACGCCATGGGGAGCCCCGTCGCCGCGCCGGGCGACATTCTCGCGATCCCATTGCCAGGTATAAGTAATATCAAATTGCCCTTTTCTTCTACTAGACGCATTTTGTAAGGATGGTTTTAGCTGTTTATCTGTCAGTAATAGAGTAACATGTGATCTCGATTACTAGATCGTCTTGTTTATCTGTTTGACTGATCTACGGTGGCGTAAACGCCAATGTTTGTACTTAGTGTTGAAATGGAACGTAGTATGAAATGAGCTCAATTTTCTGCGTAGAGCTACAGTTTGCGTGTGGTCCCTCCGGGAGTTCTTTAATGATGGCGTTGTAGGACACAACAGAGTTTCTTCCTGGTACTTTCAGGTGCTGCCACAGTGTGGGGAAGGCATGCATTCAGATTTGGAGTTAATAGTTGGATACATGATGTTGTGGTTCATTGCAATGGATTGTTTTGAATTAAAGCTTTGCAAATGAGCTTAGTAGTTTTCCGGCTATTTTGGTCTTCCATTTGTCTGTCAAGTCGACCTGACCAGTGTGTTATGTCTGAAAAACGAATTAAGTAGTGGTAGCATGTCAGTGGGAGGTGGTTGTTTTAATTACTATATGATTGATTCAGGATGTGAATAGTAGCATATGCCGCTTGTTTTCTTGTTTTTAAATCGGGCAACTTAGCTTTTGGTTTTGAAATTGAGTTTTACACGGTAAGCTAGCATAACTAGCACATTATTCTGTATGTTGAACCGTTCAGTTATTCCTTTCTATTCAGTTCAAGTTTCAAAATTATGTATCCAGTAAGATAGCATAAGCTGAATATAAGCATATTGTGCAGAGTGATGAATTCGTTAGTGACGGATCTCTGTTTTTATGGGCGCTATCTTTTGTCGATTGTTAATTCTGCGATGCCATAACTGAGTAGCATTTTTTTTGTTCTTTTGTAAACATCAGCATTTGCCTACAATTTTTGTGATAATGGTTGCTGTTTATTTCTGTGTCTAGTATGTGCATCTGCATTTCCAAACTCTGCTGCAGACCATGGATTGCTTGTGGCAAATGGAACCTATGAGCTTACTGCTGGCAACTGTGTGCAGTGTAGTTGTGGCCCAGGCAATCTCAAGTAAATTTCAGCTCTTACCTTTTCCATTTAAAGCAGTATTAGTGTATTACTGCTGGAATTATTCTTGGATCATAATCCCTATCTTCTGTTATGTACCTGTTTATATTGCACACCAGCTTCATTATCAGGATCGTGTCCAATCATGCAGTGTCATAACAGCAATGTGATGCTTTGCAATGTGAGCACCCATCCCACCAGTGCAGGCTGCAATGTTTCTTCTTGCAGCTATGGAGGTTTTGTTAATGGAACTATTACCACTTCGTAAGCAACATGCTGACCGATGTCTTTAATTTTGTTCCTACTTTCTAGAATCGAGATTGTCACATCTTACTTTTTCTTTGTAGGCTAAACACAGGTCTTCAACCCAGATGCCCAGGTAATTACTGTTGCTGTAATCCTCTCTCTGCATAATTGGCTTCCAAGGCAGTAATAGCATTCCATTCCTTTGGTTTAGAAGCTGCATGAACTATAAGTATTGCAGGTTTTCTATTAGGAAAAGCATACATTTTTCATTTTGAATGTAAGCGCTCCATCAGTCTGTCACTACCTACAAACTGTATCATCAGAATCTTTACAGCCAAAACTATACAAAGGAGCAAGTGTTCCTGCACTAAATTAAGCATTTGCATCAATGGACCCACAACTTTCTGTTGAATGATCTGCTTATCCATGCATAGTTGACGTTAAAGTCATAACTGACACCATATTTCCCGAACGAATGACATTTAAACTTTTTTTTAAAAAAGCCTAGATCTGTCAACGTTACACCTCGTGACATTCTGTTTATGATTACATGTTCTCTCATTTCTCTCATTTGGTTAGGGCAACCAGATTTAATTTGATGTCCTTCCATGCAGGGCCGCATCAATTTCCTCCGCTCACGGAGCCACCTACCACAGTGAACCATGATTCGACGTATCTACCTCCGTTATCTGCACCAGCACCCGCAGAAGCAGGTGGTGCCATTCCTGCACCAAGCTCATCCTCGGTGGCGGTGCAAGGAGGGTCCTTCACACCCCCCAAAGTTTCTCCGGCAAATGGCCCTGCTGGAAGCGTTTCAGAGGCGCCTCTGATGAACAAACCACGTCAAATCCTATCCAGTTTCATTTTTTGTCTACTTTTCTACCTGCAGATGTGAATCACCATGTGAAGAATTCTTAGTTGTGTTCTGTAGTAACTGTAAACTGCCTCATTTAGGCAGGCAAGTGGACGGCATCATAACGGCAATGTTTTTGAAGCTCCTCATCTTTCTAGGGGTATCATCACTGAGACTTTATCTCGTGAGATTTCTTAGCTGTTGTACCTAAGCAGCATCTCCGGAGATAGCTCTGCGGCCTTTTGCACTGAACATCATTCTGCTGTGATGTGGAAAGAGGTACATGTCTGCTGTTCTCTACGGACTATCGACGAAGTGCGTTTTATCCTCCCGTCCCATCTTGATCACATTTTTCTTTCTAGAGCAGCCATGGACATGCTCCTTTTCTTGAGGCCCTCTTTGCCGGCTTCAGAAAAGAAATTCCTCAGTGTGTGTGCTCAAGCTTAACTGATTGCGCTATGAATTCTGTGGAATCGGATGTCGTTGCTATTCTATCATCTACAAAGCAATTTGAGTCATCTGATGTTTGCTTTCTGGCTCTCCTTTTCTGCTTCTCTTTAACCTGCCTTTGGGACCATTCTTCATCTCCCCTGCCCAGCTCCGCAGGTTTTAACATGGAACTTTCGGCTGAGCACATTTTCATCATGCAAGTATGTGACTACTTGGCTGGTGGCTGGCGCATCACACTGTGATCTGCGCATTTCAAGGCTATTTCCACGGCCAAAGTGCGCCAATGCACACGGTACAGTGCACATTCCTACCAACCAACCAATCCATAGGACCATAGCAGTAGGACCATATCACTATATCAGGCAGAAGTGAAATGCCATTGCTCTTTCTGCTCAGATACTCCCTCCAAATATTTCCTCTCCATTTTACAAGCATCTCAGGTCGCAACAAGTGGCTGTTGACTCCCGGCCGGCCGCCATGGATGCGCCGCTCCCAATCGAAAGGACAAAAGCTCCTGTGCTGAAAATGCTCTGAGAACGATCAATCGGCGCCTGAAATCGGAATGAAAATCGCAAGAATATCCAACGGCTCCAGGCCTTCTGCAGAATAATGCTGCTACTAGCCTACTGCTATGAGAATATGAGATGTTACTAGCTCTCAACAGTTGCTCCGTGCAAAGAGTGATACGCACGCTTTAGCAAGTGCTTTTATGGTCTTAAGATGCCGCCGCACGTGGTTGAGACAACCCTACTCTTAATTAACTCTAACAGTATATTTAAATTTAATTAATAGTAATAAAAAGGTAATTAAGTAATTACAACACAGGGAATTACAAAAAATTCCAAACTTAGCCTTTACAAAGCAAAAAATTATTACAACACTCGATTAATTACAGCAATATAATATACCTCAAGAAATAAATAAGCTGCATTATAAGTATTGCATTAAAATGGAAAGCAATTAAATTACATTTGCATCCTTCCCTGGTATTGTATCTTCCCTGGCATTGCTTGACGATTAGTAGCCCTCCGAAGACAAACCAAAACCCAACCTTTTCTTTTAAGATAAAAAGGCGAAGAATAAAAACAATGCAAAGAAGAATAAAAATAATAAAATATATTGCCGTCAGAACCTGTTCAGTTTTAGAAGGCCGAATCTAATAGTGCTCATCGAGATACCTGGACCGTCCGGGGCTGACCGACACGTCTCACTTAAGTGGGTTTCATCATTTGGCAGAAAACTTAGTTCAACACATATTTTCTTTTTACTGACTTAACTTCTGCAGTAGAAAAACCGAAGAATAGTGTCGAGCTCACCCGAGCCAAAGGTCCCAAGGTTTTACCTAATCACACAGTTGCCCGAGAGAGCCAAGGGGATAAGGGAGGGGTAGCCAAGACTTTGCACAAGCAAAGAGAGTGAAGCCAGCCAAATGCCTTCTCCCTCATAAGCAAGCTAGCACCAGTAGCCTCACACAAGCATCACTCCCATTTCACTTTTCAACCAATAGTTCAACCAAAGCCAAGACAAGCAAAGAGCCAACTCCATTTTCATAGCTTGGCTAACCACAACAGAGCCAAACTGAACACCATCACCACCCACAAAGCTAGCCACCGAGAGGAAGGAAGAGAAGCGAAGGAGAGGAGCTAAGAAAGTAAAGAAAGAGGAAGGAGAGGAGCAAGGACCACTGACGACCACTTTGGGCCGGCCTTGACAGTAAGACGACACCATCGGCAATGACAAGAGAAGGCCATCCATATCACCACGCATGTGAGAACCACAACACGGCCATCGCGAGTGTCGTCTACATCCTTGCCATTTTCAGCCCGACGACAAGTAGGCCCCCATTTCCCCAACCCTTTTTTCCCTGTTGTCTAGAGCACAACACAACAGCACAACACAACACATGCCAGCACCTCACACACCACAAGCCAGTCGCCTAGGCAAAGCGGCCCGAGGAGAGGAACCACCCTACCTCGGCCAGCATGGCCACTACGCCATCGGTAGTGAGCTCGTAGAAGCCATCATGCCCCCTTGGAAGGAAGAGCATGCATCCCGGCGCATGCCCTCCCTACCAAATCCTGCCGTGACAACAATTGTAGGCGTTCATGATACTGTGCGTAATTAGGAGTAAAGCAAGATGAAAATAGAAACTAAATCAAAATACTTGTAGTAAAGTGGGGGAAGAGTAGACCATCTCGGGTAGGAAGAAGAGGAGGTGGTGAACCGGTGGAACCGTATCAAGCCGTGGGGGACTGGAGCCATGGTGCTCGACCAAGGCCGAGCCGGACCCTAGAGCACCAAAGCTGGCAGTGACGAGGTAGGGGACCATAGGAGCCGAGGAGGCCATAGGAGTCGAGGAAGCTGTGGACACCGAGGAAGCACCACATAGACTCATCGGAGACTAAATGAGGCCAGGACACTAGCCGCATGAAACCCCAAAACCAAACCCTAGCCCCAACCAGTGGAGATGATTAGGCAAAGCGGAGGGGAGGCATAGGGAGATTCGGCAATGGGGAGCTGCAGGAGGCGAGCCAGGCCTAGCGGCGTGCTCGAGCACCCCCTAAGGGAGGTGGCGGTGTCAGATCAGGGAGGAGAAGAAGGGAGCCGAGAGGTGAAGAGATGGGGAGGAGAGACGTGAGTGCGTGTGTGGATGGGTGTGTAGGTGTGTGGCTGAAGAGGTGTGTGTGCAGTGTTGTTTGTGTGGGTGCGTGAGTGGTGTGGGGGTTGTGTTGGGTGTTTAGGGGTGTATGGTGTTTGGAGGTATAGGGATCCGGTGTGGGGGCTTATGTTTGGTGTTTTGCGATGTATGGTGTGTATGTTACGGTATAGTAGTTATGGCATCTGGAATTAGTGCTCAGGTGTAGTGCAGTAGGAGCTAAACCTGCAGGCAAACCAGCAAAAGCGAGCATTAAAATTGATGACCACTTTATTAGAACTAAGAAATCAGGGGGAAAGAACAGCGGGGAAGGCACAGAATTTAGCGAGTGATCCAAAAATAATAATTTGCTATAATCCACCAAAAACGAAAAGGAGAGAAACTAACTATATAAACAAAAAAGAGAGAAACTGACCATATAAAACTGTAAATCACCCAAAGTTATTAAGTATTTTAAATGGTAAATCTGCTTTATAATGCAGAAGGCAAACCAATGTAGACAGAGGTAGCGGATTCGATCTCAGTTAATACGATTAGGTACCAAATTAATTTGGTACCGGATCGGTCGGAAAAAACCGACCCATTTACACCCCTACCTGCAGTATCAGTGTTGTTTAGCTCCATGGAGTTCATTTCATTCACATGCGATTTGCTACGAACAAAGGTTAGCAAGCGTTACAAATTTACGATGACTGGGCAGATTAAGCTTTTAGTTGAAAATGTGATTTCATAAGCTCAAAGTATATATTACGGTACCACAACGAGGGGAGTGTTCCTGTTGATCATTTGTGGTTAAGACTAGTTAACCTTTATTATGGTCAAGAAACGATCACCAGTGGATATCTTAGATTAAACAAGAAATTTGATAAGACAAGACAACCAATTATAGAATATAGATAAACCTAATAAATAAAAAAAATCTAGATGGCCCACACTAAAAGCCATGTACGAAAGGAAAAGAATGACTTGGACGTGCAAAAATAAATGAGTAAATGCCATACATGAGAATAAAAAAATCTAGATGGCCCACACTAAAAGCCATAGATTTTTCTTGATCTATGGAAGTACGCATGTAGTTGATTCGCACTATGATATACATGCATATATAGTTAGGGAACTCTTGTAGGAAATTAAGATGCTAGATGTTAGAAATAGAATTGAACTCAAGTGATCCACACACAGACACGAACTTGCCTACAATATTCATTATAATTTGTATTCTTTTAATTGTATTAATATTGATACAACTATTGTCTCTATTATGTTAGAGATGCTTATTAAAATTATAAAGAACAAGTATTTCCTCTTAAAGATATAATCTATATTCTTTGTTTTAACATATACTACTATAATTAATATCACAAATGAAATCAATTCTACAAACATGAAAACTAAATCAAATTGATAACTTCTAAAAATTTTAATATTTAAATTCTTTCGTGTGATCCATAACCATTTATTTTCATATATAGTTACTTTATTACCTATTACATACAGTGACGGATCCTCCCTTCGAGCGCGGTGTGGCAGCCGCCCGAGCTCTTCCACCGGTCAGGTCAGACGCCTGCGCGACTCCCCGTCCCGCTTGCCGGTGCCACCGTGTGTGACGCCGGGTGCGGCACAGGGTCCCTGGCCATCATGTCCGACATCTCTGCCGCCATGGTCGCGGAGGACCAGAGGCAGGCGCAGGAGGCCCTGGCGGCGCAGCCGACGGGGTTGCCGTTCCGCATGCCGCGGTTCGAGGTGAGGGACCTGGAGAGCCTGGACGGCAGGTACGACATCGTGGTGTGCCTGGACGTGTTGATCCACTCCCCGAGGGAGGAGGCACAGAAGATGATACGGCACCGCGCGTCGCTCGCCGATAAGCGCCTCATCCTCAGCTTCGACTTCCTCAAACGCGTCGCTGAGCTGTTCCCGGGGGCCGTCCAAGGCCACGCACGCCTACCTCCGCTCTGAGAGAGGGACATCGAGGACGCTCTACGCGTAGGAGCCCAGCAATGTTGGTCCGTGTAACAATGTGCTTCATATCTTGGAAGTTAATTTTTTTTGCTTTGTGTGAGCTTCAATTTTTTTTTGCTTGCTTCATATCGCTAGGCCGCGAGGGGCTTCAGGCGGGGCCACCGTAGGTGTAGGTCCGGCGTGGCTTGCCCGCGGCGGCGCCCTTCATGGGCTTACTCGTTTTCTCGTGTATGCGCATCTTTGTTTTCTCATGAAAAACTTAAAGTCCTTGTTCTAGAAAATATTAAGATATTATGTAAATGTTTGGATTGTGAGGTTCTCACCGTCCTTCAATTTATTGTTTTCTGTGATTTTGTTTAATATAGATGAGCTCTATGCTCCGATTTGAAATACGTCATTATTGGACCGTCATGTTTCATTCGATTATAGAGAGGATTTGAGAAAGCAATGGTCTTTGTTATTCTTCTATTCTCGAAATCCAACTTAATTAATATTCCATTAGGTTATAGAAGCTAAAAGAATAGAATTAGACTTTGTTATTTTAATTTCTAAAAAATAAAATGTACAGTATGAGCTATAGATGGAGTCTTAAAAGACCGACTTAAACCTATGAACTTTTGTTTAGAATATCTCATACTTGAATTTGCATATGGAGACAATAAAAAGGTAAACAAGAATGTCGGCATACATATATTAAGAAATTTTGCTCAATCCTATCCTATAGTGTAGTTTTTTATTGCTTTTAGTATATTATTACTGAAAAGTATGTATTTATATTGTTATTATATATTAGTCCTTATCCATGCCACCCTACCTCTAATTTTTTTCCTAAATCCATTACTGATAATATATATACCGTTAAACCAATTAAATATCCACGCAAGTTCGTGGGCTACTGTGCTAGTTTCATTAAAAAGGCACACTTGGTACTAAGAAATGCACTTGCATTGATGAGATCTCCGCTCGTTTCGGTTTTACCTTCTAGCTTCTGGCCTGTTTTTCACTGTTTATAAATTTCGTTTTTTTCTGAACTTTTGGATTTTTTTTTAGCTTTTTTTCCGGTTCTTTTTTTCCGTATTCGTTTGCGTTGTCCATGATGAGCTAGCATATTTTTTATTTTTAAATTTTTTAAATTTAATTACGTCAAATAAGCCACCTTCAGCTACAGTAAAATTTCAACCGCTGCAGTGCAATTTCAGCCATAAGCAACATCTTTTCATCAATGCAAGTGCGTTTCTTAGTACCAAGTGTGAAAAGCGGCTCCAATGGCAGCTCTCTACGCCGGCCGGGCCGTGAAAATTCCGATTTCCACTTGGGCAGCACACCCAACCAAACAAGCCGCGTGCGCTGTCACCTCCGTCGATCGCTTTACCCTGCATCACTTCGTGCTCCGCCGAGTGAAAGATCGCTATCCCCCGGACCAGAGCCGGCTAGTGGCAGCAAATGCGGCCACTATCTCTTAGTTAAAGGGAAAAGCTCGGATTAAAGCGTAAAAAGCAAACCGGCCCGGAACGAATGGGCGACAGGCCTCGGCTCTTTTATCCCCTGTAGAAGAAGAAAAAGTTGGGGTTACAAGATGGGAGAGCTCCCATTCACCTGAGTGAGCTCTGCACTTTGGGCGATATTTACGCTAGCGGTAAATCTGATCGGATCGTTTGTTAACCCCGAAAAGCAGCTCTACTACACAAATTAATGGACTGAAAATGATCCTGGTGTGCAACTGGATTGGTAACATGGTACGGCGTGCTGTACTGGTTGACAGTGTGATCACTTGGAGAATAGTTGCAGTGACTTTGGTTCGTTGCAGTGCTCAGTTTTGTACCATTACCTTGCACACCACCTTTTGTGATTAGTGAAGACATGTAAGCTAAAATTGACGCTGAAGACTTTATGGCTGCGACTTATGATTTTGTATCATTACCTTGCACACCATTATAGGGTATGTTCTTTTTAGCTGTGGCTTTTGATCTTTGGTTGAAAATTTTGAATTTTGACTGTTTGCGATAAAGATTGTGGAGAGAAAGATAGTCGCTTACGATTTTAGTTGATAGAGATGTTAAGCTTTTAACTGTACTACAATTAACTTGTAAATCCCATCTTGAGAAAATACTCTATTTAAAAGTTAGATACTATAGCAAAAATAAAAAAACCGCTTTTAAAAGCCGTAAAGAACAGGCCATCACGAAAAGGCAGCTGAACACACTGGACGTGATGTCAAAACTTGTTCATGTCCTGTTCGCATTAATCTTAGCTTGTAACTTTTGGCTTTCAATTCACTATTCCTTAATTTCGTTTTTTTTCTGACTCTGTGGTTTTTTGTTTTTTCTCGTATTTTTTTATATTATCTGTGATGGATTAATCTATTTTTTCTATTTTTTATTTTTTTAAATTTAATTATGTCAAATAAGTTATTATCAGTTATAGTAAAACATAAATCAGCTACAGTGAAAAAAATATAAGCCATCGGCAAACTGAGCTGCGTTGATATGGGAAATGAAGCCATGCATGAACCATCAACTTGTTGTCTTGCTTCTGAGTTCTGCCTTCCATATGAATCTCTTCCTAGGGCTATGGAATTAATAGAAGCTTATCCCTAAGCTCAATATAAGCCTATCTTTCGTTCGCTTTGTCCTTTTTACCAGATATTTGCACTCTATATAATTGTATAAAATCAACTTGCGCGGTAATCGACTTCAGACTTTACATCTCAAACATAATGTCTCACAAAGTGGCGAGACATACATGGATGTAATCAGTATTCAATACTAGTAGTACCTGAAATGGTTCGTGATTTGTATCCATTAAGTTGTGAAAACTTAATTTAGAAAACTTAAAAAATATTGTAACATTTCTTTAAATAAAAATGATTAGAACTTTGGCAATGATCTTCTTGATCTTTGATTAGACTAATAGACCAAAAGTTATATGGATTTTTGTGTTTGAAATCGTACTAATTTTCTGAGCTGAGGAATCAGTCCAACCGCCTCTGAGTGCGGTCACACCACCCTTGGGCCGGTCACACCGCCCCTCGGAGCAGTCATACTGCCTAAGGCCGGTCTGACCGCCCTTTGCACTCCGGTCGGACCGTTTGGACATGTCCTGATTAATTTAGCTCGATTTTTCTTCTAGACATCGTTGTGAGCAGTTAGGCTTTGTTCTTTATAACTTTTTATAGCTATTGAAGTATAAGAACCGTGGCCTTCTCTTTTAAAGAAGAGATTTGGAACAGACGTTACTTTTGTTGGCTCCAATTCACCCCTCTTTAGTTACCGTTCTCGGTTTTACATTTACCTTCAAGTATCACATATAACTGCAAGTTAAAAATGAGGTAGTAGGGTTTTGAATATCAATTTGCATATAGTTCAAGAAATAAAGAAAGAAAGTTGAATGTCAATTTGCATATAGTTCAAGAAAGAAAGACATGAAAGATGTACTGAGGATCAGGCCTCAGAACAGTGATGTCTCGTCTCCACCTCCCAAACTCAATGCTGAACCCACCCTGAACGACACGACATGAATCGACCAGAAGAAAGAAACGCAGCACCAAAAAGTCCACAAGGACTAGTTAAGCCCCACTCGAGATCATATATACCCTTAATTAAAACAATCAATCAATCAAGAGTCCCTTTTTTGAGACATTAATAAATGAAGATTCAAGAACCCATAATAGGAAATAGGATACTGTACTGGTGCAACTTGATGCACATGAGAAAGAGGTGAAAGGAAAAAGGAAGAGGAAATCTATATGCCTATCCAATTTCATACCTGATGCATCCCATACAGCAATCCCGTTCTTGCTTGATCACCTGATTTATCTTAGCACCCATCAATTCCATCCAAACTAGCTCGATCTTGTTATAAATATACTCAAAGTTTGCAAAAGACAGAGGAACAAATCAAGCTATATAAAGCCGTGAAGAGCTGTATCGACTGTGGAATTCAGCTAGTAATTATACATCGATCGATCTGTTAATTATAGTATACAAGCATCTACAAAAATCAAAAGCAAAAAGAAGAAAACCAAAACCATAAGCAATCCCAGACTAGTCACCTACTGTCCTCTCTCTCTCTCTCTCTCTCTCGTGATATCTATACATGCGTGTCCTGTCCGCAGATGGACTCCTCCGGCAGATGCAAGCACGAAAGCCGGCCTCGATCACGAGCTGACTTTAGCGCGGGTGCACGGGGAGAAATAGTGGTGCTGGTGCCCGCCGCCGCCGGCGTGCACGCGGTGCGACGAGAACGGTGACCCCCCGGCCGCCTGCGTCTCCCGCTCGACCAGCGCGCGGAGCCGGAGGAACTCGTCGACGGAGCATGGCAGCCGGAGCGGGCCGGCCGAGTCGTAGCCGTAGACGTCCCGCGCCGCCTCCAGCAGCCGCCGGAACAGCAGGTGGTAGAGGTAGGCGATGGGGATCACGAACCGACGGAACCCGCCCTCGTCGCCCTCCACCCCGACGCTCACCGCCAGCCAGCCCTTCTTCACCTTCCCCTTCTTCTCCTCCCCCTGCATGGCAACCAACCGAGTACCAACAACACTTCCTCCTTCCTCCTCGCCGGTGGTGCAACTGCAAGCTCGTCGCCGTTGCTGCTGCGCGCGCGCCCGGTGTCACAGTTACTAGAGGCCAAGCAAGTAGTGGATGGATCTTTGGGTGTGGTATGAGGTGTTTCTTGGCACTTGTGGTGTCTTTTATAGGACTTGGCTCGTGTGGGAGCGAGAGAGCTTTGGAGCTAGTGCTGCTAGTGCCAGTGCCGGTGTACGTACGTCCGTCATTACGGAAGCTGGCCTCGCCTGGTCCTTGCGGCTTCCGTGTTGGATTGAAAGGGAGTTGCTTGCCATCGTGCGTACGGCAAGAGCCCAAGGTATCAGACGCCTATGGGTCTATGGCCCACCGTACTCATAGCTCTCTCAATTCTCATCTACTGTCAGTCTCTTACATCTAGCCCCATTCACTCTCACACCAAAAGAGCTATACAATTACACACCTCACAAATTCCTTGCATGAGCCACCACACCGCCGGCGACCGAAGGGCCACACACGATGAACTCGACAGCGGCATGTCCAAGACGATGAGACACACGTCCAGCTTTTGGCCCTATTGGATCCAAGCCAGTCGCCACTTCCGAGCTTGGCTCTCGTTGATTCCATCAAGAGGGCGATTTGTTTTAGGCAGTGGAGCCAGATCCAGGTCCATCAGTTGGCCTCTGCCATCTTCTCCTTGTAGCTCATATCAAATATTGCCACATGTCACTACCGGGTTCAGCAGCTTTACCGAGTGCCGGTGGCACTCGGCAAAGCACGAGAAACACTCGGCAAAGTCTTTGCCGAGTGTCACCCACGGCATAGCTCACACGTCATAGTTTCTGACGGCAAAGAGCTCTTTGCCGAGAGCTTTTCATCGAGCACTCGGCAAAGTCTTTGCCGAGTGCCAAACGACCCTCGAAAAAAAAAAGGCGATGGACGGCGAGAACACGGTGACGGCGTCGTTTGCCGAGTGCCAGGACGGAATGGCACTCGGCAAAACTTTAAACTTTGCCGAGTGTCATGGTAAAGACACTCGGCAAAGCCTTGCAGTTTGCCGAGTGTTTTTACAACGACACTCGGTAAAATCACAACACTCGGCATAGTACGTTCCCAGAATGCCCAGAAACGTTACTTTGCCGAGTGTTTTTACCATGACACTCGGTAAAATCACAACACTCGGCATAGTACGTTCCCAGAATGCCCAGAAACGTTACTTTGCCGAGTGTTTTTACCATGACACTCGGCAAAACCTCCCTTTGCCGAGTGTAACACACGGCAAAGTGGCCAAAAACTGCCTATTTTAAATGTTTATTGCACCCCACTCAAACAAATCACAATAGTATGTAGATTCTACTCTTTCTCCCTTGGGGATATGGAATCAAGAGAACTAGAGAGAGCCAGTACTGAGAGAGAATTATCCAGAGATGTTACGTCAGTGAGTTTGAAGACGATGTATGTCTTGCAACTGCATAAACTTAAGGATGGTGTAAAAAGGGCAGAGGTGGTTTTGTCGCAGGATGGTCGTGTTGTCACATGGCTGTGAGCTTTTGTTGTGCTAATTCAACCATGCGAGAGGAAGCCAGCAATCCGATGGTCACAGTTGTTCACGTTATGATGATCCTGAAGTTGTCAAGGGCATACAATACTAGCATTCGGATTGGACGTCCAGACACTAGTTGTTCCCAATAAATAAATGAGAAAGGCTTTCCACACATGCCACTGACACATTGTCTATAGGAACATTAGGGTTTGGGTGTCAGCGCCATAGTCGTATTGTATGTCCCTCAGTGGTCAATCGCTTAAGATTAATTTGTCGCGTGTGCACGTCAATTGTGGTGAAGGGATATGATGGAGCTGTGGAAGTCTCATATGATATGGGTTGCGCGCACTTGGTGGATGGATGGATGGCTATAGAGAGGAGAGGATAACAGTAGTACATACGGGTGCGATGGGTGAGTCATCCTTTGGTCGTCTGCCCAGTGGCCCACCCGCGGAATGGCAGTGGCCACGGCTTGTGGTGAAATAATCCCTTCTTATGCCCGGGATTCACGGCCCCGGGCGCCCACGTCTCCGCTACAGGCGTGGCGGGGAATCTTCAGACGTAAGGCGGTCATTTCCTTCTACTTTTCCGAAATTACGTATAGGTTCTTGGTTCTCGCAAAAAGGTCCTTGGAATTTTTTTTTCGCCCCTGAAATTTTTTTTGGCCTCTCTATTTTGCAGGATGGCCCCCGCGGTTTCAGAAATTGCGCACGGGTCCCGTTTTTACGTACAGGTCCTCAATTTTTTCAAAAAAAATAGATCCCGACAAGTGGGGGAATAACATGTTGATGTTGCTATGCTCTGCCCCGTGAGAAATGGAGAGATCGGCGTGCTTTTTGGGATGAGGGACTATATTTGCATCTGCTTCTAGTTGTTTCTTATGTGGTGCGTACGTGCATGATTTAATGTATGGCGTATGATCGATATGATATGATGTTGATCCACAGATATTTCTTGAGAAAATTACATTGTAGCTCTCTAAATTTGTGAGGCTCACTTTACTCTCAGAACTTGCATTTTACTTTATCGGCTCCCTAAACTTGTCTTGGTTTGCACCGTTGGTCCTTTCCTCTATTTGGTAACAAAAAAGTTAAGCTGACGCATAGGTGGCACATGTGGCTGCCACCTAAGCCACCAGGTTGGACGGACGATGTCCTTGTCATGGTGGTGGAAGGGCCAGTAGACGGCGTCATCCTTGTGGGGCACCGTTGACAGGAGGACGGGGTCCCGTTGTGTAAAACTTGGTCATAAGACTTATTTACGCCTGCCTATGTAATATAATGTACTCCTTTTATTTACTCATATGTATAGAGGTGATATCTGCTGATGTTATTGCGTGAGCTAGCTACTGATCTAGGGACTACCTCGGGATACACAGGAGATTCGTATTATCAAAACCGAGTCCCCACACTTATTTTTCTTGGATTCGTCGATTGGAGATTTTCCTTTTTCCAACTGGAATAATCCTTCTTACCTTTAGAGTGTTTTTCTAGGATCACAAGGACTTCTTTGGTGTTGGACTTGTGATTGTTCTTATTCTTCTACAATTTCTTAACTATTTTTCCTTTTTCTCTAAGCACGTTATTTACAGCGGTACCACCGATTATGTTGATCTCATGCTTCCAACAGGAATCTCCTGAGGAACTCCTATCGAAACTAAGGAAAAGCCTTCCATCGCTTCGGCAAGGAATTTTCACAATGGAGAATGATTGGAAACCATAGTTTTGGGGAACTGTGTGGTGGATTCAACCTGATTCAGCGAATTGCCGATCAGATAGTAAGTGTTATTGGCTTCATCCGGCTTTCTGCTAGAGATAATTTCATTGACACCATGACTAAGTGTCAACCGGCTCCCGTAATGCGTAGGAGCTGTTGTTGGTGAATAGTGATCACCCGCAATCGAATTGAGAGTATTCTAACCCTCGGATTGCGACATCGTGTTCTCAGAGCCATGTTTTTTTGGTCGAGTGTGCTAGACTTGTTGTAGTGCCGGGGCACTCTGACAAGGTCAGGACGCCTGGCTCCCCAGGAGGTGTTGATGACAGGGGCAGTATGTCTTCTGCCATCCGATCGACCTTGCTGGGTGCAAGGACTGGTGACCCTAGGATGGAGGACAATGGCGAGGAGGCATCATGTTCCATGGAGCGATACATGCGTCCATATCGAGGTCGACGTAGTCTGTCAAATCGAACCAATTCTTCTTTTCTCAGGTTCCTACTATGATCGCATAGGTGATGTTGACAAAAACAGGGAAGAATGGTGATGTTGATGAGAACCTTGAGGGACTTGGTGCTTTTTACCCATGTTCAGCGGTAGCTGTCAATGATCAAATCGTCGATCTTACGAACTATAAGGAAAAAATCGAGCTAGAAGGATTGAAAAGGAGAAAAATGACTATCTTTATTGCTATATTTAGATTACAACCTGCTCTTGTACAACAATTCGTAGGGGGATCAACCTGCTCTTGTACAACAATTTGTAGGGCGGTTTTTCTGAAAAATTCAAAGACCCGTACGTATTTCCCGAGAAAGCGAATGACTTTTCTAAAAATAGAGGACCCATACGTAATACTGGGAAAAGCGCAAGACTTAATCACATAAAAGGAGGGCTTCTTTGAAAAAATTGAGAACCCATACGTAATTTCAGAAAAGTAAAGGGATTTTTCATAAAAACGCTGATGTGGCGGGAGTCCTTCTAGAAAAGTCGAAAACCCGTACGTAATTTCGGAAAACCAAAAGTTGTTTTTTTGCAAAATCACTGACATGTCGGTGCTGCCTGTGGCGGAATCCCTTAGACTTAATATAGGGGTATATATGATTAAACCACCACAAACCAAGCCCCATTTCAAATCCAATGTGCAAGATGCTAGACACGCTTATCCTCTTTTTTTTCTTTTTGCGGCACTTTAATTTCTTTTTCACACCCAGCTGGCTTCCCCCCTGAGAAAAAGCAAAAAAAAAAAAAACCAAGGAAAAAAACCGGTCGTTCTGCGCCCGAACAGCCGAAACAACCACCCACAAACACGGCCACCGCCACGCCCCCAAAGGTAAAGCCAGCCGCACTCGCACCTCCGATGGCATAATCCCCCGGCCGAGCCGAGTGGTTTCGTGCTCCCACGCCCCGGCGCAACGCAACGCAACGCAACGCAAACCCGCACCCACACAACCGCGCGCGCACGCGGGTCCCGGTCCATCCATGCTGCGATGTTACTACTACGGGATAAGGCAGAGGTGATGGATGCCGATCGACGCGTGCGTGCGTGGCCGTCGCGGTCACCCGCGGGTATATCCGCGACAGCGAGGAGCTCAGCGCGAGCGAGCCCTCAGTGCGCGCTTCGCTTCCTAGCCGGGGGCCACACGGCCGCGCGCTTTTCTCAGCTTTCTCCTCCCGTTCAGCGCAACGTTCGTTAGCGCGCGCGCGGAGCCGTACGGCGGCCCGGGCGGGCGGGCGTGCGTGCGTGCGTGCGTGGTCACGGGTGCGCGTCGGCCGTCCGGTGGATCTGGGCCGATTCGGCCGTGCCTGTCGGGTGCTTTTCGCGATCCGGCACGGGCATGCCGGCATGGCTGGTGTGGTGCGCGCGTCGGGCAGGCAAATCACGAACCGAATGTTGCTGCTTTGTATGGCTGGTGAGGGTAGCAGTACCACCGCATGTTGATGACAGGGCAAAGGTGCGATATGACGAGGAGGCTGTAAACCTATGTGTTTTTTTTGTTTGCTTGCACTTTCAATTTTCGGTGGCTGGTAGGGATCGCTTCTTATGAGCCACTTCAGGTATGATCTTTTTCGACTTTTAAAATCGGTTTTTGGTTTTTGTTATAGTACCTATTTTTTAAACGGAGTATTTTTTAAGATGTGATCTATAAGTTAATTGTAGTACACGTTAAAAGCTCAATATCTGTACTATCTAAAATCACAAGCGAGTATCTTTCTCTGTAATATCTGTCACAAACAGTTAAAATTCAAAAATTTCAGCCAAAATCCATAAGCCACAGCTACAAAGAATAGGCCCTCAACCTGCTGTTGGCTATGGCTTTCGATTTAAAACTGAAATTACACTATAGCTTTTTCTGAGTTATTTGATTAAAGAAAAATAAAGAAAATGGGAAAAAATAAAAATATTGTTATACCTCCACGGACAATGAAAAGGAAAAGGAGGGAAAACAAAAGTAAAGAAAAAAAATCAAAATAAGAAGTTGATGTGTTTCAAATAATTTCTGATTTAAAAAACCGAAAACCAAAAAAAAATAATAAACTAAAATTATTTAGAGGGGACCTTAGTGTTTGTGGGAGCATGCACGTCTCTTCAGGGCTCCTTTCTTTCTGGTTAGAGATTCCGGTTTTTCTTTGCCTGGGCAAGTTTATACACTACTTGTTTTGGCTGATACTCGAGTTACCTCCATTAGACCTTTAATTAGTGCATCTATATAAGATAGTGATTTCGTAAGAAAAAGTACATAAGATAACTTCGAGTTTCTTATACTCTAATTAGTACTTGTTTGGCTCTCACACATAGCGCCGCTTATTTCATCTTGAGTTTCTAGCTTCTGGTTTATTTTTTACTATTTCTAAATTTTTTCTGATATTTTTAGCTTTTTTTGCTGGGTTTTTTTTCTCCTATTCATTTGCGTTGTCTGTGATGGGCTAACTCATTTTTCTATTTTTACATTTTTTTAAATTTAGTTACGTCAAATAAGCAATTTAGTTACGTCAAATAAGTCATCATCAGTTACAGTGTAATTTCAATCAGATACAGTGCAATTTTTATCTATAAATCAGCTTATTTCAGCCCAACCGAGCGGCACCAAAAGTGATCGAGCTAGCGTGCCATGTAAGTGGGAGGGACCTACAATCAACCTCGTCTGTCAGTAAATGCTTGAGCTTTTGGAGTAGCCAATTAGGACATGAGATCTAAATATCCAATCCTTTCCCTAGTCCAGATCATTTTTAAAGATAGAAACCGAGTTATGTGCCACCCGTGATTGGTGCCTCCCGTTAGAGTTATTTCCATGTATATCTCTTCCTAGATTAGCTCTTATGGTCTCTGTTTTTGTGGATTATTTGTTGTACATTCCTGCTATAAAAAGAGCATTACAGACAACGCCCAAAGTGTGGCAATTACAGCTCTTTCTTTCCTCCATTCGTTACCCCATTTCACATGGTATAAGATCATTCTTGATCCTTGCTTTCGCTGCCAACCATGAGCATTGCTTTGTCAACCAGAGTTGCCACCTCTCCCAGTAGCTCTTCCGTTGTCTCTTCCTCCTCTCCCACCACCAACTTACCAGGCATGAGACCCCACATCCTTATCATCCCAGATCTCAAGGCTTCCAACTTCACAAAATGAAAGACATATGCTACTGCTATGCTCGGCAAGAACGGGCTTCTCTCCCACGTTGACGGCACCCCTGCGTTGGCAAACGATCCAGAATGGACTATGTAGGATTTCTCCATTGTGTCCTGGCTCTACATGGCCATCTCAGAAGAAATCATTGACATGGTCATGGAGCCCAACCAATCTGCTCATGCTTTTTGGACTCGTGGTACAAGCCTGTTCCAAGACAATTAGAAGACCAGGGCCTTGTATATCAAGGCCGAGTTCAGCTTCATTCTCCAAAGTTCCATGATGATAACCAAATATTATCAGAAACTAAAGAACCTCGCTGATCAGCTCCGTGACGTGGGGCGACCGATGTCCGATGAGATGCTTGTGTTGAACATCCTTCGCGATCTCAACAAGAATCTCTCGCATATGGCCACGCCGGTAACCACGATGGATCATTTCCCATCCTTCCTCAAGACCTGTTCGCTACTCATGCTAGAAGGATGCATTTCCAAAACTCAGTCCAGATGGGAACCAATGCCGCTCTCCTCTCTGGTTATCAGCAGAATGCCCCAGATCGCCATGGTGGCAGCGGCGACAACGGCGGAAACGACGACAATAGTAAAAACTGGAAGAACAAGAAATGGAGTTGTTAGGGCAACAACGGTGGCCAGTTTTCCTCCGACGGCTCACCATACATGTGGAACCCTTGGATGCCACCATACGCCGGATGGGGACCCTTCCTTCCTAACGTACAATGGCGCTCCAGTAGCACCGGTGTCCTTGGTTCGTGTTAGCAGCAAACTTCTTCTCTCTCAATGCAAATATGCTTTGGAGCTTCTTGCCAAGGTTGGCATGCAGGACTGCCACCCCACCACAACTCCCGTTGAGCCACGATGCAAGCTTTCGGTAATGGATGGATGGACCCCCATATCCAACCCGATAGAGTACCGGAGCCTTGTGGGCGCTCTTCAACACCTCACATTGACGTAACCTGACATCACATGCAATCCAATAGGTGTGTTTGCATATGCATGCCCCTCGGGATTCTCATTTTCAGTCAGTCAAGAGGATTTTGTGCTACATCAAAGGGACATTGAATCTTGGCCTTCAGATCCACTCGTCTCAGTCACACACCCTCACCGCATACTCTGATGTGGACCGGACGGGGTGTCTAGATTCTCGACGGAGCACCTCCAGCTATTGTGTCTGCTACAGCGACAATTTGATCTCCTGGTCCTCCAAGAGGCAAACCACTGTCTCTCGATTAAGCGCAGAGGTCGAGTATCGCTCATGCCATGGTTGAGTGTTGTTGGCTTCGTCAACTCCTCTAAGAACTTCACTAGCCACTTCACTCTACCACAGTAGTCTATTTCGACAATGTCAGTGCCATCTACATGCCATCCAATCCAGTTCAGCACCGGTGCACAAAACATATTGAGTTTGACACTCGTTGGCTAGGTTCAGGTTCTTCATGTTCCTTCTAATTATCAGTTCACTGATATCATGACCAAGGGACTATCAACTCAGCTGTTTTAAGATTTTCGTTCCAGTCTCTGCTTTTAGCTGCCCCACAATTCGACTACAGGGGGATGTTAAAGATAGAAACCGAGTTATATATCACTGTCATTGGTGCCTCTCGTTAGAGTTGTTTCCATGTATATCCCTTCCTAGATTGGCTCTTGTAATCCCTATTTTTGCGGATTGTTTGTTGTACATTCCTGCTATGTAAAGAGCAATAATACAGGCAACGCCCAAAGTGTGGCGATTACAGCTCTTCCTCTCCTCCCTGTTACCCCCTTTCACAGTCATTTTAGTACTTAACCAACAAGAAACCACCGGGCTCATTTTTGAGTAGTAAAATTTCACGATTTACTTGACAACTGCAATAAGATACACTAATGATTAGATATAGGAATAAGTTCATATAACATTTTAAATTTTGCTCCATCCAACACCCTGAACTATGAAAACAGACATTTAACCTCCCTAACTTTGTGATCCAGTTCAAATAACACCCTGACCCGATTTCATTTGGTGATATTGCTCGTATAGCGCGATAAGTAAGTGATTTTGCAACGTAGAATAACATGCTGGCTAAGTTGGGTCAATGACATGTGGGGCGCACAAGGGCTTCTCGCCCACCGAGCTCACAGTTGTGCTTCCATAGCTACCGCCCCCTAAGTTCCCTCCCTCTCTGTTTCAATTATAGAGAGAAGGGTCTCATCTGTCATTCACTTAAACTTGATCAGTGTGTCATCCTATATGGTAAAACTGTCCACTCATTGTGCTACACGGGCAATACCACATCCAAAACCGGGTTAGAGTATTATTTAAACTGTATTGCAAAGTTTAGGATATCAAACATCCGATTTTATAGTTTGAGATGTTGAACATACTTTCGAGCACAGTTTAAAGTGGTATACGGTCATTTTCCTTAGATATATAAGTGCATGCACCAGCAAGTGCCGTGCGAGTAGAGTAGTAATTCCATGCAAAGCCAGTAGAAAGCGGTAGCTAGGTATTCAAGTCTATTCAATGGATCAACTAAAAATCTCCAGCTAGCGCGGGGGGCATCTCCTCCTCATGGAACTAGCTAGCTTGCAAGCGAAAGAAAGCTACCGGCTTCTACTTCCCTACGGAGCACGGCTCCCGTCCCAGCCATCTCCGCATCTCGAATGAACAGCACGTACAACCGTCTCGATCCGGTCATAAACTCAACCTACGACAAGCGGGATGTGTCCCGCTATTTTTCACTATTCATAAATTTTGTTCTTTTCTGATTGTTTTGGTTTTTTGAGTTTTTTTGCCGTTTGTCAGTGATTGGCTAACCTATTTTTTCTATTTTTAATTTTTTTAATTTAATTACGTCAAATAAATCACTATCAACTACAGTGTAATTTCAGTAGCTACATTGTAATTTCAGTCATAAGCTTTTTTTTTTGAGCTGAAATAAGCGGACTGAAAATAGTTCAATTCACGTACGAAAAGTTCCCGTGCTGTGAACGGAACATCCGTGTGTTGCAGGCTGTAAGTGATGTTGATGATGGGGGTAGGCGCCACGGCCACCGAATCTGCGGTGCTATCCCGCCCGCTTTAGCGCCGTGCAACGGAGGCACACGCGACGGACGAGACCCGGCCCGACCGAAAGCCACCACACATAGCATAGCAGCAGCAGCAGCAGCAAATATTCCTTTCCAAAAGCAACCGCTCGCTATTGGCCAGCACTGTGCATTTGGTCCCAGAGATCGGTGAGATGCGATGCCCGATCGAGCTAATGGAATCGATCGACGACTGGCCTTCGCTTTGCGCTTCACCGCCTGCGCGTCTGGTGCAGCATGCGTGTGTGGCGTGGCCGAGATCGAGATGCCGACAAGCTGGGGTCGTACCGCCAACCAAAGGGAGAGGCTCCCATGAGCTGGGCGGTAGTGCCCCAAATCCCCGGCCAAATCTCTCGAGAAAAAGCCAAGCTCGCGTCTAGAAAGGCCTCGAGATATAACAAGGGACACCGTGACAGACCGACAGTGGCAGTGCGGCAGGCCGGGCAGTGATGAGCGACGAGTGATCTGTGCGTGTTTCTTTTCCGTAAAAGACAGTTCCTGGCTGCGTCGTACGCGGACGCCTTCCACGACGCCGATACAGTGGTGGCTTTCGGTCGACTTGGGGTCGCATGCACGGCCGCCGGCCTGACCTGTCACTGAAGCTTCGGCTGATATTTTGTGGGATACGTGGCTGGAGTGGAACGAGCCTTTGCCGTTGTATGTACAGTCAAAAATGGCCGCAAGAAGGTGATTCGTGAGCGAGGATGATTCGTTTTCCCTCTCTCTGGATGGGTTTTCGCCTCGTGCTCGCTTCCCGCGACGGCGAGCACTTCTCTACTTTCAACTCGAGATTCAACACTTCTATTGTTATCTTTCAGTCGAAGCGTGACTGCCATAAATCGACACGCTGCAGGCCTGCAGCGCGGTGGGTGAAACACCCTAAAATTTGAGTTGTTTTCGAATTTTTCTTGAAATCGGTTTGAGCTTGAAAACCTACCCAATTCGAAGACCTTCAGCATTTTTACGCTTTCCTCATTTGGTCTTACGCCTCCCCTTGTCGTTGGCGCCTCCCCAAAAACCGCCACCACCCCTGTTCCTCCGAGCCACTCGGCTCATCTCCGTTCGCCATCGTCGCACGGAAGGCTCTCGCCGCTGCCAACCCCGACCAACCCATTGTACCTTTGTTTGCTGAGCTCTGACACCGCCCATCAAAGAGCCTTGACCGTGCGTCGAACCAGTCAAGACGAGTTCACCGTCGTTCTTTCCCCCCTCTCTCACGGCCAACACCCCACGCAGTAAAGCTTGACCGCCGCAACTCGCCGGTCGAAGGACACTGAGGTCGAGGAGGTGCCACGCCACTTGTCGATTACCCCGCCGCCACTGTGGAGCCTCGCCGAAGACTCTCGTGCCCTCTCTCGCTGGCCACACACCACCATCCGAACGGAGCCTCTACTGCTCCCCACTGCCCTACTGAGGCTATAAAAGCCACGTCGTGCCCCCCAGTAACTCACACTGACCATCACTGCTCTCCCCCTCCCCTAACGTCGGCCAATTTCGGCGTCGTTCCTCTTCAATCACCGGTAAGCCCGAATTCCCAATCCTATTAATACACTTACCAACTCTCAATTGCCTTTACCCCCAAGCACCATTGAGACCTCACGAACCCAACCACAGCCTAGCCTTGGCCACTCTGAGCCCCTAGAGCTCCGACGACTAGCTCCCACACTCGACTGAACCACCTTACCATGGATAGCTCTCCACAGAGCTCCATAGCCTAAACCTCCACTGCCTTGACCTTCGTTATGTGTCCGTGATGCCCAAACCACCTTCTTCCTCACCGAATAACCACTAGTTTGCTCATGTACCATGGGCGACCGCTGGTGAGCTCCCCATACCGTCAACCCTCCACAGCAACCCTTGACCACCATCGAGCCCCAAAATGCGTTCCCCTCACATCCTAGAACCCATTCATACCCTCACCTGCCCTCTGAGACCACCACCAGTGTTGAAATTGCTCATCGTTGTAAATCATCACTCGGGACCACTAAGCAAAGGGAGGAGAAAGACGTCTGCACAATAACAGGCCATGGGCCACACAGTAGCAAGCCGTGGGCCAAGCAGTGATAGCCCAAAAACACAAATCCGGCGAGCCATTTCACGGGCTGAGCCTATTACCGTAGAGCACTGTTCATCAACCCGACCCACATCCATCTAGATCCAACCTACTACTGTTCCAAACCCGATCCGTTATGAACAGTGTAGACCTATACTGTTTAACCCGACCTGTTACTGTACAAACATGTTACTGTTCACCAAAACCCATTAAACATATATACCCATTTCGATCATTTCGAGCCCATTTAAACCAATTCCAGCTCCGTTTCGCCAAACGAGACTCTGATAAAACCCAAAATCCATCTTTATTTGGGTTTTCTAGATTTTATTTCTTTTTATTTTATTTTTCCTAGCTCATATTCTTTTGAGCGCGGAGTTAATTATGCGCTTTTTATTTGCACTAACGTACGATTTCGCTGAGCAGTCTGTCCCAGAAGCATATCAAGACCCAGAAGATTTTGAGCAAGTTGAAGACTTTAAACAGCAAAGCAAATCACATATTTTTTTATCATGTTGAACCTATATCCTTTAATTATTTAATTATCAGTATTTTCATTATTCCTTATTTATAGCTATTACTTACTTAAAATAATTGTTTAAAATGACATGATAATTTAGCTATGTCCTACCAACGACCATATTCGTGGACCATATTTACCTTGATAATCCTTAGTGATAATAATTACTATAAAATATACCATGGTAGTTTAGGAAATTTTGAATGTTTTACACTACTACGAGATTTGGTATTTTGCCAATAGAATTACAAAATGATACCAGGGTTAAGGATGAATTGTGCAAAGCAACGAGATGATTGGAATCCATGCCCTTACCCTAGAGAGAAGGCATTGGTTGGTTTGGTGATAGTGCCATAACGCACTGAATTGTTGGTTTGTGGTCGGCTGCCTCGTTAGCGAAAATTAAGGAATAGAATCTTATGCTCAGTAAAAAACATAGCAATCGCTCAACCACAAGTTTTGACTTGTCAAATATGGTCTAGTAGCTGCTCAAATTAATTGAATATCTACAGGGTGTTGGGGTTCCAAATGTGGAATAGACCGCGGGTAAAAGGGGTGGTATGGAATCAGTAAAATCATACTTAACAACAGTAGAATCGCACGGAGTCAGGTTGCACGCTTTTCGCGTTGGCCAGTGGAATGCTGACAATGTGTAGGCCTAGCCTCTACCGGGTAGAGGCTATAAAAAGAGGGGAGCAGTGAAAGATCTTATTTTCTCAACTCAATCGCACGCTAAGTGTTGTGTGTCTATTGCATGATGTTGAAAGTTTGAGAAATCTTGTGCGTAAAGCTAGACAACTCTACAGAGTCAAAATTACAAATAGTATTCGAATACGTCATGCTCTCAGATAATAGAGCTGTGTTTCATAGGCGATTTCAATAACAAAGCATAAGTAGGTTTGGTGAAATTTCAAATTAGTAATTGAGTTGATTGAATCCCATTTCATTTAAAAAAGTTAACCTTTTGTCCTTTAGAAAATTATTTACCAATAAAATTGCATCCATGAATATAATAATAAAACCAACACATCATATCTCTTAAAATACTCGCAATTAGTTAATGGTATTTCCTCATGTGGCTTCCTGAGTACCTAGTGTATTCAATCCTACTTATTTTCATCGAAAAAAATAATAGAAGAATGAGTGATACATCAGCTATCGTGTTAGGGTTACGACCTCACTTAAGCATTCATGTGGAGATTTCTTTGATTCTTCTAAGTGTAAGTTAAATTTTGGACTTGGACGCTCGTAAAAGTTGCTAAAACTTGGACGCTCGTAAAAGTTGTTAAAGTTAATTGTTATATCATATTTTAATCAAGTTAACTATTTTTAATGTTTATGAGTATATATGATACATTTTATGTCCACAACTGAACTCCTTACATATTACAGAAAGTACGACAGTCTTATTCTTAAAAATTGGATGTTCCAGTGGCGCAAATGGGGCTAAAGAAGAGGGCGCTCGCCCGATTGCCACTGCGTAAGATCAATAGAATAGCGGGCACTGCGTTCCTCAAGTGGATTTGATCGGATGACAAAAGGCTGCACGAGCGGCATCAGAAGGTAGGGGCAGGCGTCCGCTTGCTTTGGATCTAACGGACGTTCGCTAATTAGCGAAATGCAAGAAAGATATATAAAGGATGTAGCTAGACACCATCATGTAACGGGAGCATTCCTTAGCACTGCAAGCTAACTGTAGCGGACAGTGGTCGGCAAAGGTAAAGCAAACGGGAAAATGGAAGTTAGGCGGACAGAGAGTGATTCTTGCGAAGAACCAGCCACGTATTACATTCTTTAAGGACAAGTAAAATTGTGTGCTGGGATACGACTTAACATCACGACGTGTGATGAACTTTGAACGTATCGTTAAGAGTTACATTCTTTAAGGACAAGAAAAATTGTGTGCTGGGATACGACTCAACATCACGACGTGTGATGAACTTTGAACGTATCGTCAGAGAAACACAGCAATTCGTTCCACCGACCCCAAGAACCTAACAAGAACGGCCACAGATTGCAGTTTTGCCCATATGGACCGAGGTCCAGGTCATAAGCCCTGAGGCGTTTCAGACCCAATTGATGCAAGATAACAAATTGGAACTAAATCCCCCAAATTCCCTAAGAAATCCCCTCAACCAAAGTTCCAACGCGAACCACAGAAAGAAAAAAAATCAAATACATCCCATGTACATCATATAATAAAGCAGGAGCCGACTCTACCTGAACACAAATATCTGGTACATCCACAAGAACCAAATGCAATAGTAAAAGCATAACAGTACTGGACTGCGTAGCATAAGACGGTAAGTTATACCATGTTAGATGTTAGATCGGCAGCTCTTTAGCTTCTACGAGCCGCTTTGAAGTAGAACAGCAATCGGCACAGCTGATTTTTTACGAATAAAACAGCACGATGCCTTCATGTCCTTCAGACAATCAACATTTGGATATATGCACTAGGCAGGAGCTGCTCGGTTCAAGCACAACAAATGGAAACAAGTGCCACTACAAACTGAATAAATGTTTTTTTACATTGTCGGTGTGGCTTCCAACAGCACCAAACATAATTAACCAAAGTTACAAATCTGGACGGCAAGCGGAAAACATCTGTCTCAGACCAAAATATCTGGATCTAGCATATAAGTTAAAAGCCGACTACCACACTTGACAAAAGTTACGAACTCACTAGTTAACTTCCCCTTTGCTGTTATGTTAACATAAAACCACGTTCATCTCTGAAACTAGCAAAATGACGTTTTCTCCACAAAAACCTACTGGCTTTTAACAAAGTCACCCGCTACCAATCAGCATAAAAAAGAATAGTCTCAGTCTGTACTATACCGGTTATCACCAGTAACTGGCTGCTGAACAGTAGTGGCTGGTTCAGACTATTTTTGAACACTCCCTTTTAACTGCACTATCTGTCTCCATCCCTACAAATAACATGAATCAGACCTTGTTAGGTATTAGCAAATGCTTCTTCAATCCTGTGAGCGCACGTCACCCCTGCAGTTGTCCCAAGTCTTTCCTTTTCTTGTACAACCAAAAAGGAATGGTGATTCTTTTTTTTCTGCATAGCTAAACTAACATTTGCAAAGGTAAGAATGTACAAAGCAATTTTACAAAATCTGCACTTTAAAAGACAAATTTATATATACAGGAGAGAGGCATCTTTGTATAGCCCTGGTAGGCGAATTCACCAATGTTTTTGTTCATCCGAGTGACCTGAGTGGGGCTAGCCTTCTGGACATGATTCCGCACCATTCAGTCATTCATTCATATAACTCGATTTGCACCATTCTACAACTCGAGTCCGACAGGATCATTGCTTGCCAGTAATCCTTGCAGCAACATCACCGGCCAGCCCACTTAACGCTTGTGCTTTCAAGTTATCCAGACCAAGCAAACAAACGTTCTGTGGCCTTCCATGAGAAAAATGAACCATCTTGATCTCAGCTGCTCCTATCCCCAGTCTCTTGTGGTTCATGGGTCTGTGTATTTCGATTCCATGGCTTTTCTTTAGAAAGAGAGTCACGGGGACATATACATATCCTTTTGAAGGCGTTGGTTCTGTGTAGAAGCTTGATCAGATGTCATAACAAGCTCTTTTTGAAACGTTTCCCTCTGCTGCAAATTATGTGCTTTACACATTAGCATGGTGTAGGACATAAGTTCAAACATGAAAGAGCAATACAAACCTTCTTATCTTTTGTCTTTTCTCCGGCTTCCGATTTCTGTAAGGCAGTAGCTGGTCTTTGCGGGAGTTGCTTGCCAGCAAGTGATCCCCTCTCACTCAACTTCCGTTTGAACGATATCAGTGTCTTTGAGCTATCAGCTGTGTTTCTCTCAGCATCTCTGTTATTAAGAGAAAACCTGATGGTGTTTTTCCCAGAAATAGTACTATCCACTGTGACATCATCAGATCTTTGCACGGTTCCACTGTATGATTTGTTATTAACCGAAGTAGTGGCAGATTCTGAACTTGCTCCAGGAGCAAGGTAGGAGAAAACAACAGTATCCTTTGTTTTGGCAAGTATATCTTGATCACACAGAACTCTCTCTCTGACATAATAGACAATACATTAAATTAATTTATTGGTTGCATAGGGAAATATCAAGATGACAATTTGTTGTCTACAGAAGATAATAATGGCAACACTAAATTTTATAGTGAGTCAATGATGAAAAGAAAAGCTGAAAGGTTATTTACAAGTGTGAACATCCACAGGTTTGAAGCAACAAATCCCACTTTCAACAACTGAAAAGGTAAGATTTTCCAAATTCTGGATTCACAACAGGCAGTAACCACTAACCACCAACCTTTATCAGTATCATAGCATTGGCCACACTCAGGATTTATTGTATGAAGTACTAAAATGTACAGGAAGTCCAAAAATAACCCTACTCTTTATTTTGAACAATGGTTTATGTGCATTGGTAAAACCTCTAGAAGTGGAATGGGAACCCCACATTACAAAACTCAAAAGCTATGGAGCTAGATGCCAACAACGATCTCATAGTGGTCAGCAGCTGGGTTCATTTTCAAAATAAATTGGCTAAAAGTGGTTATGATTTTCTCTATTTTTTTTTTTCAGTTTTGGGGGAAAAGGAAAGCCTGCAGCACATCCGCCCATGTCCTTAACTCTCCCTAATTAGCATGAACACTCTTCATTTACCACAAAGACTGGTGGGTAGTTATCTTGTTCCCCAATTTCACAGCAGGATAATATTGTGAAGTAAATCTAAGAAAACACCACGCACATATAAGGTCGCTAACTGTCAGATACAGGTACAACAAAAGAAAATAAAAGAAATGCATATACTATCTCATAAATGAGTAATTCACGTATGATTTTCATCTATTCCTGTGAAGGAAATAGGAAGTGATTCAAAAGAAAATAACTAGATCAAAGTAGCTTCAAGATGTAGTTCAACTTTCAAGGCACCACACAAGAAGTAGAATGCTAACAGCTAGACATACCTTCACCTTTTCTCTCTTAATTATCCTCTCACACAAGAGGCGCAATTTTTCCAACTCAACCTGCAAAATGATAATATATTATATATTTCCTTAATAGTAATTTAATCAATGTTCACTGAAAACAAAGGACATCCTCTGGACACATCTATCATAACATAGTTGGAATGACTATTGCCATTTAAATAATATAAAATAAAGAATGACCTCTGCAAGAAAGAAATACCAAGTATTCAAAGTACTTGAAATTTTTTATAGCAAATGAGCAAAATATTGTATTTTACCAATCAAATTAGGAAAACAATGTATGTATCAGACATACTAACCCTCATCCTTTTCAAGCTTTTGAGTTCCTCAGCTCCATATTGTTTGGCATCAGCCTGAATGAATTTTGAAGAGCAAAATAAGATACAAAAAATAACTGCACCAAACACAGGATTGTCATACATAATAAACATGTGAATCAACAAATCAAAGAATATGCCACCAAGCTTGCAAATTGGACGTACAATTACACTATCCTCATCCATCCCCTTTCTTTTTCATCATTAATTCATTATGACAAAAGTATATCGCTACATTTAAGCTGTCACTTTGTTATATATGTGAGGCAGGGGACCAAGTTCACTACCTATCATAATAGCAGATTTATTTGCAGCATAGAAGGAGAAGAGTCAATCCTGGTCTTAGGTACGAGAGAGAGAGAGCTATTACTCCAAAATAGCACTGATGCTACACTTACCTCTTTCTGATCTCTGCTGTGTTTGCCACAATATGCTTTGTGCTGCAACATATTACCGAACCCTTTTGTGTTCATGTAGAAACCAGCGTGTCTAGCACAAGAAGGATGAAAAGTGGATTGGCAGTCCCCACTATTGCACTGCATGGTAGAAAGAGACAAACTTAATGAAGATTATAAGTGCTTGGCCTCTTCATGCTCTGAATTAGATAGAGGCAAACATGATGATATACCTTTAGACACACGCCAACATTGCGAAGGCAGACACAGCAAGTATCTTTCTCCTTTACAAGGCTTTCCTGATACAATATAACAAGATATGACAACACTGAGAAACAACAACAGCTTCTGATACTGAGAAACAACAACAGCTTCTGATTATATGAACGAAAAAAAAGAGGTTCTATTTATTCCTGAAAATGAAAACTAGGAGAAACTGCAATGCTGGACAAAGAAGAGTACCATTCCATTGACCGGGCCATCTTGTCCTCTCACGTACTTGGTCGCCAACAACCACTAAGGAAATATTAGAAAAATTAAAACTCAAGAGAAAGTCATAAGAAAACAAAAGGTGATAATCATTTAAGTACCTCAGCACAGAAAGCATGAATCCACTGCCCGTCTGTAGTCTTTCTAAAAGCACCAGATGTGCCATGGCACAAACCACACTGTACCAAGAATAAATTTGTGCCATTGCAATCCAACTGATCACTAGTGTTAGCAGCTTCCGATGAAATACCTTCACAAAGTTCACACTTCCAGGGGCCACTAGAATTCCCCAGATTTCTATAGCAATCTATGTGGACAGCAGCCTGTTGAACAGATCAAAGTTAATAACACAATGAAACATAATACTTCAAAACTCAATGAAATCCAAAGCACCTTGCATCTGGAGCAGACAAATATTCGGTTCAACACAGTTTCACTTCTCATGCATACATCACAGGAGAGTGCATTTTCTTTTGAAATAATTGGCATATGAAAAATGCCCAAGTTAGTATCTGGTGAAACTTTGCTGTTGGATGGCTTTGATGAATCCTTGGTCCGTGGCAATGAAGAAGTCCACTGGCCAACTCTTGAAGATCCAGCACCAAATTTTGGGGAACTCTACAAGTGTTGAAGAAATAAGATACATAGCCTCTCCAACACATACTAATTTGTTAATTGACCAATCAAAATACAGCAATAAACCTCTTGATTAGCAGGTACTCCATCATCATTTGCTTCTTTTCTCACAGTGGAGTTACGAGAAGAGGCTGCAACAGCAGCTGCAGCTGCAGCTAGTATGGCCTGAGCTTCTTTGTGCCTCTTCTCTTTTCTCCCACGTTTCTTAGCTTCTCTAACATCACGAAGAAACTGATTGACAAGGATGAAGTCCCATTTTCTTTTACTAAAACAATCCAACTCGCGAGAAAGATTCTGGACAACCTTTACTATTAAATCTTCTGCAAGATTCAAGTGTAAAGTGATTCAGAAAACTGAGGAAACAAAAACTTCATTATGGGGACAGATTCATAGACGTGCTGAAGCAAGAGGGGCAGTGAAGTAAAACGAGCAACAGAGGAATCAACAAGGTTTGATTATTCTGTAAACTCACAGGAAGAAGTGTAAAGGATACACAGAATAAATAAACAGAGAAAATCTTACCGTATCTGTGTTTCAGAACAACAGCATTGTCAAGCAGCCTAGTTTGTAAGTACACCATTTCTCCTTCTACTTCATCATCGGGAGAATGCTCAAGGATTCCTAAGGATTTTGCTTTTGAAACTTGATCTGCCACAGCAATTTTTGTTGTTTCCTCAAGTTTTATTGAGGAATCCATAGGCCTTTTCTCATCGGAAGAACATAATGGTCCTTCTAGTAATATTTGACAAAGGAAAATAGGTTCAGTTAATGCATGGCATATAAAATGATTATTAGCATTTGAGAAACTATTAAGAATTTACCAGGATGACATGGTGCCTGCTTATTCTGCTTGAAAGTATGACCCCAAAGATGAGCCATCTTTTTCTTTATAAATGGATGAATATAAGAATGAGAATAATCAAAGCTGCATGAATCGAGACAGGGGTTAGCAACAACATCCAGGAGGGCCTTCTCGGTTCATGCAAAAATGGAGGTTTGAGATTGAGACTAAATGAAGCAGATGATAAAGAACAATGGCACAATAACCAAATTCAATCAGTTGAATTTTTGCATCTTACTTGAAACAAGGTTGTCCACAAACATGAGCTGTATTACAATCACAACGATTGCAGACGCCATTTTCAACTGAATTTGACCCATGTTTAGCATTATCACCCTGAGAAAAACACTGATGCAATGAAGAGATGTCCTCCTTCAATTCCAAGCCAAGTTCAGCCTTAGTCAAGTCATAACTTTTACTTTCAAGTGATGTACCTGTTCATAACATATTATAAGAACTCGAAAAATACTACAGTTTTGTGAATAATTCTGTCAATAGTTTTTAAATAAAAGATAATTATTAAAAGCTAAAATTGTAATGTATATATGACAATCCATTTTGCAAGAATAAGAGTTATAACCCTCATCTCTAGGCCCAGAAAATAAATGGTATAGATTTTTTATTTTCTAATGATTAATGTGAGAATTTCTATAACTTCGAGCAGCAATTTCACAATTTCTTATCATGTTTATGTATCAGATCATTTGAGCTTACTACCACAAAAATAAATAAAATCACCATTAGTAGGACTGTAGGAGGGGGGAAATATAAGGTTTACAGTGAAAATTTCCGAGCCACCTAATCTTTACAAAAGGCTAGCTATGACTTCAATTGTACGATTTCAAATTCAACAGTTCCCAGGGATTTTAACTTTGGCCAACAAAGTAAAGCATGATGAGCAAATGTAATGCCTTCAATTTCACTTATTTTTATTATGTATCAGATCATATGAGCCCACAAAAAGAAATGAAATCATGGCAATCCAAATATGATCATTACATTTACACCTTAAAAATTTACATCCACCTTAATCTTTGCGAAAACTAGCTATTGACTTCAACTGGAAGATTAAAAATAGTTCCACGACTTGAGGCTATATTTGGCATTGCAGTGGCTTTTCAAATATGCTGATATTTTTTTAATTTTGGACATAATAATTAGTTGAAAGCTTCTTTTTTAGAGACCTAACAGCATGATCTTACTGGAATCGGGAATCTCTTGTAACTAACTAGATTACACAGCGCAGCGCGCCACAGCACACCACCACAAACTGGCCTTAGGGCAAGTTGGTCTACCAAGTAAACTACACTGTGGTGCACAAAGAGAACACTTCCATCTCTATTACAGGTTACATTGTATTCCGTATACATGATGATGTAGAAGGATAATATCACAGGAAATGGCAACTATTAGCATTGGTATCGCTATTTCTCATGGAATGGAAAAAGGCAATGAGTTGCCAAGCACTTCCATTGCAGCAACAACTGGGAAAATTTGGTCTTGTCCAATATAGAAAAAAATGAGAAGATATCCATAATAACCTTAAATGCCCACAAATATAAATGTAGAACAACAGAACAGCACTGTCACAACCTTTGCAGTACTGCCGATAATAATAATATCGAACTTACCTTGTAACCTAGTTAACGACTTAAGAGTAGTGATATATCATGTGGTTCAAAATAAACACAAAGAGAATGAGAAATACACACTTGCAAGTTGCGAATTTGCAACCATCAACATGCCTTTTAAAAATAAAATAAGGATTCCATGTAAGCTAAGAAAATTCACAAAGTTAGCAGCAACTACATTATGATAAAATCAGTCAAGCTAGTACAAAGAGCATTAAGAGGTGGTGCGTCAGTGCAGAGAAAAGGCAGCGCAAGTTCTTTTCAGGCTGCATTTCAGATTGGGTTGCAATTTAAATGTCTAACAGGCAGGTTTTTGTTGAAAGGGTTGTGTGGCAATTTGCCTCATTTGCTTCTGTAAATGAACAATTAACCAAAAGGAAACTGAACTTCCAGTGACTAATGCAAAAGAGAACAGAAGGATAAGCCAGCAAACAATGAAAATGCTCTCTAGGGTCTAGAGATCATGCAAAAAAAATGATATAAAAATTCAGTAGCAGTTCACCAAAAGATTTTACCTTCATTTTCATTTGGTATCTCCATGGAAGTACCAAATTCTTTATTGCCAGAGATGCTGTTCGATATCTGTCACAGCGATGGGAATCAAATTACATCCATGATGAAATATTATTTCCTTAAGAACATAAAATAATGACAGCACAGCCACCGACTCAGAGAAGGTAACTTGGAGGCCACAACCTTTGCAAAATTGGGAGACACAAATGATGATGATGACAGAACTAGATGTCATCAGTTAGTTATTTCCTCAGTTGAACTCTTTGTGATGAAAATAAGAAGACGTCTAAAAGCTAGCGCTCAAGAGAGAGAGAGAGCTCTGAAGATTCCATTGATCCATTCACTTACTACCAAGTGACTTTGTTACATTTAAGGGTCAATAAATGTGTAATCGTTAATAAAAATCTCATCTACCAAAATTGTTGTATTGTTGAATTTCAGATAATGTACTTGTCATTTAGCACAAAGCCACAAAGTAGGTCCTTAAAATCGTACACATCAGTGGTTCACCACAAACAGCATATGCATATATCACCTAAGCCACTTGACCTTATGGAATTTGAAAGAAAAATCCAATTGGAGCAACTAAAGATATTTCTGCCCTTGAAAAACCAACCAATAAAATCTCTAATTTGCACGTATAATCACTATAATTTCTCCAGCACCCTAAAGCTGGCAGGAAAGAAGATATACATGCGCAAACATTGTCAACAAAGGTGGTCAGTAACTTTTAATGCCTGTTGCCAGATATTCCAGAAGGAGGGGGGTCAAGGAAACCATCATCCGCACCTACTATTTCATGCTTGACACCAGTTCGGAGGCAAACACACAAACAAAGCTTTACATAATACTCCAAAGTAGTTTTTCTTACCAATTTTTCATGCTCTTCCTTTGAAGTATCCTTGCTTCCAACTGGGGACAAATCTCTAGCAGATTCTTTCGCAAAATCTTCAGCAGGGCAACACTCACGATCAGCACCTTCTTTAACCATCTTTTTGTTTCCATTTTGCAAAGGAGTTACTCCAGTTGCACATATTGCTTTGTTATTTTTCAGAATCTTGTTATTACCTTTAGATCCTGTTGGTGAGGGTTTCGTTACAGCAGGACCCAACATATCAACTGATGCTCCTTTGTCATCATCTGGAACCAATGAA